>VZRR01013922.1:15742-315878 GCA_013398015.1 Oreocharis arfaki | reverse complement strand
ACACGG
Source organism: Oreocharis arfaki (assembly GCA_013398015.1). Lineage (NCBI taxonomy): Eukaryota > Metazoa > Chordata > Aves > Passeriformes > Paramythiidae > Oreocharis > Oreocharis arfaki. The sequence goes on along the minus strand of VZRR01013922.1, from coordinate 315,872 downwards.
TGATTAGAGTGAGGTTGTGGAAGATTTCATTAATTATAGGTGACTGGTTTTCCTCTCAGAGGACAGCTCAGGTCCCCCAGCTCCCCCTTGGCAGCTCATCTTAAATTGTTGTCTAACCTTTCCCTTAATTCAGCTCATCTTGAGCTGATGGGAACTGCTTTCATTCCACCTCTTGTGGAGGTAATGAAACAATCTTCTTATTCACTTGGTTCCTCTGAGCCAGTGACACACAACAAAAAACCCAGGGCCCTGATTAATGGCCGCTAATTAGCAATGTTAATGACCAGGTGTCCAAGAGCATGGCCAGCTTCTCTCAGCATGGAGTGATCCCTCAATGAGGGCCCTGCAAATCCAGCCCCAGTGACCCTTCCCCTCAGCTGCCAGTAATGAAGCTGAGCTCTCTCATTACACCCAGGAGAGGCTCAGGGGGAGGCCCAGGCCTTGAGAGCCAAACCCTTTCCTTCGGCTCTAGTGGGCCTTCCATTAATTAAGGTCAGCATTTTTGCTCTCCATCCCCACCCCCAGCCTCAGCCTTTTCCCCCTTAAAAAAAAAAACAACCCAAAACACCACCAAAAATCCACAACCCTCAAAGGTAAAAGATTTGGATGAAGGAAGGCTTGGTTTTTTCAGCTTTCTCTGTGATAAAAGTGCTTTTCCCCAGAGTGTTTGGGCTGCTTTCAGCCCCTTCTTCCCTCTCGTGTTTTGAGCCCTCTGGATCCAGCTACAGGCTGAGGGAAATCTTCACTGGCTGCAGTTGCTCTCTGCCAAGCCCTACCTTCCACCTCCCAGAGAAAAAGTACTTGTAACAGCACGGAGGTGGAGAGATGGTTGCACTGGCAAAGCAAAAAAAGTTGTATATATCAGCTAAAAGCCGAAATGCACATCTCCACAGGTTGGACTGGCCACACAGAAATGTATTCATATGCTATTTCCCATCAACACTTCTGTTATGCTTGTTTTTCTTAATTTTAGACACACGAAAAGAGGCCTTCAACATAAACATCAAGTAAGATATGCTGCTTTGGCTGCAGTTTGTAGCTCCTTTCCTGCAGCAGCACGAAGTGGAGGTGTTGCCTGCTCATGTGGGCTTGGAGCAGCAGAGAGGGGAATTCTCCCTGTCCAGCTGTGGCTCCGGCACAGGCAGAGCTGCCTGGGCTGCCAGCTGCTGCCCGAGCTTCTGATCGTTGTGGCACGGCCTCTGCCTGTCAGGACAGGCTGGGGGGGATGGCTAGAGTTTGTAAGTTCTAGAAATTGATCTTGGTTTTGGTGGGAGGGAGCCTTTACAGGATGGGGGATGTTATATCAGAGTGCATGCAGCACATGGCTACAAAAGAGAGCCAAATGTTGAAAGAAATCAAGAACTGTTTCGTTTTTGCTTTTGCTTTGGCTTTGCTTAGCAAACGTAGTGATATATGAGCAAGGAAATACTTGTAGTGCACCTGCCTGCAGCCTGTGTGGTAAGGCTGAGGCAATAAGGCTTGCCTTTATTAGCTTTAACTTTGACAATGCAAATGTTTTCTTTTAATTGGAGGAATATTACTACAAGTCTCTAATTTTTTTCCAGTTGTGCACTGTGAAATGAAGGCACAAAATTAACATGCATTGAAAGGGAGTAGTTAAGGGAGCTGATGGGGTGATAGGAAGCCTTTTACTCTAGGTCACATCTTGAGCTGCAAGTGACAGAAAGTTAATACTGCAAGAATGCCATTTGGTGGCTGTTCGAAGATAAGAGGGAGCCAAGCTCAAACTTCAATGTGTTAATGCCTTCACAAATGCATTAGCAGGAGTTGGGGAGGTAGCTGGCCACCATACTGCACCAATTGTTTTCCTAGAAATCCTTAAAGGGGTGATTTCCATCTAACTGTGTAATACTGTCTCCTTCCAAATAACAATTATTCCCTGCTCTCTTGGCCGTCTGGGCATTACAGCAGTTACTAACATGGCAAATTAATATCAGGGTGATAATGCATTTGGATTTTTCCAGTAAAATTTAATGAGTTACAGAAAAGAAAAGGTGCTGCCTTTTGTCATGGCTGGATGCTTGGGCACAGGAGGTGACACTCCAGTGACAAGGCTACACTCCAGCTGCTATACATAAGTAAATTATTAAACTTTTCATTCTTACCTCTTGAGACAATTTTACTGGCACCCAACTTGACTAGAGAAAAATCTTGTAGGATGTACTGGTTCATTCCCTGTCGATTAGTCCCTCTCCATGGATCCTTGGACTTCCTAAGAGGATGCAGCCTTGAAATTGTGCTGCTTTCACCTTGCTCACAGCAGGTTATTCAGTAAGGACCTGCTCTGGCTCTGGCTTACTTCACCTGAAACTGTAATCCTACAGTAGGTCAGCTGTCTTTTAAAAGGTGTTTTTGAACATGAATTTTGAATGGAGGTTTACATCTATTCCCTATCTAGAAGTGTGCATTGACTGTCATTACAGATATGAAAGGTTCAGTTCCCAGCTCTCCTCAGAGATTTTGGGTGAGTTACTTATGGCCAATGAGGGTTGCTACTGAACAGATGATGTAATGATGGTGAGTGCATCAAAAATAAAAATGAATTTAAAAAGCTAATTGAAAATAAAACCCACCCAAAACCCCAAACCAAACCAGAATAAAAATTAGCCTGACCCTTAGCTCCCTGTGAAGAGTCATAACACCATCACCTTTATTTTCTGCCATCAACACAGACTGAAGCAAGGACTGACCCTTCGTGTGCATTTCTGTGGCATCAAAATCCTATGGGAAACTGGTGGCAGCTGAGGGCTTTAGCTGCAGGACATAAAGAAGAACAACTTAGTTTTCAAAATATCGTTCATTTCTTGTAACATCATTTTGAGCACTGTGCTGTTCACACAGCCACGAAGAGCAAAGCAACTCCTGCAAACTGTAAGAGCTTTTGTAACTCCATCCTACACATCTAATTGATCAGCTACACCTAAAAGAACAAAAGTCTTTCTATAGCTATAGTTATTCTATTACAGGTTATGCAGATAAGGTTACAACTAGAGCCAGACACATTTTTTTCCTGATAAACGTTTTCCACTGACAAATACACATAATCACAAACTTTTCATGAATGGGTATTGAGTTCATCTCTTTTCTAGCTAAGAGGCTGAAAACGTTTTCAATCTAAATTTACTTGCAGTTAATTAGAAATGTCTAGGAAGCTTCAAACTGAAATATGAAATTTTTTTTCAGTGTATTAGTTAATCAAAATTTTGCAAAAAATTTCACTTCAGGCCTTCACCTCTGTTATTGCATACACACCCCTGTTATTGAAGAACCAGTTACCTGAACAGCTTCACTGACCACCCTTCTGCCTCCTGGAAGCTTCTCCTTCCAGGCAGTGGCTGTAATGCCTTTTAAATGTATCATCAAAAGTATTTCCTTCCCTACATTAGAGCATTGCTGAAGCCATTGCTTAAATAAAACAACCAGGGCTCTGACTGCTCATTATATATTGGTAGTTCATTTATGAAGAAAATAGGGATCAAAAGCAAAGTTTTGCCTAGTTCCAAACTTTCACAGGCATTTGGACACAGCTTCTGTTCTATGTCCCACAGGGAAAGAAGAAATGAGAAACACGTGAAAGCAGTGACCATCGTGTGGGCCAAATCCCAATCACTGATGCCAAGGAAGTTCTGACACTGACTTCTGTAACAACGAGCTAGAGCCTTTGGAAGATGAGACCTGCATGGAGTTGTGAAAACAGCTGACAGTAAAAATGCTCATTGTCCTTAATCCCGTACTGTCCCTGTTATATGCAGTATTCTGTTCAGCAAACTGTGCAGCAACAGCAAAAATAAGTCTCCAAAACTACTGAAATCTTGGCACTGGCAGTACTTTGCCTTTATGCCATCTTGGTTTATGCCTGCTATAAAGTCCCAAGAAGGATAAATCTGAAGAGTGCACAGCAAGCGTAGAGCTTGGGATGAAAGTTTTGATTGCTGAGTTAAATTCTTGGGTTATCTGACAATTTACTTTGCTACTACAGTTTGTCAGGATTTTGTGGATGACTTTCCAGTTGCTTTTTCTAACCACTTTCCATTACAATCTTTTGCCTCAGTTTTCCCTGCTGAAAAATGGATGTGGCACTACTTTTTCAACAAGACAAGGTGAAAATTCATTTGGTAGTGTTTGCAAAGCAATTTGCAATGATTGGTTTGTAGCTGTGCTAAATACAATGTACTATTAATAAAGTAATTAAAGAAAAATAAATAAGGAAGGAATTATGTGGATTCCGATAAAAGGCAACTGGTAACAAGGGAAGAATTTTGCCCATTATTGGAGCACATAGCTCCATAGGCAAATTAAAGCAAGGGCTCTGTCCTCAGAATTTTGGGCAATCCAGGCTACATAATTGATTTGAGAAGAGCTACTCTAGGCTACTGTGTAATTACAGAAGTATTCACTCTTCTGGCTCCCGCTCTCCTTGTCGTGTTCTACCTCATTGCCCTTTATGCTAAAGCCTTTGTTGATGAGGGAACGGAAGCAGTAAGGACAAATAAAGCAATTAGCAGGTAGGGGGAATGCTACCACTGTTTAAGGGTAACACACAGCTTGTATTGGGACTTTTATTACGTGGAAGTCTAGAGCCTGCAGGTCAGAAGGAAAATACAGGTAATCCAGAAAAACGAACAAAATTTTTAAAAGACCCTTTCTCTTACGTATGTAGTATTCAAGAAATCTTGGCAGGAATAAAACATTTTCAAATATGATGATTTTACTTAATGTATTTTTAGTGAGATTAGCTTCCAGCTTTCTAATTATTTTTTTTTTTTAAACCAGAATCTCCTCACAAGAGTGCTCTTTTCTCTTGTTTCAAGTGTGCATTAGCAGTAAGCAAACACCAATTTTCGAAGGGCTAAAATCTCATTTAAAGTTGCTACAGAGCCAGCCAGGAGAGGGAGCCAAGACCTCGAACAAACCTTTCTTCCTGGCTCTCTGACGCCCTGGGAAGGAAGCTGAGCCATTTTGGCCAGGGCTCTTCTGTGCTCTCAGGGCTCGTGTGAATGCATTACACAAGGAGGGGACAAAAGTAACTGGGAAACAAAATTACACATGGAGTCCCCAGGCATCAAATGTTGGATGACTCATGGTATAAGGGAGAGAAGAAAGCAGAAAGATAAATGAGGACTGGTGGAAATGAGCAATACTGTAGTTTCTCACTTTTGATGTTTCCTCTGCTCATGAGGAGACCAGGACTGGAAGTTGTTACAGTCCATGGACTCCGGTTCTCTTCATAACTCATTATCAGCTGAATTTGAGATAGGTGTGAAGAAAATCATAGATTTTCTGTTGAGCTTGCTGGATGGAGATCATGGATGGTCTAAACTCGGATCAGAACTGCAATGCCAGGCACTGCAATGCAGTGGAGTGCTGCTGCTCCTCCAGTGCTTGGGTGGAGTTTGGGTTCTGATCTCCAGAAACAAGTCTAAACTGCCCTTTATCTCCATAACACACCAGCCCAAGGTGGAAGGACATTGCATGGGAAAAAAAATAAAAAGGGAACAGAGAACATGTAGAACATGAGGGGACAAAATCGTGTTTTAAATTTTTAGGAGAACAAATATTAGAAATTAAGAGGACAGTTTCATTCAGGGCAATTTGTCGTATTTTTCCAGCTGAAAAACTAGAAGAAAGGAGAAGATTCTGAGTCCAATTTAATGTTCTTATTTTTTTTCCATTTCCAGGTTCTCAGTATTTATAAATATAATTTCTCTTAATTTTCTTCCAGTAAAAGACATTGAGACCAGTCTATAATGGAGAAAGCAATAATCAGAAAAATTTTAAAATTGTTTTTTGCTAACTAAACTGAAAACTGTATTTCAAACTAAACTTAAACAGAAATGGCTTCATTTGGACTCCTTTGTCCTGAAACTTTACTGTGAAATGATAAAAAAGTCGAAGTGTACACTTTTGGGGTTTTTTTCTAAAAATCTTTAGGGATTTAATTTTTCTTCAAGCATTTTAAACAATTTTAATTATAGCAATTGCTACAATCATTTATTTGTAGACTCAGATAGCAAATTAGTTCCTTACTACCAAATTAATTTTTTTACTGTATGGTTTTGATTTCTTTTTCCTCATAGTGCAGGTAGCAACTTCTCAGAAGCGCGTCCAAAATAAACTAACGATGAATAGTGACAAACTGAATTGCAAACAAAGAGAACTTTTTGTTATTTGTTAACTATTCTTATCTTACAGATCAAAGTATTGGGATGGGAGACAAACACATTATACTTTATTTCCTGAACTGCTTTCTGTTTCTGGAAGCCTGGCAGTATTTCTTCAGGCACTTCACCCAAGCTATGAAATGGTGAGTTTATCCAGATCCTCCAACAGGGAGTGAGGGATCAGCTTGGAGATGTTTCTGAACAGCAGCCCCAAGAATAGAAATCAGTGGAGAAACTTCTCACAACTCTTTTCAGGAAGCTCAGGGGAAACAAGTTAATATCTGTGCCTAAATTTAGATGCCAGGAGCGTTTTTCACTCCATCTGGTCTCTGCAGAGCAAGATCTTCCTCAAGCAACACTGATACCAATCTGCAGAAGAGAAGATTGAGGCACATGGAGAGGCAACTCTGCATGGAAATGGTTGGCTGGAGACCTGAACCAGATATCTGAAATCCCATCCTGGTGCTCTCTCCTTGAACCACACCGTGCTGTGGTGCAGGGAAATCTGCCTTGCTACGCTTGCTTTGTGCATAAACACACAAGTTTAATTTCCCAGACTTTAGAACCTGGCCACGTGCTGCAGAACTCCATTGGATTATTGTGTTTCCAACAAGTAGGAATAAAAGGTAGAGCCTGCTGTATGAATGACTGCAGACCGTGTCCTGTCAGTGGCTGCGTGGCAGCGGCAGAAGCATCATCATGAATCCCCTATCCTACAAATCCCTCCTATCCTATAAATCTTTGTTAAAGTCAGGGGGAGTTTCAGGTCTGTTATTCATTGTTCAATTACACTCTGCAAGTAACAACAGAAGCAAATTGATAAAAATAGGGTAGGAGACAATAGGTTTTGAGCAAAGGAAACCACTAAAATATGTCTGTGTAGAGAGCCTGGAATAATATGAATAATGAACAAATTTGTAAAAATCAAAGTCTATTTGCAGATGAATAATAAACAGAGAAAAGGGCAGGATTGGTTGAATGAATTATGCATTATGAATCATTTAGCAAGCACCGATATCTATAAAGATAATGATTCTAATGTAAATAACCAGCTTTAATATTTATGCAGCCTTAATGGTCTGGGGAGTCTGTAATGACAGTTAAGAATTATACCTCTCCTCAGTGTTTTTCAATGGAAAACAGGTTTATCACAATGTCACAAACCCAAAGCAATTTCTTGCTAGGTTTGATACACCTTTAACTCCACTTTGGACCCTGTCTGCCCTAATGCTGGACTCTGGACAGAACCACCACTTCTAATTGACAGCAATGCCGTGGCAATAAAATCAGGGCCTTCTGAACTAGATATCACAGAGCACTCAAACAGTGACAAAACCCGAGATTTCACTTTCCTTTCTGCTTTGAGATAAGGATCTCTGTCACAAATTAGGGCAATCTCAGCAGCAAGACAAAAAATGAAAAGCGAAGTTCCCTCCTCTCCCCTCCGTGCACGTAGTTCTGTGTGGGAACAGGAGAGGCTCCAGAAAGCCCTGTGCAATCACAGCTGGGCTGTTCATTGCCTGGCCCTGTGCACAGTCACACCTTGTTGCTCCTCTGCCACAAGAAAGGGCCACCCAGCCCAGCAGTCCCAAGGCAAAGGCGGGAGGGTTTCCATAATTCCTGTGTGTCATTCTCACCTCACGGAAACGCCACTGTGCCAGCACGGGCACGACCCTGCCTGGGCTCCCACGGGTGACAGCACTGCCAAGAGCCAGGAAGTGACTGGGAGAGGATTGGGTTTCTCTACCCCCTTTTTGTTAAATTGAGGTTACAGCACAGGAAAAATCATTTATTCACAGGAGCAAAAGCAGCTGAATGCAGCACCACGCACCCAGCCCCTGATCATGGCAGCAGAGGGCCCAGTTTTCCCAACCATTCTTTGTCTTTCAGAGAGAGAATGCTGATTCCTAAAGAATTTTCACACAGACCTCGGGGAGACAAGGTTGCCATGTCCATTTTCCTTCTGTGTGGCCGTGGATTTCTGCAAAACCTTCTTACTTGGAGGTCTGATCTGGTACTTGGAGGTCTGATCCCATCTGATTCAGATGCAAAACTGGCACATACTAAGGGTGACACTATACTGAATTGCATAGAGCCTGCAAAATATGTTGAAGTTTTTTTAAAAAATAACTTGACCTGCAGAATATTAATATAGTGCCAACTACCCCTGCAGGATATAAAACTGGCACCGTCTCTAAGAACTTCCATTAGTGTTGTAGATGTCTAGGCCCAGTAATGGTCATTTCATCTGAACATGTGGAAATAAAACCAAACCATAATAGGACTTAAAAAGCATTCAATGCATATTTGTCCATAAACACATCATATAAATAAAAACTCTTTTAAAAAAAAGTGCCAAATGAATCAATGTGTATTCTATTACGGAATAATAATATCCCTTACCACATGTGTTGCTGAAGCAAATAACTTTAGCTGGTACGATAGTATTTTCCATGTTGTGGTACAGTTTGTATTTTGTTCTACTGATTAAGGACCTGCCCCTGAGGAAGTTAATGACAAGAGTTCCCCAGGCTTAAAAGGAGAAGGAAAAATGTGTAAATGATTTGGCTGTAAATAAGGAAACAAACGTATTTCCCCTCCCTTTCTCCTAGCGAGAGTGAATGCTGAATACAAAACCAGTTGAAGACAGTGGAAAGATTTGCTCTTTACTTCAGCAGCTTTGGATCTGGCCCTCAGCATGTACGTGTGAGATAAATTTTGGCACTACTGGAAACCCCACCTCATACCTCCCACTGTGAACATGTCATCTTTCTATGTGCTCATGCATGCCAAAGCTTTATCTCTTTTGAAATATTGCCCAGAATCAAGCTATGTTTACTCAAGTAATAGGGAGATTCACTTTTATGCAATAATTTCTTCAATGGAGAGGCTGTCTTTCCACAGTTGTACTTTGGACTTTGTTCCTAGTTTAGCTTCTGTTTTTCTAACTTGATGTTTTTATCCAGGTTTGACAAGAGGGTTGGATTTTTGTTGGGTTTTTGTTTTTGGGGGTTTTTTTTTGGTTTTTTTTTTTTGAAGTTACACACCTGGAATTAACTTTTCCTGCCAAGAATTACAGTGCACCTGGAAGTACTAAATCATTTTAATCTGTTTTTTAGTGGTTTTGCACAATGGAATTGCATCTCTTTAAATCTTTCTTACCTTTTGCAAAACTGAATTGCAACTCTAGACAGAGCATTTTATGAGCATGTAGATAGTGATATCATGAGATAGTTTTGCCCTGCTAGTGTCTGCCTCTGCTGATCCTAGAGGCAGTTAGCTGAGAACTCCACCTCCGGGTTTCTTTCGTCTGCCGTGGCTCTGCTTACCTACATAACATATGGAAATGTGAGCATACACTTACAGCAGATTGTTTGCTATGTTTACACCAGTTCTAACACTAATCCCCATTAATGTTTGATATTGCTCCCAAAGAGTTTAAATAAATGTCAGGCCTCAGATCCATTGCATACGTGTTAGGCATCGTATAAACTTCGGGTAGAAAGACACTGAAACGCTGTGGGCTGTCGTTTTTTTAACATCACTTTTACTGACTGGATTGACCACATCAGTGTATGCAAAGCCCTGCTACTTTTCATGATTTCTGTCATCACATTTAAGAGTCCTATTTTCAAGAAAAACATAAGCCAGTTTCACATCACCCTAAGTCTAGTGCCTTGCTTCTGCTCTCAGTCACTTCCATTTATCAAATGTGTGTGTGAGCGCAAAGTGAAAGAACAGCCAGATGCACACTAACAAACATAAAACTTTCTTCCCCTCTGTGAAAGAACATCAGACACAGCCATACCAGTTGCACTTTGCTGCAGAACAATAACCACCCGGGTCATGGCAAAGTTTGCCCCAGGCTGTGTAGCCCGTCCAGCAGCAGCCTGGGTGCTTCAACTTGTAAGAAAATATTTAGCTGCTGCGCAGAGAGATGTGCAAGGGAACAGCTTGCAGACCACAGAGATGACAAGTGCCAGGCAGATTCCCAGCTCAAGCTGTTCCTTTGCCCAATATGAGCCAAATATGCTTACTGGGACTTTATGTTACAGTAGAGTAATCTAGAGACCTTCATTCTTTGCTCACCACGTGGAGAAGAAAGATGGTCAGGCCTCCTCCATGCCAGGCATTCCCTTTCTCTCTCACCTTCCTTTCCCAATCTGATTATTTTACATGAGGCTGTTTCTCATGCTGATTTTTTAAAAATTACTGTTTCAGAAGCTCAGCTCTGAGGCTGCAAAGCTTTCCTATCCACCACCACCACCTCTGTCAGACATATTTGGGATGCAATCACTTTACATTTAGAGGACTGTGTCTCATTATATGTTCACATAGTGCCCAGTTCAACAGGACTCTGATCTTAGCTGGAGCCTTTCTGAAACCCTTGTGTTGTCATATAGGCAATAACAACAATATTCAGCTACAAAAGTCACCGGCACAAATGAGCAACGCTGTGGGAGAGTGCCTGGGGACGGCAGACAGTCAAGAGTAAAAAGTGGCTATTGAGACAGGCTTGTGATTGAACAGAGCTGATGTGCTTCTTTAGGCTAAAGACAGATAATTCTCACTTCAGCCAACCACAAAAAAAAAGTAAATAAAAACTGGAGACACAGCCATATCTCTTAATACACAGTGTTGTTTAGTAGCAAAAATAATTGGACTTCACAAGTTAATACGTTTTGCAGCAGGAGATAATTTTATGTTAAATGGCTAAGCTGTGTCCCAACCTTTGCTGGGCTCATTATATCCTTTAAGTAGTTCAAGTTTCCAGATAACCAGCAGCAGAACCAGGTAAGCAGGCAAAATTAGTATGGCTGGGAAAATTTGTATCTATCACACAGGTCTGGTTCCCACACACTCTGGTTACATCATTACCTAGTCTGTTAACTAGGAAACCAATTAGGCCAGAGAGCTACTGTCAGGTGACCAAAACACGAAAATGCAGAAGAAACCCTACCCGAAAGATGGGATTTCAGCAGAGGCCCGCAGATAGCTGACTCCTCTTCTGCTGCACTGCAATTTTCGTATTTCGTTTCACCTTTGCTTTCAGGCTGAGCTCTGAGGTCCCACAGATTGATGGTTGAAGGAGCCTTGTTTCTCCCCTCAACAGGTGTGCTGAGAAAATTGTTTCCTGCATCAAAAATTACACAAAATTATGTAATAATTTCTCTCATTCACTCTAGCAAATTTCCTTCTCCTTCACACCTTTTAATTTACAGGGTGAGAACAAGGCAGTAGGTACAGAACTGAATGCTGCACCCTGATTAACAGTATGTTCATCTGAAAGGAAAAGGGTTTATAAGACCAGGGTGCAGCTAAAATTCAGGGCACAAACACCTTAAGCAATGATTCTTTGTTTTGTGCAAATGCTGAAGACATTTCTCCATGCACAGAGGAAGCACAAAGTTCTCTGGGCTCACCTTCAGCAGAGAAGTGCACAGGCAGAGGAGGCCAGCACAGGGCACTGAGAGGACAGATGAAAGCCAGTTTCCTGTAAAGCATGCATAAGAAGGGAATTTATGTACAAATAAATACACCTCATCTCTATATTACATCACTATCTGGCTAAAATACAGCTTACATGACTAATATTTTTTATATGCACGTACTGTAGGCACATGCACATTACATACAAATGTATGTGTATTGCATGCTACAAGTGGTGCCGATATTTTCTAGCTTGCACCTCTTTCCTGATTCTGGCATCACCCGAAGAGGTCACTGACCTGCGAAGTCCTTGCTCATATCTACAGAAAACCGGCAAGCACCTCCAATACCTTCGCTCCAGGCCAAGAGCAATAACAAGCCTCACGCTCTATGTTCTTGTTCAGATTTGTTTTCTGTTAGGACAAGGAGGAGGAGGGAAAGCGTTGAATAAACCTCACCTTAAAAGCCTCAAGAAGAGACTTCGTGAACCAGAAGAGGGCAGGCTGAGGGCACAGGCACTGGTGGGTGATCCTCAAGTACCAGCACTGCTGTTTGATCCATAGCACAGTGCCATTGGGCTAAAGGGTTTCCCCCAGAGTGGCCCCCTTCGTTTCTGATGGCCTGTCATCTTTGGGAAAATTTTTTGGAAAATGGTGATCAGAGGAAGCAAACTAATCAGAAATGCTTTCCTTCCCAATGATTTTGTTGAGCAGATGATTTGATCAGCGTGTGGAGAAGAGCAAACCAGTCCCTGCCGGACGCCTGCCAGCTCGGGGAACCAGGCTCTCACATGTTTTCCAGCACAAGCACCTCATTATTAATTCATGCTCCAGGTCCTCTGTACATGCTGTTACTAATATTAGGTTTCAACAGAGTAATGAGCAACAGCAATAGGCTGACTATCTTAATATATTTTAAATAATGTTTGAAATATTAAATTTGAGTTTAGATTTTTAATTAGAGCCTGGACAGGGTATTGACAATCTTCCTACTGTTCTGCAGCCAGCAAGCAAATAAGATAGGGATTGTTCTGATCTGAACACTGAAAGCCAGTCTGATTTAGGGGATGGATCTGAAATACAACACCAAACTTTAAAGCATGAGGGAAATTTGGCTCTGGCTTTTGCAGACAGACTTTGACCCATCCCTGTACTAAAAAAGGACTTTTGATATGGGACTTCTGTAAAAGTAAATAGTTGTGAGACCAGCATTTACGGATGTTCTCTGGAACATCCTGTCAGTGAGTTGCCCAGGGACAGTTTGACTCTCAAGGACACCTCTATTATTAAATAAAGGAGACATGGGGTAGCTTGGCATAGAGAAAAGGGGTTGTTGTGGTATAAATATATAAGTTGATACCTTTAGGACATACACAGTAGGAAAAAAAAAAAATAAGGCAGGCAAGCTGTGGGTCTGAAACCCTCCAGGGCTTCAAAGTCCTTCCCACTGCTGTGCTCCAGGCAGGAGCATAGGTCAGCATCTCTTCCTTGGTTGGACATACATATATTAAAGGGTTCATTTAAAATTGGAGCTGGGTAAAGAGCTAGAGCCATTTTCCTGTGAGTGTGTTCATTTCTGAATGTGCTCCCTTTGAGAGGGAATTTGCAGTGAAGACTTTGCTGTTCTGGAACTCACTCCTCCCACTTGGCCTGTTGGAGTCTGAATACATTGACCTATGGGGCACATTGCGAAGCCTAACTATTTTCCCAGGATTTTTCTGAATGAATGACTTGAGTAGGTAGAGAGAAGAATGTTCATTTGTACAGTACGTGGAGGCTTTTAATTAATAATGTTCCCATTTGAATGCCTATTGTATTTTTAAACGTGCTTTGTACATAGACCTAGAGCATCGGATAACTGCAGGGCGTTTTTTTTCCAATTAAAATAAAATTAAATCCCACAACCATGTGGCATTGCTGCTGTGTGTCTTTTTGTGATATCTTTATGCAGTGTCTAGCACAGTAGTCCCTGATCTGGACCATGACTTCTCAGTGCCAGCACCTAGACAGAACTGTCCAAGCTATGGCAGGTCTCAAGGGGATGAAGTTTCACACCAGTTGGCGAGTTTGATCCTGCTGTTCATCCCTGTAAGACTGGGGATGTTCTTCAGTCAGTCACTGACATTAGAGAAGGGCCCAGGCTCCCCAGGGCAGCTTTACTTTTTTCCTGACTGGATTTGGAGCTCTTGGGAGATTGGATCTTTTCTTGGGTATGTTGGGCATTTCATATTTTTATAACAAGAGAATCAGCCTGGTGAGTCTTCTCTCAGCAGACGGGTTTTGTCTGTCGAAAATAAAGGTCTTTGTAGGAACCGAAGTTTGTTCTGGTTCCTACAGTTTGAGTAAGAGTTTTAAAATTTTTTTTTAAACCCGTCTCGATAAAAAAATAGTCAGTTTTGATATCACAGATTTCCAATTGTTTTGTCTGCGATGGTCCTTCCCAAACACCCTGATATAGCCTGAAGATAAACATTTTATATTTTCATTTAAAAATATCTCAGAATTTAAAATTTTCCTACAGAGATATTTATTTAGCTGCTGGGTCTAGCTGGTGGTCTGTGGGTGAAATGTGATTCAGGGAAATGCTTTTATATGGTCCAATTCTTTCTCCCTGTGGGAGATGGAGGCACCTTTCCTGTAGTACATGCTTCTAAGGCACGTGAGTACATCCTTCTGTGCCTGGTCACCACATTTTTCTGATTTCACTCTGCTGACTGTTACTTTTTTTTGAATCTATACCTGGACTAGTATGTCAGATATTTTGAGGAAACAGGTGAGGGCGCTGCCAGCAAACTGGAGTTTTGTTGCTCAACTCATTGTGTTTAAGCTGCTTTCTTGATGAAGAAGTTGTTGTGCAAAGACAAGTACCCAACAGGCTTTTTCCACACACTGCATTTGTCCTTGTTTTTTCAGTTCTCTCTGTGTTTTGCTGCTGGAGCAAACCACCACCCTTCCTGAAAGCCTTAAAAACCCCTCCTGCCACCTCCGCTTTTTCATTCCTTTTCACTGAGTAGGCTGCCAAAATTGATTTCTGGTTATTTACTGCAACATCCTTTACTCCATTGCCATGGGGCCTTCCCTCCTTGATCAGGCAAGCACAGGGCCAAGGGCCAGGTGAACTCAAACCTGTTCAGAATGTTAATGCAGACCTCCTTTGAGAAACACCATGGACGACCGCACCATTTTTCTTCCTCTCTGAAAACCCTGTAAGAATCTTACACTTAAATCAGGTATCGCACAAGCTTCCTCATGTAGCTCACCACAACCCTGACCTGCACTACTCTTGTATTTGTGTCTCCCCTAGGAAAGACGGAATGGTTTGTACTGAACTGTGAGAAGAGCTCAGATTTGTACGAATTCTGCCCTTACATGAGGATGCACAAGGGTCAGTTACAAGGACAGGGCTGGGTTTAGATTTAAGACAAGATAAAACACCACTTTCCAGAAGAAAAGAGCTGATGAGATGCATTATTCCACAGAGTAACTAATCTATTGCAGGTACAATGGTCAGCATCTTATTCTATTTCTTGATTTTACTACACGTGAGGCATCTTCGAGAGAATTAAAGGCCCTTAACTTTCCATTGCTTTTGCAGCCAATGGAATCCCAAGAATATTTTGACTAGAAAAAAATCATACGTTTCCACATCAATGATGGTACACATGTAGGAGGAATAAACACTTTCAGATCTAAAAGCCCTTCCTATATAAAATGTGTTTTAAAAACCAGTTCACAACAAGCTGCTCTCAGGCAGTTAAGATCTACATCCAAAGGGATGAGGTACCATCACACATATCAAGTGTCCAACACTTCCGAGTACAGATGTTCAGCTGTGCTTCTCGCAATCTTTTGCCACCAGGCAAAAGAATAGTTTACTGCAATTGCCTTTCCCTGAAGGATTCCTCTTTCAAGACACTTTTCTGAAAACATGCTATGGTGGAGAATGTTGTGACTGAATTATTCAGTCTATTTTGTGTTAGAAATCTGTACACGGAGTCTGAAAGATGGGCAATACCTTCTCTTTTCTGATTATGCTGAGTGTGAAGAGCTCTGGGACACAGCCTTACAACAATGCTAGGAAAGAACAGACTCCAGAGTCACTGAACTGACTCCAGAGTCTACAGCAGACAACAGCTCTTCAAAATAAGCCACACAGGTAGTGGTAACCCGTTACAGACAGATCCCTAACTCCCATCACTAGAAAAATACAAGTGATAATGGGAAATGCTTACAATGGCTCACCACGGGTGTTTACATCAGTCAAAGCAGATGCTTTATCTCCACCTAAGCTGGACTGTAGTTTTGGTGTTCTCAGGTCTACAGCACCCATGGATATTCAGACAACATCCCTGGTTTGCTGTGTCCATTCCCATCTCATCTGGCTGTGAGGTGAGGTGGTGAGATCTGTATCATATTGCTGTGAGCTGCACAAATGCTGCTTCCAGATTCAGCTGCTGAAAAACATTTACATGAGTCTGAACAAAGAGATTCCAGCTGGTCCAGGCTGAAGCAACATGTTTGCTTCCTTCTCCCTTTCATCTCTAAGCTCATTCACGCTGAGAGTGAATATAATTGCTCTCTATAAATACATTCAGGTTAGGCACTAAAGCGAGAGAAAGGATACTTAAGCAAATGGACAATGATGACACAAGAACAAATGATTACTAATGAGCAATGAATAAATTCAACCCATAAATTAAAGTTTCTGGTTATCAAAAGACTGAAGTTCTGTTCCACCTTTCCACTAAAACTAGGAAGAAAAGAAATAGAATTGTTTTGTGAAGCTTACTAAATGTATAGTCTATGAGATACAGTTGCTTACAGCAGCAGAGGAATGGATTTGGTAATCTACAAGATCCCTTCCACTCCTATACAAATAGTGAACACAAAATCTAAATCACTGCCTGGAGTTTGTTTTAGTCTTCTGTTTTCCATTTATTTCAGGCTCTTTGGAATCTGACTTTTTAAATGTTCCACCAAAGTTTCTCTTGTGAAGTTTCTTACAGGTTCTTGTTGATGTAAGAACAGCACAAACTCTTTTAAGTGCTACTGTGACCTCCTGCATCACCATCTTTTTTTATAACTCAACATAATTAGACCCTGAAAAGTGGCCAGTCAGAAACTCCTTCTTGCTAAAGGGGAAACCGTGCCTTCTTTTGGGAAAGGTAGCTATAGCACAGTGCTGGAAGTCAGCAGGTCCCATGATGATGGTAGGAAAGGGCAGCCAGCAGCCAGCAAGGCATTAGAGGGGACAGAAGGAAGGATTTTCTGTAGCCTGGACAGAATTAGCTGCAATCCAAAGTCCCCAGGTCAACTGTTACCAGGCATGGAAGCAAGGATCTGCCAGCAAGGATTTTGTAGACAGAGAAAATGCTATAAATGACTGATTTTGGTTTTAGTTCTTATCTAGCTACTCTATGTTTCCTCTCATCAAAAGATTACTTTTCTTGTTTGTGCTCTGCACAACCTGGCTTTGTGAGTTTAAAGTCTGACAGACTTCTCTGGGGAGCTCACTGCTGGCAAAGGTCTAGAAGGCAGCTCCATCTCAAAGCTCTGGCCAAACCAGAGTCATATCACACCTCCACGATACAAAATCCTTGACCTAACATTTTTATTCCTTTCCATATGGCATAGTAAGAAGTGGAAAATATATTAAATATAACAGAGTATTGATCTTGGTAATACTGTACCCTATATACCAAAAGCACTTTAATGCCATAATGACTCCATTCACAGGGAATAAGTTCAATGAGAAAATGCAGGTGCGTGCCAACCAATTCACCAGAAGAGGCTGGCCAGTCTGCCAACAGGGTGCAGAGACTCCTTCTGAGCTCTTTTCCTTCCCCATGATAGCCCTTAGGTAAAAGTTTGCAGGAAATTCAAATACTTGTGAGCTGGCGGAGTTGCTGCTTCACGTGCCCTAACAAACGTAAACACTTCTGTTTCAGCACATCTGCCACTGCAATACCTACAGCTTTTCCAGAACCAAAGGATTAACTTTATTGTGCTTTTGCTCAGCAGATCTGGTAACACAATATTGTACTTCTAAGCGGACAGATTACTCACGAGTTTCTGGATGCCACATCTTTAGAAACTCACTCTACTTAAAGATAAATGTTGAATCTTGCAATCCCAGAAACATCCAACTGATGTAAAAAACAGCTATACCAACGGCCAGATGGATGCTATTTTTCCTCAGGTTATTTGGATATTCCAAAGTAATGGTTCTATTATTTTTTTTTCACTTTAATATTAAGCAGATGCAGCTTGTTTGTAAAGACTGTTATAAGCCACTTTTTCTTTAGATTTATAAAATAAAACAATAAAAGATGTAAGGAGTTAGAAGGGAGTTTTTTATTACTTTATCATAAAAGGGAAAGAGAGACATTACATCAATATAATTACATATGTATTAAAGACCACTTTATGGATCTGTACAGAGAGCCTTGTTCAGCATTTCTAGAAACCAGGTGTAGTGCCACAGACATCAATTAAGATATTTTATTTTTGGCAAGGGTAGACTCAAATCTAGAAAAGTCATATTTATGTATGTGTGTCTGCTTGTGCAGCTGAGTACTTCAGACACCCTTTATTAAATACTGAGGAACTTACAGAAGCATTTTCCTGGAAAGTCAGGTGCCATCCTAATTTCTGGTTTATTTTTCAGGGTGGCCACCATCTTGTCCCAGTCTAGGGACTAACTATGAGAAATGCTGAGATCTCCCATTTTCTGCCACGGCAGCTGAGAGCTCTGCTGTACATTGGCCCTGCTGCCCAGTACTAGCAAAGCCTGAAGAGACTAGAAATAAACGTGTTTTTGTATCAAAGCAAGCAAAATGTGACTGACAACCTTCAGAGCAACTTGCCTGCTCATCAGCTAGCAAGTTTCTCCCATAACCCTGGTCTCCCCGTTCAGCTGATCTCTTCCTGTGGAGTGTTTTACGCTTTGACCTAAAGAGAACCAAAGCCTCCAAGTGACTACATTTCACCAAAATGTGTACTGTGACTGATTTATTTACACAGACATGAGGCAATCAAATTGCAAAAGCTTGGAGATAAACTGTCTCCCTAAAGTAGATGTACAGTGAGAACGCCCACTCAGCTGAAGGCATTCCATTCCTCAGAACCGAAGGAAATTGGCCAAACTGAAGAGCTATTTAAGTGTTTTGTGAATAGGCATCCTTGAAATGTGAAATATTTAATAACAAGAAGTATTATTATTGCTGCTATTTCACGTTGTCTCCAGTTACTTTATTTTATTAGAATATGAGGATTTCTTCTCAATCAGATTATAAAGCAACTTCCATTATAAGAACTTAGGTTCAGATAGTGATAATGTTTTAAACATTCATTTTGTCTTGGCTGATAATTGCTATGCTAAGTTCTCATTCAAAAGCAATACTATTATTATTGTTGTGAAATTCAAACATTAAGATTTCAAAGACTATTGACTGAATGACAAAAGTACAGTTTCCAAGCTATAAAAATATATTTTGACCTTAGTTCTTATAAGTACTATGCAGTCAACATGGAATGGATCCATTCCATTTTAATATGGAAATATTCTTAACTGAGGAATTAGCACTTAGTCTTACTGTGAGGGAAACTGGGCTTATTTGACTGAGTTCTGAGAGTTTGAATATCCAGCCTGTGAGCCTGATAGGCACATAATTGAAATGCACTTTAGAGACCATGTCAGCAACATGCTGAGCATCCTCCCTTCCCAGGGCCTTTAACTGAGTTGAGGTTGCTGAGGTCTTCTCAGAAGTTTGTGCTGCATCCCAGAATTGTGTCCATGGGATCAATGGACTGTGTGTGTGGGTAGAGTTCACTTTTCACGCTGTCACTGACTAGTCCTAACAGAGGATGGCCTGAACTTCCAAGTCTTAGAATGAAAGGTTGTACTGAATTCAGGTGATGCCATATGACTTTTAGAATGGTACTGTAACACAGTCCCTTGCTGCTTTTACAGAACAGTATCTCTGCCTCCATGTCTCTGAGACAACTTGAAATTTGTTTGTCAGATCTCCCTCTCTGCCCTGACAAAATATTTCCCTGTGCCAAAAACCTAGTTTACCAGCTCTGGACGCAGACACTTCACTGACTCAGTAGGGATTGGTAGTTACACATAATTCTAAATTAATTGAAGATACAATTCAAGCTGAGCAGTCCAGATCTGAGCTTTTCTAGGCCAAACTCAATATTAACACCTCTATAATGAGCATGTAGACAGTTCATAATCTGCATCTGCCTCACCGTATGTAATTTAGTTTCACAGGAGTTTGCTTCAGGCAGTATGGCAAAACCCCAGTAACATATATATAAAATAGAAGCTAGTTAAGATGACTCTGATTGCCTGATGGCATGGTTCTGGGCAGGGGACCAAAATGGGCTTTTTGGATGTTGCCCTGTCACCCTGGACTTTCTATATAGTGCGTTACTGTCTGCAAAATGATCCCCTCCTGACCTGCCAGGGGGCCCCTGAATGTACCTGCTTCACTCTCTGCAAGGATGAACATGGTAAAGAACACCCAGTTCAGGACAATGCAGGAGATGTGGGTTGGGGTACAACTCCTGCTCTTACAAAGCCACCAGCTGTGAGCTTAAATAAGAGGCACAGCCCGCCATGGCTCAACTTGCAGCATGGGAACAACAGCTCTTCCTGCCAGGAGCTGGGGAAGGTGATCGCACACACAGGATGATGTCTGGAGATGTGTTCATTGTGTGAGCATCAACCCTTAAAGTCGAGGTGTGAGTGGTGTGGTGCCTTCAGGACCCTGTTCCCTGTGCATTCTGGGGAGAGGGTTTATCCTTGTTCCATCAGAACGGACCAGGCAACACAGGATAAGTGCACTCTCAACATCAAAGGGTATTTAAAGTTAATTGAGATCAAGTCAGGCCATCTGCCAGGCACCATGACAAATCCTCTCCATCCACTGTGCAGGGAGCCAAGGTCCTGTACATTTCCATAGCAGGTATTCCTTCTCTAAGTCAGATGACCATTACAGACTTTGATGAGGTAGGCACCATGAACACTTCAGAGAGATGTTCTCAGCTGTTCTAAAAGCTGCCAAGCATTTCATTTTACTTCAATGTTCCATTACCTTGCACTTCTCCTATGGCTATATTTGGCAGAGTTTTTCTACTGATTCTCTGGACTAGTTGTCCTCTCCCTTTGGCAAAATTATTGGTCAGGATGACAGACCCAGTTCTGCATTAATTTTTCAGCTCTGCATATAATTATCATACTAAAAAATATCTTCTACTCCAATAGCATTTATCCACAATCAAGATGGAAACCTGACGTGCCCAGCTGGGAGCACAGCAACTTACCATTGGTTTTATAAAAGTACCCAATAGAGATCGGAATCTGTTTTGCACAGTTGGGTTTTTCCTTTGGGGAGAAAATAAAATTCAAGATCAATCTCTATGCCAGAAAATGTGAACAATGAAAACAGATGTGAGCATTGACTTTTCTGGCCCTACCTTTGGGAAAGTGCTTCAAGAAACAGAGCTCTTCAAGGAAAAATTAAAATTTTAATAAACTCCTGTTGAAAAAAAAATCGTGTTCATCTGACTCATAGTTTTGATGATTAAAAACCCATTTTCCCCCCACTATCTTGAACTCCAAACAGTTTCAGGCTGAGGTACTAGGGTTTTCCATAACACAATGATGAAAGCAGAATCTGTAGTGATAACCAAGACCAAACATAGCCTCCACAGAGTCCTCACAGAAGCAAAATAAAAATCAAAACTGCTGCAGAGAATAAACATATACTGCGACAGCCAAAACTTTATGCTGGCTTGAAGGCTATACCTGCTGAAAAACAGCTGCTTTAGGTGCTTCTGTGGCCTCTTTACCATAATATTTTAAAACTTCACACCTAAATGATCACATTTTCAGAGAGGCACTTCTCATCTCAATTGTACACTAGGGGAGTTGAAGCAAACACAAAGATTAAAGGCTTTTCCACCAAGGTGTTCAGGTACTTATATCCTGATTGTTTTCAAAGGGAAGGTAGGAGCCTGAGTATCTTCAGATTTTCTATGTCTGTGTGACTGTCTGGAGGCCACAGGGCAATGATGTAGCAGAACAGGAAAGAATTTTAGCAGGAAATTTTATCCAAATTTATTTTTAACTCTGGTCTTCGAACTGCTGGTTAATACCCAATCAACTAGATCATCTTTCTTGTGTTTCATACCATCCTTATTTCCTAATCCTGCCCTACCTGTCCAACTCAGGTACAAATACACAATAGTGCCTCAGCAAAAATACTCTTTATATCCCTTTGCAAGGTACAGACACCTGTCATATCAGTGCTGCCACACACGTGGCTCTATAAAAGAGCTCAGCATAAATTGTTGAGACTGTTCATCAGTTTTCATTCCAACCAAAGGGCTTGCTGGACACAGTAATTGGTAGGGACACAGGGCACAATGATTTGTATTAGAGAAAGTAGTTGCCACTCTATAACATTTTAAAGGTTTAAAATTAAGAAATGAATTTGCATTAACTTCTGCGTCATGACATCACTTGGGACAAACACTCATAGTATATTTCCCATCATCTCCAACTCACTGTTTAATCTACTTGTATTCCACAGTGTTTCCTGGTTTTGTTCTGTATAACATACAAAATAAAGAGATTTATACAGCCAACATTTAAATTATTGTAATAACTATTGTAACAATAAATCAATATGTGCAATAATGACAAGTTGAATGAATGTAAAGTTTGCATGCAGTGTTCAAATTCCATAACGTCACATGCTTAACTTTTGGATGGACAAGGAGGCAGATTGCTTATATTAAGTCTTTTTTAACATGCTGTTCAAGTTTACCAGCAGTACAGTGAATTTCAAAGGCTTACACTTCCTTACTTCTGTTGGTCCTCATAGGAAGAGACCAGGGTCTTCCAGGCGTCTGTAGACCCCAGGATGAAAACTATTAACTTACATGCTTACAATTAAGCAGTGTTTGGAGGTTTGTTGAATCAGCAAATACAGGCTTACATTAGTTATTTGATGAAATTAATATTAATTTTTTAATAACTTCTTAGATGAGTGTAAATTGGTTGTAATTGTAAACTTGGGTCTGTTTCACTTAGTACTCTTTGCTTGGGTGATGTGTGCTTTGAGATTATTTCCATTTTACCACATTACTAATGTGTACTAATCATGTTTTTTCTTGTTGCAAGTAAATAGCTTGGGTGTTGCACAGAGCTGTTTGATCAGTAGAGCATGATTTAAGAGAATGGTTATGCCTTTATTTGTCTCATAATCCTACTTAACATCTGTATGGATCATTACAGTAAGGTGCATGTTAATAACAGCTTCCACATACACCTTAATATATACAAAAGTTAAAATACTAACCGCCTTTTATCTCAGTAGATTTCAAGTATCACTGTATTTTTCCATTCAAGCAAAATACTGAAAATGTTTCACTTACCACACGTGTTTTCTCCCCCCATTGACTTGTGTCTCACTCCATGAGCGATATCAAACTATGTTGCATGATTTGAAAATCCTGAGCCTCCTGCTTTTCGAACCCTCATGTGAGAGAAAGGCCACTTTTGTAAGCTCCCTGACAATATCCGTAAGGAAATCTCTTGAGAATAGGAAGGCATCCTGGAAACAGACAACAGCCATCCCATTTCAAATCTCACGAGGCAACAGACCAAGCTGGTTCTCTGCACACCTAATGTTTGTCTGGACTGTCTGCACCCCTGAAGGATAATAATTCTGAAGGATAATAATTTCAAGCTCTTGAAAACATCTTAGAATAATTGATCAAGCCCCTAGGTTATGTACAACCAACATTTTCACAACAAATATTATGGTGAAAATTGTATCAGGCACGAAAGTTACAGTTTCACTACAGTTTGGAGTTTACCTACATGATATCATCTAGAAAGGTCAATTGATATCCATGAAAGCAGGTGATATCTATGCCCTGCAGTGAGGTCATTCCTGAAATTATCTGCTTTTCCAGAGAAACACTGCAGATACTGGTCAGATTTTTCAATTTTTCAAGTACATCTTTCTCAGTTCCATTATTATTTTCAGTTCAGCTCAGCTGAACATAACAGTTTGCATCTTCTTTAATGATGCACTGAGTGGAAAACAACATACACTAGCCTTTTCAATCACATCAGGAATACTGCCATTTTCCGAATTTTATTAATTTTAATAGAACTTTTAATTAATTTTAATTTAAATAGAACCTTTAGATTAATTTTAGTTTAAAAAATATCCTTTTCTATTTCATCAAGGCACTATTTATAATGAAGTGAACCAAATAAGAACCAAATTATTTTCTCAGGTGTGTGTGTACAGTATCACTTATTAAATTCTCTGCCTGCAAAGCCATTGAACTGTTCACATATCTCAGTCAAATTAGTTTAGTTTGTCTTAAGATAATTTTAATAATTATTTTTAATATTTACTTTAACAAATATTGTCATATTTTGAGATATAAATTCAAAATAGAAGAAAGCAAGTTTAGAGTTTTTCTACTTCATTGATAAGCAGGTGATTGTTTCCTGGTACATCCTATTCCTTCCATGCTCTGTGCCAATCTAGAATTGTTACCTGCATTAGTTTCCTCTAGGCAGAAGATGCTGTTTTCCAACAAACTGAGTGAAAACTCCTTTATGTGCATTGACATGGGAAGCAATTGCTAAGAGAATATCTTCCTTGTTTTGTCTCCCACTGCCCCAGGGCTGGGCAGACAGCAGTCGTGATCTTTCTCATTTACTGATTATAAAACCTGGTAAGAAAACAGAAAAACCTTTTAATGAGGTGAAATCACAATCCCTCCTTGAGCTGCTGGGTAATTTACCTCATATCGATAATGCAGTTAAGATATATATGTTTTTTTCCTTTAGGATGGGAATTCAAAATAGAACTGCAAGGTGATTTCACGGTTTGAAAAGAGTTTCTCAGTAGTATTTACAGGATATCCTTGCTGTGTAACAAACACTCATCCAGAAGAGAAGGTGCCATAGGGAATATACAGATAGGCAGATTACAGACAGACAGACATACAAATTAGAGATAATCATTAAATTAGTAAAAAATATCACTTAGGAAAAGAGTATCAAACGAAGAGGTGAGTATCAACAATGGTAAAAAACAAACAGAAAAGAAAAATATCTGCATTTTTAGGAGGAAGAAGCAGAAAATAAGGCTAATTAAAATGGTGGTAAGATGAGAACAGGGCCAAGAAAACAGAGACATGAAAGAAGAGTAAATACTTAAAGTATATCTGAGTTAGCTAGCAAATGAAAGAAGTCAGGAAGCCACAATGATGGTCACAAAGAAGGAAAGATATCAAGAGGGAATCAGAAAAGATGGACATCAGCAGATATTGTTTTCTTTGAAGAGGATGGCAAAATCCTCTTTGGAGATCAAAGGAAGTACAAAGGAAGGGAAAGGATTTGTTGACCAAGTGTCATCCTTAGCTCTCATACTCACTTGTCTAACTAGAAAATAAGTTAAATTCTTGGTCTTACGTAATACCTCAGATAACTACAAGCAGAATGTCAGCTCAGAGGAGCCTGTAGACAGCAAGAATACCTAACACTTTCTTGAAACTCCTATAAAACAGCAAAAGAAACTTCCTGAGGATGCCAAAGAAGGTCATCTCACACTTATTTTGGAAAACAATCACATAAAGTATTATATGAGAAGAACTTTTACATTGGAGCAGAGTTGAAAAGAAAAAAGATTAACTTTTTAATGAGGTTAAGTTTGAGCCCTTCTATGCTACCTTTACTGACATTTGAGGTTAAATAAGAGATTTCATTTTTATAACAGTTCTGCCTAGAATTTTAGTGAAGCCATAATCTTGTGCCTTATTAATTTTCACACAATTTATCACAACATCATGAATGCCTGACTTCAACAAACAAACCATACCTGAAAAAAGTTGTTTGCGTTTCAAAGGTCTCTAGTAGATTTAGCTAGCTCCTTAACTAAGAAATTATTACCATGATAGCCATGATAATAACAACAACATGAATGTGTTTTCTTCATTAAAACTTTTCTGCATGGAAATGCAATCTAAAGACCACAGGGAATGTGCTGCTATGCAGATCTACGTACAAGTGTGCTTTCTGCAGGGGTTATGTCTGTAACTGCATCATCTGGGCTACACTTACACCCAGCCCCAGTGAGACTGAGGATTTACTATGCTGAGCATCATAAACAGAAAATGCCAAGGTGGAGTTTCTGCCCCACAGGGCTCACTCACTGGGTAACTCAACAAAGAAAAGATACAGAAAATAGGGATGAAATGAAATTTTCAAGGTCCTGCAAGTGAATCAGATTCTCCAGGAAGACAGTGGGGATGTGGCAACTTTGGTGCCATTTTTCAGAGGGTACAGGCATCTAGGCTGACAAAATTAAAGAAGGAGGATGTCTCAGTGTTTGCCACACCAGTATTCTTTCTTCACAGTGCTTTCCTTTATGCAAATCTTTCATCTGTTTCCCTCTTTTCACTGCTCAGGTGCCTCCTTTTGCTTTCCTTCTCTTCACAGTTGCCTTATGTCCTCTCTTGAACCCTTCGCCACTCGCTCCTGGGGCAGAGAAGCAGAAGAGAGAGGGATTGGGATTCTCTTTTTGGTAAATCTCATCCCTAGTGAGACAGACCTGGGCAAAGTACCAACCTCCTATTCACAAAAACACCTCACTGGACAATTGTACATCTAATTTGCCATTTGCACAAGCAACTTATTCTCTCATAACCAGGACAATTATTTGTATGAGTAGGTGCTGTATTATGGGAATGAAAATCTGCACTGAAGTGATTTGTTTATTTAATCTCCCTAAAAAAATGGTGTCAGCTTTCGTATACATTCATGACACTTGTCTTACATTGCCAACCATCAGTAAAGTTAGTGATTGTCATTAGCAAAAGAATCAAACATTGACTGACAGTAAAAGCCAGTAAAATATTCACTTGTCAGTAAAAATGGCAAGATAATTTAGAACTTTTCATTGCTTTGGCGTAAGTTCCTGGACTATTTGAGTACTTTTAATATCAAAGGGCTTTATTTATCATAGTTGAAATGATGGGTTCTATAAAAATTGACACATATGACCATAAACAGAAGTAGTAAGAATCCCAAATTGCCTTGAAAAATGTACTCCAAATCACACAAGTTAAATCAAAATTTGAAATGTAGGTATGTATGGGAAGACAAAATGCAACTGGAACAAGTAGCCCAGAGGTGTGGATGCCCCACCCATGAAAATGTCCAAGGCCAGGTTGGATGGGGCTCTGAGCAATCTGGTCTAGTGGAAGGGGTCCCTGCTCATGGCAGAGGGATGAAACTGGATGAGCTTTAAGGCCCTTTCCAACTCAGGCCATTCTATGATTCTACATGTTTGAAAGAGTGTTTAAATTGAGCAAATATTTTGAGGAGTTTATTTTTCCCCTCCCCAATGAGGATTATTTTCAAAATCAAATAATTTAGGAACCTCTGTCCTTCGTCCTTTGTGAACGTACTCTCTAATGTTAAAGCTTGGGTTGCACAGGCTTGGACACAGTGGTGACTGCTTCTAGGTATCAGTACCTGCATTCCCTGTGACCACCACATGAATTAACAAGGCAAAGTTCAGTTCCAACACCACTGCTTGACTCATTACCACAGCCCTCCTAGTAAGTGAGGTGCTTCACAGGGGACCTGCAAAACAGCTGCCCTCTGGCTGTCTTGTTTGGGTGGCCTTTTCCATCTGTTTTACCTGTCTCCCTTTCTGAATAATTTATTTCACCATCTCCCTAAGTAGAGCACCTGGCCTAGGGCTAACTCTTTCACCTAAATTATTCAGAGCTGAAAACTCTTTGGTTTATACTCAGGTAATGTAATGACT
Source organism: Oreocharis arfaki (assembly GCA_013398015.1). Classification (NCBI taxonomy): domain Eukaryota; kingdom Metazoa; phylum Chordata; class Aves; order Passeriformes; family Paramythiidae; genus Oreocharis; species Oreocharis arfaki. Next base: position 288,383 of record VZRR01013922.1, on the reverse strand, counting down.
TAACAGGACAAAACCCTTAACTTTGAAACAACTGTGAATGTTTCTAGGCTCTGGACTCTGTTAGCAGTTTGAGAGGTTGGCTGTGTAAACTATGTACAAAAGCACCACAGAAATCCTTCCTCCTCAAACATCTTCAAAGCCTCTTTCAGCAGCTAAAACTTTCCAAAGCAGGGTTCTTTTACCTTGATGCCTCTCTGCCACATCTCAGTCCCGCGGGAAGCCAGCGGATGCCTCTGTGTGTGTGCACTGCAGCGGGCTTGTCCCTAGTCTTTATGCAGGAAAAGACACTGAAAATTGGCTGCAGGGCTGGACTTTGTGCACGTCTGTTCTCTTCACAAGCAGGTTTTTGTTCGGAAACACCAAAACCCACCCCTGTACAGCTCTCTCATCCATGTTCCATACTTCACTATCTTTATCTCACGAACTCTACAGTTAAAATAATTCCTCCCTGCCTCTATTCCTAATAGCACGAAGGGCTGCCCCACTTCAGCAGAAAGGGGCTGAATAAGGTCCTTGCCTTGGATGCCACAAACCTGGACTGAAAGCTCACTGGTAATTTTGGGTGCAACCTTTTGACTATGCCTGCCTGTACTGACCGTGACTGAGGGAAAGTTTCAGCTTGCTTTTAAACCTTTATCCTGTTTGTTTTCCCGCAATGTTTCCACTGTTTTCAGCCTTTTAATTATGCTCAAAGAGCCTATGATCAGCAATTTTCTCATTACTTTTGAAAATCTTGTATTGATTGTTTGTAAGACAATCAATACAAGGAGGTGATCTCCTGTCTTACGAGATACTTGCTTCAGCAAGTGTCTTTATTTCTGAAAGAAGTTTACTTTCAAAAGTCATGATATCAAGGGCATAATTTGAGATTCCAAATCAGGGATATTTTAAAGCCTTTCCCACTCCAGCTTAAGAGGGAATGAAAATTTGCCCTTGGTGAGAAAATGAGTGAACGGAATATTCATAAATGAAGGAACAGTTTTTGAGGAGGCCGTTTCCAAATGGCCTTGCAGTAAAATATTTTAAAGCTAATTAGTGCAATTTCTATCTGGGTTACTCTGGGTGTACCTCAGTGTCACAAAGACAGGCATGGGAAAAGAAAAAGAATTATTAAAATGAAATCAGTTTTGGAAAATCAGCGCATTGTCACTTCTACAGTCAAGAAATCCCAAATATTTTTCTCATTAATTTACAGGAACCAGCACAGATGCTGCTGAGAGAATAAAAAGAACATACAGTAATCTTTATCATATCCTACCCAAAGCTAAAATTATTTTCAGTTGGATTTTTTTCTGCCTAAGTACCAAAGATTTGACACATTTTGCAGCAACTAGCATTGTCTGTTTACTGTAGGGATGTGCATAATGCCCATCACTGTTGTTCTTATAGGCACTATATGAACTGTTCCATTTTCCTCTGAGAAGTTTATCAAGTATCAGGTATTTGCTTTTTGCTCCAGCTTGGGAAATCAGGGTCATGGATTTCAAATGAAGTGCTTTGTACTCTCCAAGGGCAGTGAGAAAACACAATAGTACAGACAAAATCTAATCAAAGTATTTTGGCTTTTTGCCTCCTTTTTATTTTACAATGGGAAAAAAAAAATTCAAGGTGCGACTTGAATCCCTTCAGGAGTTCCCTTCCTGTGTGCGCTGGCTCTCGCCAGAAACACGAGACTGACACAATGATAAAATGCACTGCTGGGTCCTCTTGCCCATTCAAAGACCCTCCCTCAGGTATCAGGTGCCTTCCCTGAGCTTTGAGGTCAACCAGACACCTCCCTCGAGGCTTACCTGGGCTGGAGGATACATCTACCCGAAAATCCGCTCAGGTAGAGCAGCTGTTATCTGAGCTAGGATCAAAGCCCCCCTCTGCACTCCAGAAAAACATCTTCCAAGCTGGTCTTCTTTCTCCATGATTCAAATGAATGTTGAATGAGTCTCTGGGGACAACAGTTGTTGTGCTGAGGAGCGAGCTGTCAGAAATACTTTATCATGAAAGTTCAGTTCCTTTCAGGGCCTTTTATTATTAATAGTCATCGCTGCAGGGGAGCATTAAACACAGACCCTATTTACTGTACAAATTGATATATTGTAAACCACAAAAGCCGTCCTGGCGCTCTGCTACTTCACCTTCCTTTTCAGCATGCTAGCATGAGGGAATCTTTAACCTTTGTGTGGCTAAAATACAGACAGTGAATTTTGGTTTAGCGTGGCCAGGCTGGACTGCTCAGAGCCGCTGATTTTTTGCAGATCACTGTCTTGAGGAACGGGTGGAGAACAGTGACATCTGTACTCTATGGAAGGCAAGACATTTTGTTCCATAGTGACACTTAGTTCATCTGTACAAAAAGTCAAAGGCATTTATCCCCTCTGAAAAGGCCACAGGATGTATCTTACAGGAGCTTATGTTTTTGTACCAGATTTCAAGCAGCTCCCGCAGCTTTCTGCTTCCTGCCTGGGCATTGCACCTCATGCAAAAGATGCACACGTTACCTGTATGTGGGTAACAGCTGATTGCTTCAGCAATAGCATGCGATAAAGGCGAGGGAATAGCTGCTCTGTGGCATAAGAAAACATGGCAAGATGAGTCCCAGCTGTGGGAAGAGCCCAGCCTGGCTCCAGCCCATTGTGGCTGTGGTAGCATAGGCAGAAGAGACTTTGCGAGGTCAGTTTGCAGTGCAATGTTGGATTTTAGTGGCTAGGCAGAAAACTCTCTGAAATGAACCATCTAAGGAGCAGTAGAACTGAAATGCAGCAGGATAGCGACAGCCCAGAGGCAGGGCAAGTAACAAACAAAAAAATATCACGTTAAAAAAGGGAGTCTATTGCACTTAGCAGAAGATAGGCCCCTGGCTTTGTGCTTTCCCTCCTCTGCACTTCGGAATCAATTTTAAAATACCTCCCAGGCTTCTCAGTAAAGGCTTAAAATCCTCCTGAGGAGAGACAGAGCTCTCCCACCACCGAGAGCAGCCACATGCTGCAGGGGCAGGGGGTGTATGTGTCACAAAGACACCACTCGGCAAGCTGAGGAGTCAGGATCCTGCAAGTGGCACCTGAGCAAGCTGCAGATCGTGAAGCATTGACTCGGGGAGCCGCGGTGTCACCACACAACGAGGCAGCAGGGGTGACGCAGCCCGTGCAGGTGTGCTGAGCCAGCAAGTCACAAAGCACCTCCTCAGCAAGATGTGATGCCAGAAAGTCACAAGAGTGACTGACTGTGCAATTTTACAGGAGCTAAAAGCAGTTCTACAGGGCAATTTAAGTGCAACGCACCCATGCTAAAGAGGCATCCCTACATGCTTGATATAGTGTGGTCTCTGTGACATGTTTCAAAGGGCTCGTAGTCCTGGGAGAGTCCGTGGGAGATTAGCTCTAAACTCAGATTCACAGTTACAAATGGATAGCACCAGAAGAGACACAGGGAATCAGAGGGATGTGACACCTCTGTTGCTCCTGCATTCCCTGAAGTTGTCTCCCTGGACCAGGTCTGAGGCACAACCCCAGGGAGGGTGGACGGGGGACCCATGGAGCAGCTGCTGTGTGTGGGGAGGGCGTTGTTCTGCGAGGCTGTTGATCTGGTCTCTCATGAATATTGTATTCAGTGAAAAGAGCCAGACAGCAATGGGGTGGAAAAGGCTGCTTTTTAAAGTACAGAACATGTACTCAAAAAGAGTGTTCAGAAGTGCTTCTTCCAACCTACAGTATGCTAAAGATTGGTGCTTGGTACATTTAAAGGATGAGAAAAAAATCACACCACTCAAGTACAGCAGTGACTTTTTTCAGTTGAAGAGTTTCTGATATCCAAACATGTTGTGTGTGCTTCTGACTAAAGTCCTTAATAACAACTGAAACTTGAGCCTTTTCTTAGACAGAAAGCATACTGGGTCTTTACTTGTTACAATAAGAAAACTCAAAAAAACAGTCCTGTAATTTTGTAGCCAGACTTGGACAAACTTCTGAGAAGGACCACACACCAGATTAGATTATTTAGATTTGTTGTGAGAATAGTTGACATGTGTTCCCTTCCCTTTCACTGTCCAATCTTTGTTGTAAAAGTGGACTCATGTTGTGCCAGTTGAGATTAATATTATAACATGAAAGGGCTAGGTTTGTATCATTTTCCATGCTTGTTACATTCACTGATGTGGGAATAGAGTTATATTCTACCTGAGCCACTTTGTGTTTTATGGCCAGGATTAACAGCACACAAATACTTCACAGTCTTAGGTGGGTAGAGCACCTGCCCATTGGCATCAAATTCTGTGGGTGTCAAAGCATCTAAGACTTTCTTTCAGACTGCGAAATATCCTTCAGATTGCTCTGGAAGATCTTGTCATATTCTTTACCCTGATACTTCTTTTGCTCTTTTCTTAACAGGACATGGCTCATGACTTCTTGCTCTGCCAAAAATGCCTCAAGAATGTGTTCTGTTCCTTCCATTCAAGCCTATATTCCACTCAACATATTCTTATTACCATCATTGTCACTGGATATAGAACTTGTTATGAAGTTTCACTACTCTGTTCACTGGGCACATAACCTTATTAGCATGAAACAGTACTCCATCCCACAGCCATAATTTCAAATATTCCCACAGTGTTCAGATAGGTGATACTATTTGTAAAACCAATTATTAGAAAATTTCATTATTTCCACATGCTACTTCTAAAATCTAATTATTTGAAAGTGCTGTTATAGTGCAGTTTATTCATTAAAAGCAAGACTAATGTTTTATGTATTTTAAGTGTAACTTGAACTCAGAAAATGCCAAACTATTTACTTTTATACAAGCCCTTGGAAGCCATTTCAAAATGATATAACAGGAAAATAGTTGATACAATGGACAGATAACATCAAAGAGTGGGTTGGGAACACAAACCATGATCCTTGTGAAAACTGATTCCTGAAGAATTAGTCAAGAGAGTCCCAAGTGCATTTCTTCCTATTTGTTGAAATATGATGTTTGTTCTCATTCTCCAGGTAGAACCTGGCAAGTCTGTATTTGCACTTGTTGATCTTTCCCAACATAAATCTCTCCATTGTAGTCATATCAACAATATGTTTTCTTTACTTTAGTAATAAAATTTCTTGTAACATGTGCTCTTTTAGATCCTGTGTGCAGTATTTATCAAGTTATTGAGGTTACAGTTACAGAACATTTCAATATAACATGCCTAGGACAATGGAACCTTGCACAGGTGTAAGATCTCTCTGATCTTCTTTTGCCATCAATTAAAAACCGCCTACAGGTGTAAGAGCCCTCTGATCTTCTTTTGCCATCTACTTAAAAGAATGTGTGAACTTAACTGGAATATGTCCTAATAAGCATGATGATACATCCTTAACCATAAGACACACACTGCTCTTAAAACTTCTTTAATGTAATCAACTAACAGACCTAATCTCCCACTTTGCTGAAATAATGCCTGGATACATAACTGCTCCTACTCTGAAATGGACACTGTAATTTCCTTGACAAAACATCAGCAAATCTTTGGATACTGATCGTCATATATGTAACTTTTTATTTAATAATTTACTAGACAAGTTTCTAGAGGAAGGATTGAATATGAATTCACCATTTTCTGGAAAAAAAAATTATCTGCAAGGCCTGCTGAAAAGTTGATCTTTGTGTTGCTTAACACTCCCATAGCATGATAATTACTTCAGATAAGTGTGTGTGGGGAAACCACTTCTTGTCCAGACCCACTTTAGCCTGAACTGATTGTCAGGGATGTGCTTTTCCAGGTGTTATTTTGGAGGATGATGAAAACCCACCATTATCTTCTGGACATGGTTTGTCTCAAAATTCCACTGTAAATGTATATAAGAAGAGCCATGACCTCACCCAAAATGTGTGCTTACCTGTCTGTATGTACATACGCAACTGAAATACACTGGCCAAGACACACCAAGGTGGTTCTTACTGTCATGTCATAGAAGCAAGACTGTGTCTAACTCTCCTAACTCCACATAAAACTCAAGAGTTTAATGCACTCATCACCATTGGGGCTGGAATTAACTGGGATGCGTTTGAACAGAAGAAGCTTTATTGAGCTTCTCACAGATTTAGCCTGACCCCACTAGATATGAGAAGTTGTTTGGGGTTTGCTATGTAACCAAAGAGAAGAAAAAATTACCAACTTGGATAATTCCTATCTGAGTTACATACCAAAAATCAAAATTCCCCTTCAGATATGAGCAGGAAGTGCTTAGGTCCTACATGAAGATCTCGCCATCTAAGATAATCAAATTGTGAAGGAGATGAAATCACTGTGTACTGCCTCAGAAGTAACCAATAGATACCAGGTTTACCACACTGAAGAGCTGACTGTGTACCCACTAACACAGTAATTATCTCAAATACAGTACAGTAACACAGTTACTAAGTACAACACAGTTACAGTACAGTAACACAGTACTTATCTCAAATAAGCCATTTAATTATTTACTCTTTTTACTCTCGATAGAAAGTGTGTGCCCTTGCACATTTCATAATATGTGCAGATTGCACAAGTGGTCTAAAAAATATTTTTTAAAATAATCATCGAATTATGCTTTTGGAAAATTAAATATGAAACTTGGAATGTGAAACAAACAAATAAGACAATTTAGAAAAGATTAAAAGCAATTGTTCTGTTACCTTGGCAACACATTCAAGGTGCAGCCAATCAGCAAAGTTGATGTATTGTTTTGACATACATGCACATATTTCTAACATAAATAGCAACAGAGACTTAATAACAATAGGTTTTAAAACTAGGAACTGATGTCATTTTAAATGTGTCAATCAAAGAAACCTATGAAAGTGTTTCTTCTATCAAACTGACAGTAATTCCATGCTGGAATGGCTTTATAAGAGATAGCAGACTTCTGACAGGTCATACAGAAGATGCACAGTCTGTAATTACATTCTAGTTTCTTGGATCGTGTCCTTTAGTATGTCTAAAAAACTTTGAGAAGAAAATAAAACTTGAAGGCTATGATATATCATTCATTTCTGTAAACAAGTAACCAAAAAAAGGAGCAGCATATCTGAGAATGGAGATGAAATATCAGACTGAAACAATCTGCCTAGCCCTCAAAATAGATGCACTTAAACTTCTTGTCTTATTTTATGATTGACTGGTGCCAGTGAGGCTCTGCAGTGTTAGTTTTCAAGGATACTAAAAATTCACAATAGGAGAAACGTACAGAGGAAGATTGCTGATGGGATACAGAGCCTTTCACCTCTCGGTCAGTGGTTTGAATCTGGGCTGTGTCAGCAGTAACAGGAAACCATTACTATTTGACAGGTGTCAGAAGCATGCATGGAAGGAGTGCATCAGCCATCCTCCTCCAGACCCTGATGGATACGTGCCCGAAAGCAACCCTCAAAATGAGAATTCTTCTTGGCTGCCCAGAAATAAAACTGGTGTCTCCTCCCCTTCCCAGAGAGCATTGTCCCATTGTCCCAAGCCTTCAATCTAAGACCACCCTACCATGGACTGGCCTTTGAATCAATGCTGTGGGTAGAGAACTTCAGTTCTAATTGAGCAACATTTTAAAACCTCATTTACAACTAACATATGTTTGAACACATTTGTACATTTCTTCATGGGATCAATAGTCTTCAGGAAAGCTAGGGTTTTATCTTAGATCATCCCACTTCCAAAACCCTAACTTTAACAAAAAAAACCAACAAAAAACCCAAAAGAAAAAAATAAAAAGAAAAGAAAAAAAATAAGGCGCACATTCATAAAATCCTCAGATACAGAAACAAGCACCTTATTCTGTCATTGGGTGGGATTAAGTTACCCATTCTGGCACATCATCTTTTTTCTTTTACTTTTTCCAGATTTATATGACTCTCATCATAGCAAATGCTCAGAGAGAGGAATTTCCAACTGGAACACATTGAAAATAGAAAGGAAATAACTCACTATAAACAGCACTGAGAAGAAACAAGTGAACATGCAGGGTACAGCATGATTCTTTGTCAGAACGTGAGTGGTGTACATTTGTCTAGCAGCCATTATCTTTCCTTAAGAAACACTGACTTTTACTTGGAATTTCAATCTACATTTTGATTGATTTCTTTCTCAGGACATAAGAAGAGTGATGGAAAGGACTGGGGATAAGGACAAGGAAGAATTGAACAAAATAAAAAGTTTCCAGCCATGCTGTCAGGTTTGGTGAAAACATGCTGAGGATTAACTGTTTCAGTGCTGTGGGACCTGCATGTTAATGGAGGCAAAAGAGGTGGAAAGTTTCCTTGTGCATCAACCTCACAAGGCTTTAAGCTGCCAGCCTTGTGGCAGAATCTCTGTACCCAAAACACTGCTGAAGTGGGGACACTGACAACCACAGTCAAGACTTGACAACAAACCAATACTACACAAATGTAGTCCTTTAAACTAATGTTTTAGCCACAAATCACCACCTCCCACTGGTGGTACTTGACTTTCTGCAACATATTTTATGGAGCCTGTGGTCAGACAATTCCAACCTGACACATTGTGAATATATTACCTCAAAAGATTTTTTTTTCAAAAGGTCTACTTGTTAGAATTTGATTGTCAGGTCAGCTTGGACCTGAGCTTAATATGCTGTGCAACATGTGTTTCTCCACAGTGTGCTCCCTATGTAGATAGAGGCTTTATCTAGACAAGTCCAGGTTCTTGTATTCCTCTCCCTGGTCTTTCTGCTTGAAATTCAAATAGCAACACTCCCCTCCTTCCTTCTGGCTAAGTATTTTCATAACCCCTTTTGCACACTGTTTCTCACGTATTTGTTCTACATATGGAAAAGAACATATGGAGCCAGAGGTCTACATAGAGGACTGAGCCCTGGGACTGATGGAGATAAACTAACTATATAATTTTGTAACCGGAAACAGAAAAGTAAATTCTTTTTGCTAGAAGTGGAGCAAAGAACTGTTCATGACAGCCTGATCACCTTTATCTCAGAAGCCAATAATCTCGCACAGTAACTCCCGTCTTTCATGCTACAACATTAGAGAGACCAAGGCTCAATTTAAGAAGTTGCCATGGCAGAGAATCCACAATGCCTCCAGGTACCATAGGTTAATTATCCTCCTTAAAATATAATTGATTCTATTGTGAATGTCTTTAGTTTCCATTTTCAAGCCACATATCATTGTATCTTTTTCCTCTAAGACTGAAAAGTTAACTAATAGTAAAAAACCTCTACAGTGTTTAATGCCTATAGTCACCTCTTAAGCCAAGCAGAGAGTGATGTACAGCAGGCCCAGTGAGAAGGAGGAGGAGTTGTATATGGTAAGGATTGTATAGGAGGCAGCAGGAATTCAATAATTGTACCAGAACATTAACAATTTTCATAATCTATAAAAAGATGGATGTCTTTTATAGAACTCTGGTACATGTATTTTCTTGTTTTATCAAACATTTCAAAAATATAAATGAGTGCTGACTTATATTTCTATAAACCTAGTTAGAATTTACATCTTCTCCAATCTCCTCCCATACATTTAAATCTCCATCCCACACTTTAATACTTCTTTTTCCTCCTTTTTTCATTTTACCCATTATTTTCATATTAAGAAGCAATGATGGATCTAGGAGAGCTCTGTGTGACTCACTGATGAGTCTTTTCCTCTAGAAAATTACTCTTGTAATTGCTCTAAAAGCTGAGCCTCCAGAAGTGATGACTCAGTGCAGGAGGTCGGACCGAGCAGCACTGCTGAGCAGCAGCAGCAGATGGATCTGGAGGGGGGGTTCTGACAACAGCTCTGAGTGCCAGCAGAGTCAGAGTGGCTGATTGACAGCACACGGGAGATACAATAAACACAGGGGTGCTGAGCCCAGCCTCGCTGTGTCTGCCCTGAGCCACATCTGCAGTAAGGGACACTGATCTGCTGAGCTGAATGTTCTGTGGGTATTACCCCCATGCTACTGAGCAAAAATCCCTTCCATTCCCCAGTATCAGTAGCTTAAGCTTTGCCAGCCTGGGCATTGGAGTTCACGGGAATCCACTGCTGTGCTGCTCACCATTATTTCCATTACAAAATCCCTCAAGAGGTTCCAGTAAGGAATGAAGGCTCCTTGGGCTCATTAAACTACCTGGAAACTCCCAAAGATGAAAGAGGTGGTTTAGTCCTATTAGGTTCAAGGCAAATTTCAAACTTGAACATCAAGGAGGTCAGGCCTTTGTTGCTATTTAAATATAACTGTATGGAAAATGAAATCCTGCTGGAAAAGTGAGTGTAAAGATGCCCAGAAAGGAGGGAAAGCTTTAATACAGTACTTAAAAAGGGATTTAGTGCATGCTGGCCGCTGTTCTGTTAGTAATGTTTTTTGTAATCAAATCAGAGCCAGAACAAAATGGCACATCTTCTTTTATGAATGGGTTATTAAAGGAAAGAGAATAAAGAAAACTGAAGAAAAAATTTCTCGAACAACAATGAACTGAAGTCCTTAAACTACATAAATTCCCATGAAATTTGCATAAGGTTGTATCTTGTACATATCCCTAAGCCAAATGCAAAGAAAATGAAAAAAATATGTATGTATGCCTCCATGCAGGGATCCTCCTCTGTCTTTTACAAGCTGAAAAGAAAAAAAATTCCACAAACTTTAACTTCTGGATCTTTCACTGAGTTATTCCAGAAGTACAAAAACAACACAGTGCCTCAGTCTGTCAGTAGCAATGATGCTCAGTGTTTATAAACTGCATTTTCTTTATTTTTGGGACCGAAATAGTTTGCAAGCACTGACTAAGCCTTGTGACCCCTGTGTGAAGAGCAGAGCATTATTAAACCTGTTCTCAGTGGACAAGGACAGACAGGCAATGCACATCCAATGGAGACAAGTAAGGAAATTGAGATTCGGGAGAGCTGCTGCAGATTTCCACTTTCACATCGAGCAGAGCAGTGAATTGCTTTGGCCCAACATGTCACAGTAGTTATTCATTAATTACACCAAGACAAAGCTGGATAAATTTGAAGATACATGCCTCAATTCCTGCCTATTAATGGGAAGACTAAATAAGCATGCTCAGAATATATTTTCAAGACACAAGTGACTGTAGACCTAGAAACATCCAGAGTTTATTATCTACACTGAGATTCCTAGTAGTTAGACCCTTTCTTTAAACCATCACATCTTTTGTCATAGTACTGTAAAATAGTTAATTTCCTAAGCAGAAATATATCTTAATATTATGAACATAAAATTCTTACTGATGTAATATATTTTCCTTTCCTATGAATCAAGGTGAAACAGCGTGTAATAGTTGTAATTATATTGTATGAAAATGAAAAGACCTAAAAGAACAATAGGTCTCTTAAAGTGTTACCTACCCCTAATTGTAATCTCACCTAAACTAAGGAACAAGGTATTCTACACACAGCAGTGAGCAAGTGCCTCTTATATTTTTGACTGCGTATTCTTTACACTTTTCCTTCTCAAACTAATTTGTGACATCCTGCAAAGCCCTGTCTTTCCATAAAGTTGAGTGCCATGCTACACGAGACATAGTTCAACAGAAATGTAGGTCAATTCTTAACTGTCTTTCCTTGAAATGGAATGGGCTTGCATTTTACATGCAAAGGGCCACAGATGAAAAAATAAATTGTGTCTAATAGTCCTTAAAAGTGTGCTAGGCCTTTTAGCTTAAAAGCTGCCAATATGGAAATAATATGACATATTAAACCGTGTAAAACAGAACAAAAATGATGAGATGAAATGATGAGATAAAATGAGTCTGAGAAGTGTGATGGGTCAGAGGAGCCACTGAAGGATGCTGAAAAAGCCCTTTCAGGTTAGGCGGGTGGGAGAGCACAGAAAGAGGGCACTGTGGAAAATTAAAAAGATTTCACATAGCTGGGCTAAAAAGGGGATTACATAAATAAATAAACCCCTCACAGCAAGCAATCTCCAGAGCCCTGGGTGCCTGACCCACCACTTGGTCGCTCCTTCCTTTCATAGGCCCTCCTGATGGAGCAATTTTCTCCAGCTGAGCCCTGCATACCTTGTGCTCCCTTGTAATCCCCAATGAGGGCAGACACCTGTGGCAGCTCAGGGACAAAATATTAACCCTTTCCTTCCCAGAGTCTGGGGGATTTGTACTTCAAAAGTAGAAGTTGAAAAGCTGGGGAAGAGGAATTGGCTTTTGCGCTAATGCTCTAAGACTGGCCCACAGAAAAAAATGCTATCAGAGATACAACTTCATGGTCAGTATTTTGGATACCAAAGAACTTTGGCTACCAAAGAATTTTTGTTAACTCTAAGTTACCAGCCAAGACAGAAACAGCTACAGTGCAAAGCAAAAGAAAGGCCTTCACAAAACGAACAAACTTAATTATTCAGACAAGTTTGGGGGGAGATAGACCAATTGACACAGACCCAAAGGTAATTATCACAGAGCTTAATAAAATCCTCTCTCATTTCCAGGACTGTAGCAAAATTTTGTTGTGAATTTGCAGCATGACAAAGTAGGGCACAGAAACAGCCATTTGGGCTTTCTAGATGATACAAATCCCTTCACCTCGTGACGGCACACCACCCTCACCGCGCAGTTTCTCATCTTACACTTAATTAATTTAACCAAAATAAAATACCAAAAGCAAAACAATTGTCAGTAACTTCTGTCTGCCTCTCAGAAAGTACTGCATTATGAAGCTGACAGCAAAAGTGCTGAGCTCTGCTTCTGCAGGTCTGAAACCCTGGAGTGCATCAGGTACATGGGGGATTCACTGACAAAGGGGAAAGGAGATGAAAAGGCCTGCTCAGCTTGCACGGCTGGGTGCAGAGCTCCCTGCCCTGACTGGGGTGCTGAAACCTGGCTGTTCAGGGAGAGCTGAAATATGCAGGCATCTGTATGCAGGGATGCCTTCACAAGGAGGGCTCAGGAGAACTAGAAGGGTTGTTTTCCATCTTCCTCAGGGGAAGTTAAAATAGGCTATGTGTCAGTGTGGCAGACAAGGCTTTGGCTGCTTAGCCCATGGGCCTCTTCCCTGCCAGGGAGAGTTTCCTCTTTGGTGATTTCTAGCAACTGGCTCAAGACCCCATCACAGGATCTGACTTTCAGAAAGTACAGAAGATCCAATGCACTGAAAATCAGGTCAGATAAAGATAACTCAGAGTTAGATCTCCCAAACCACCAGCTCTTCCTGAAAGCTGAAATCCCAATCCCTTAGTTATGCTTTCTGTCTCATTGTTCATGTGGCATCTCTCAACACCTTCACCTGAGACAAAGCCTTGGCTCTAAAACCCACCCAAACTCCATGAGACACATATAGGGAACCTTTGAGGATGAATCAAATGAAAGAAAGAACAATTGTTTCTTCCAAGACTTCAGGGTGTTTGGAATCTGTGCCCCTCTTATTCAGGATATATTTATTCATTCTTTTCAAAATGAAAGTCATATTCTTTTGATTTGTGGGAGGGGTTGCTGCAGCCAGGAACTGAAGCCTCCCTTTTATTGTTGCACAAGATCTAAAGGAATAATAACAATTAATAACACCAAAGAATTGAAAGGAAACTGTTTCATCTGAGCACTTAGGTGAGGTTAGGTGGATGAGTCTTTAGCTGCAGGGTCAGGTTTAGGTCACCTTTAGAGCTGGAATCAGGGCAGGTTTGCAGTGTTGCACCTGGTCTGCCGGGCTTTGGTGGAGGAGCACAGGCAGTAAATGGAGCTCTTGCCCTGTGCCCTGACAGCACCTTGCTACAAGCCATCTTCTCCAGGAAGAAAATTTTTTTAATCCTGGGTGCCCTGTTTTATCAATTAAAACTTAGAACTCTTAAGATGAGGCCCACATTGAGAGATGAGAAATTCCAGCCTCTTACATTTAAAAAGTCACTGAGTTATGCGCATGTACTCGTATTGAGGTGAAAACCCCCTGCATACACAGGCCTACTGAAAAAGAGCAGCCCATTTGCTTAAGTTTACTGTGTTCTGGCAGCTTTGACTAGAAGTGACACCAGTGTGTGCTTCATTTCCTGATATGAAGCTCTTGAAACCACCTCTTCATTTTAATGTTCCCTCTCTTTAATTCTCTCTTCCAGGCACCTTCAAAGGTCATCCCCTGATGGCTAAATGCAGCTTCAAACTCTCCAAAACTTACAAAAGTGACTGGAATTACCTAACTTTCAGGTGCTCTGCATTAGTACTTCGTGAATTTCTGTCCATCATTGTTTGATTTGGGTTTTAATTACTTTAAAAGCAAGAGTTTAAAAGCAGTCTTTCACGAGTTTAAAATCATTGACTCAATGGGAGGCATTACAGGACGAGATCTGGAGGATACTGTACCCTAAAGGAACTCCTTTCCCAGCAACTGCTGACCAGTGCTAAAGGATATCAGAATCAACACTGCATTTCTTTCTTGCCCTGCCCCACTTTCTACTGTAAGGAAAGCAAATATGACTTTTGAGAAAAGCAATGCCTTTTGAGAACCTCCAGAACAAGGACCACTGCAAGCTTACCCAGCTCAAAGTGCTTTGCTAATTCCAGAAGTCAGATTTTGCTACCTTTAGATTCATCCCCAAAGCTAAACCTGATCTTGAGGAACATCAAATATCAGCAACCTTTCTGTTTCCTATGACTCTCATCACTATCACAGCCATTAGAGTGCTTACAGCTCAACCATCATAAACTTTTTGACCAAAATATTTTATGCTGTCTTCTTAGGACAAAGTTGAGGATTTGTTGATGTGGATATTAAATATTCTGTCCTAAAAGAATAAGCAAATGAAAATAAATTCCAAAGTGTTTTTCAGAATACTTGGATTTTACCCTAAAACAGTGAAATAAGATTTTTTTATTTAACTTTATTTAAAACATCCCAGAAAAAGCAACTGGTAACTAGCTCATTGATTTATCATTTAGAAATCTTCCTGTAAGTGCCCAAGTTCATGTAATACTCCCTTTGGGCTGCATTTTGCATTGTTTGCTTAGTTGTTTGTGAAAGGATTAAAAATGGATCGATTTGGATCATCCTCGTTTTGTTTCAAAGTACCATTCTATATTGGAACCCTCTTGTCCATTCCCAGATGAAAGAAATATCTCGGCCCAAAAGATCTTCACTCCAAGCAAACAAGAGGAGCAAAAGAGAAGAGTTGTCACAGTCTCCATTTTACAGTAGGGCCACAGAACTTTTAAGTGACTTTCCCAAATTAACATATCCCCATTTTTGTAGAGACCATAAGGTATCCCCAAAAATTTACAGAAACCTACAAAAATAGGCATGCTTTGGAGGACCCAGGGAATGCCTGGAACTCTCTATGTTTAAGCTTGGCAGTTAAAGTAAGTCCTTCAAACTTTTAAACTCATTCCAAATTTTCAGAGCTGCACAGCATGCAACTGAGAGAATGATTTGACCGCAAAGATCAAGATGATGTACGTATTGTTCAAGAAAAATACAGTTGAAAAAGATTCTAAAAAAGTATCAGGGGCACTTTTAAAGTATTTCTTTTAAAATAAAAATCATATAAGTACCTCTGTTGACTCCTGCTGTTAATGTGCTTTTATTCAGGCGTTTGGAAACAATATTACTTTGCAGAGTAGACAGCTACTGTCAAGGGCAGCTTTCTCATTTGTGGTCACTTGTTATGTACTGTGAGTCTGAGAACTAATAATGTGCATTCTTCAAGATGGCAGAGAAAACAGGCCCCTGACTGCACAAAGAGGGAGAATAATTCAAAATAGTTGGTAACTTTGGTGCTTTTGAAAATTTTAGTGAGGGAACTTTTAATTAAAGCCTAAAATAAACGTTTAACTTGTCTTGCCATATGAAGTTGCTTCACAGACATTTATCAGCACACATATATTTAGCAGCTGCCATTCAGTGTAACATCCATGTCTATCATTGTCTACTTGAAGCTCTTTTCATGCACTTCAAATGTATTAAGAAAGAGCAATTTCCTTATTAACGAGCAAATTCTGATTAAGTTACTTAAGAAATTGCCCCACCAAGTACTGAAGACAGAAGGCAGATTGTGCAAGGACCTCGGCTCAAGAGCACAGTTGAGAAGGACAAGTGAAATTGTTAGGCTAGAAAGGGAAAGCTGGTACTCGGTGCCTCTTTCAGTGGGGAAGATCCAATCCACCCTTTTTGCCATCCTGCAATGGATGCATACAGCTTCACCCCAATAGCATCCCCAGAAATACACATGTGGATAAGGATGAATCCTCTGGAAAGTATTTAACAACTGGGCTTATTCTTAAAATGCATCAAAAGTTATGATACTATATAAGCTTTCTAAAAATGTTTTTTCATGCTAAATGCAGTTTCCAGCAGTAGAAAAAGTACTGTACAACATGGTCTCCAGCTCAATTTAAGTTTCTTACAATTACGTTTTGCATTTCTGTTTCTGTAGCAATTGCTTTTCTGTTTCCACTTGTGGAAGAAATCCAATAGTACATCATTAACATTATTCCATATATGCTGTAGATGTTCCTAAAGGTCAGTTTGTTTACAGGAATACTTTCATTGAGGATTAATGATGACACTGTTTTGACCCCTCTGACCTTGATGGGCAGGAATGTACTTTTCAAGCATCCAGAGCCCCTCTTCACAATTTGTCTAATCCTACATCTCCCCTGCCCTCGCAGGCTATTTGCTGTTAGTGGCCACAATAGACAAGCAATAGTACCATTATAGGCTTCTCTAACAAAAGACTTTCATGATCATTTTCTAGTAGCTTGAAGATTGACAAGATCCCCTCCTGTTACCCAGATGCATTTTCCCCTCCTTCCTGGTGATTTCTTTTCTTGTTTCCAAGGAGGAAAGTGCCTCCCTGAGTAGCGACCTCTCTCTCTGCAGAGAGACCTGCTAGAAACAACAAACATTGCATGTTAAACCTCCTCCGAGAGGGCATTATGTACAAATGGAGTGCCAGGTCTTCTTTGATAAGGTGTACACCCCTGGCACAACTTAAGAATCAATTCAATTATAAAGACACAAAAATGCCTTTTGAAGAATGTTCCTGAGTGAGTCAGAGGCAGAGAGCACAGCATATATATGAGTCTGACTTTGCCAAAGTTATTTCAGGGGAAGAAGTTGCACAGAACTGCTTCAGCAGCCTGATTAACTAACCGGGCACTTGGTGAAATCCTGAGTGTGGAAAATAAAGCTATCCCCCTGGCTTTATCACATCAGCTGTCCTACAATGCACTTAGAATTCCACTTTTCTGCAGGTTTTGCTCACTTTCTGAACAAAACCTGGGCTATCTGAATAGCTTGTTTATGTTTCAGAGATGTAGAACATTTGTCCCTCTCACTGGTACGCGAGAGCATGTCTGGTAATAGAGCCCTGCATCACTCAGGCTGGATGCTCAGAGATCGAGGTGCCCTTTCTCTGCCCCAGCCAGCACTCACTTTGGAAAGTTTCAGCTGTGCCATCTTTGTGCCTCATTTGCAACACGAGCGGGTCACAGTACCAGCCCACGCTGGAATATTTTCTGAGAGTTACAAGTATTTTGAGATCCCTCATAAATAGTGGAGCAGATTAAAATAGTAACACAAATGTTAAAGCTCATTCTTTGTCTATGATTCATATGTAGGAAAAAAAAGAAGACCGGTGCTGGCCTTTTCCTATGTGGCACTTGACAAGGTAATGTGCTTTGGAAGTGTGCAATGCACTTTAATATACTCTGGACACCTTACAGGAACATCTAATTGACATGTTACTGTTTGCTTTTCATTTAGTAAGAATAGACATTCCTCTGTATTGTCATTAGTAGAAGAGGAAGAACAAGAAAGCCACAAATAACATTATTTCAAATCGTTGGATCTCAGTCCCTTCTCCTGCTGCAGGGCCGCTGATGTCAGAGGGTGGGGTTGCTGGGTGCCCGCAGAGTGAGGATTGCTTGATTCATCCTCTGTTGGAGCCGAAGGGGGAATCAGTGAAGGATTCCACTGAAGACAGGATGAGTAGAGGAGATTTTGTTTAAATTTGAATTAGGCTTAAAATGAGATTTTATGACACACACAGGGAGGTCTGCACTCAAATTTGGGTTTCATGGTTTAGTTTTGTGTGTAAAGTTTTCCTGAAAATGTTTGAGAACTGCTGTTGTCACAGGATTTCCATTATACTGGTTCAATATGTTGTTGTACATAAGACAATAAAGAGTTGGACTCACACCAAGAATCCATAACAAAAGTTAGATCTAATGAGGAAGATCCAACTTCTGCTGAAATTGAAAAAATCAAGATTTTCATTTGAGTCAAGGTCACTGTGTTACTTCTTTACTTTCCTTCATTTGAGCAATCAAATTTATTGAGTGTGTCAGGAGACCCGTTCTCAGTGAAAAGTGCAGCAATACTCTAAGATCTAGTAATTACATAAATAGAACCTACACAGTGCTGAAGAAGAGAACAAATTGAACCTTCCCTAAATCTGCATGTTTTTCCTTCTTGCTCTTTATATTCATATATATTACATAAATATATAAACATCAGCATATAATTATTATAGTTAATTACATTGTTACATATTGTTGTATTATTATATCAGATATTATATAGTATTATAATGGTGAATATTAATATTAACATTATATAATACATAATACATCTTTTGAATACACTCTGTGACACCATTCCTAAAACAAGTTAGGTTTGGATAAAATGTTCATGAGCTGCTGAGGTTAGCTGTATCGTTCTTTTTCATTTTTATGGACTCCAGGGTAAATTTTTCATTGGAAAATTCTCTTCCCAAATTAAGCTGATGGTCCTTCAATTAAAAAAAGGTAGATTTTTGACCTCTACCTCTAATGTTACGTGGGAAGAAAAGGATCACAACATATCAATGCCAATCTAAAAGCAATCAAAACAATACTAGGTTCATTTGCTCTCTCTTCTCTTGCAAAGATTGTTTTTACAAGAAGAGTTAAAATAAGGGCAAGGCCACAAAATTTTTCACTGTTTTTTTTCCTTTTTCTTTACTCAGTTAATCTCCTCCATTTAAATGCAATTAGTATTATCTTAATGTTGTCTTTTTATCCATATTGATGGCTTCTCATCTTACTGTTTGCTAATATGATCCTTTCAACCAAAAGGACATCAATACACTCAGCAAACTTATTAACCAGCTATTCTGTCCTACGGGGAGGCAACCAAGCTGCAAAGAAAGGCATGAGTCACTGGAAGCTGTGAGACACACAGACTTTGATGCTGTAGGCCAAACAAGCTGCTTCATGACACAGTTTGTCAAACGTTTGCACGGGAGCAAAATTCTGCCAAGAAGCATTCAGGGCAGTTTACATAGTGTAGCATACAAGCTTCAGAGCATCCCACAGTATGTGATATTTACAGACATTTAACAACTGTGAGCTTTCATTCAACAGCAACGGTGCCTCCCTGGCAGATTTTGGTCTTGGGTCTGTCTCTAACACATGGACAGCAATTGCCAAGGCAAACTTTGGTTTGTATTCCTTTCTTAATGCTATGTTCGGAAGAAACATCTTTGGGTACCAGAAAGAATAAATTGGTCTCTCCAGTAAAACCATGTATTGCCCCTATTCTCTTGATCAGTTCCTTGGTTCCAGTTTTCAAACAGTCTCAAAAGCAGAGCAAGGAGTCGTGCTGGCTCCTGCAACATTAGCCTGTTGGCAGAGTTGTTCCCAGATGGGAAAGCAGACCTCTAAGTACTGGGAAAACCTTTCACCAACCTTGTCCGCCCCTGGGCTGAGGCACTTTAGAAGCCTAACTACATGCAGCTACACTGCACCAGTGTGGGAAGTTAAGGAGAATACAAGTAAAGTGCCACTGAAATCTTGGAAGGAGGCAGAAAATAATAAACACTCCAACCAAAATTTGGCCTGGACACATGTTATTTGGTCTAAGTGCATGTTTACATTTCTTTGAAATGTTCCTAAACACTCCCTCTGTCTGAAAAGAAAATTTCTAAACCATGATGAAAAAATCTGGTTCAGATCATGTGTATTGGTTTTAAAACCAGGCATAACATTGCAGCCGGCTCTTTTATCCAGAAAAGGTGCAACTGTCATATCAATTTAGAACTTCAGTCATGTTATTTTAAACCTGCATTAGTAAAACCTATAACAAAACATGTCTCTGTTGTCCACATCTTGCATCTGGAGCAAAGTTATGCTTAAGTCTGATCTCTAAACCCAGTATGGAAATTATATCTGGTATGTTCTGCACTTTGTAACATGGTCCATGTGGACTTTTTCACTGTAGTGATAACACAGCTCTATAGTCCACCTGCTAAAAACATTATACATTAAAAATGACAATCAAAAGAAGCTGGTGTGAATATACCAGAATTACATAGAAAAATGTAAGGCTAAAACCAAACATCTAAATTTATAGGCTCTATCTGGCACCTTACTTTAAGACAAAGGTATCTTAGTGTCATTTTAAAGGCTTACTGGGTTTTCAAGCTGGGAAACAGCATAAGACCACTGTATTAAGGAGCTGAAATTCTGCTGACATTATGGAAGCTCTTACTAGTTGGTCTCCTAACACTTGATAATAGTCTACAGATGCTGTGGAAAAACGCTATCAAAAGGCAATTCTTACATATAGAACCTCTCAAATCATGGCCAAACACGACTTCACACAAGTAATTCAGGAACTTATGTTACATAAGGCAAAAGTATTTATAAACCAGGATTAGAACACAGAGAGGTGTCCAGATGAAACTCTGCTGTCGCCTCGTTGCGCCAAGTAAAAGGAGTAGAGTCTTGCAGTGCTGGCAAGGCCACTGTTGATGCTTCGTGGGTGCCCACAGTGCCTGGTGTAGGTGTCACACCAGAGATGAGACTCTGTGCTCAGGGTAGGCCAGCAGTAGCCCTGAACCTTATGATTTTTATCCTTCCCCATTTTATCCTAGGAGACGAGGGCACAAGGGCTTAGCCTTGAAAGCCTTGCCTGAAAAACAGGGAGCCAAACTGATCTCATGGTGTGGTGCCGGGAACAGCATCTTTTCCCAAAAGAATACATTGTTTCCTTAATTTTACCCTTTCTGCAAGGCAGTGTGAAAGCTCTTGAGACTGAATTCCTAGCTAAAACCAAACTGTGTAAAAAGAATTTGTATGATAGGGTGTGAGGCTTCAAAGGAGATACTTCTTGGGATTCTGCTTCCTGTCATTGCTGGGGGCTCTGAGCACTGAGGCTTGCCAGCAGCCCTGGCTGCACTGGGCACAATTATGTGGTGCCCTACAAATTTGATAAGCCCTGCTCCCTGGTGCTGAGCCCCAAAGGGCTTTAGGTGTTTCCTGTAGTGCTGTAGGTGTTGCTACACGAAAAAATACTTAAACCAATTTTCTTGTGCAACACAGAGGTAAATCCTCTATTTCACCAATGAAAACCTCACTTTTTTTCTTTTTAGAAAGTGCCCCCCCAAAAAATCATGTGAGAAAAATTTAAATTTGCAAAGTACTGCCTTCCAGAACACAGATTCCCATCCTCAGTTTCTTCCCATCTGAAGGACTAATCGTACTGCTCAATGTTTGCAATAGTAGCTATAAATCTACACATCCATTATATGACATACACACAGAAAATACCAACTGAAGCACTTAAAAATAGTAAAAACACCTGACAGATGCTGTAACCAGCAAAGAGATAAAGATACCTTATAATTTGCTAACAAACAAATTTAATATTTCCAGGTACAACATATCAGAAAATTCCATAGAAGGAATTTTTTTTGGTGTGTAGACCTTGTTTTTAGAACTTTAAAACTTTAAGTAGCTGACATGGTGCCAACTTTTGGGGGTAAAGAAATCACCTGTCTTATTTCCAAGCTGACACAACATGTTTTAAGTAGATGAAGGCTCGGTTTCATTACATTAGCAGTGTCTCTAGGTGCTCTTTGATGCATCCCTCCTGTGCTTAGTAATTTAGTAACAGGTTGGAAATGAGCAGAGGGGTAAAATGAGACTCTGTTGCCACAGCAACTACTGCACACCTCTAATTTTTGAATCAACAGACAGCAGAAGTTGATACTTTGCCACAGGATATGAAGAATTATCTTCCAAAATGTTCTATGAAAGCAAACTTGTTTTGTTTGAGGAGTCACACTTCCAAGAAAACAATTATCTAAAGATAGGCCAGATCTTCTATTATTGAGCTGAAATACTAATAGGAAATATTTAGCTTTATTTTGACCAAAAATCTGGCCACTTGCTCAAGTGCAAAGCTCTAGGAAGTAATTCTCTCAGCTACTTTATCTCCTAAAAAAGAGAAGCATTTTCTAATGGTGTTGACGCTGAAATTTTGCCGTGTGTGACAAAGAAAAATTCAGAACAACAACAAAATAACATGCTTTCATCATTCCAACGAGAACATAATCTAGAAAAAAAATCAGAACAAAATAAGTGAGACAAGGAAGATTTCTGCCTTCTCAGTATCACAAATACAAGGACAAGCTAAGGCCAGACTGCCTCAAGACACTCACCTGACTTACTCTTTCCTGGATGACTGGAGACTTTGTGCCTGACAACATTTTCTTTGAGCATTTTTGCTACTGGCAAAGTATTTTTTTATTGACCCAGGGGAAAAACTAAGTGCTTTGCCCTCAATTTCCTGGTGGATCCTAACAAAGTGAGCACAGATATGGAATGAACTGAGGTTGGACTGAATTGTGGCCTTGCTGTTTCGTGACTCCCGCTCGCTCTTTCTGTTCCTCGGCTATGACATCAAGTTGTAAATCTTCCCACCTCTTGAAGGACTTGGAAGCTTCAGGTGGAAATGTGAAGCCACTGTAGTGGAAATGCAAAGCCATCAGGGCGGGGACATTGTGCTGGGTCAGCCTCTACCAAAGAGCTTCTCTCTCAGCACAGTGATGGAGCCCATTTCAGTAATTGCATCCCATTGGATTTGCTCCACAGTACATTGGGATAAAGACTTTAATAACAGAGGAAGCAGCATTTCAATAATCTTTTGCCTGATTTTAAGTGCTGTTATGCACTGACTTCTACCAAAATCTTTTCACTGTACAGAAAGAACCATATTTTAAGGGGTCAGAACTCTTGCATTGTATTTAAACTCAATTTTTGCATATTTCATGTTCACTTAAAAGTGCATTACCATCAGTTCTGCTTCACAATCCAGGTACTCAGAAGTGAAATAGAAGTTTCCTGACAATCTACTGAATTACAGATCATTTTAAATGTGGGCAAATTCTTTTTCTCTCATCTCCCCATCAGCTGTAACAATTCCCAGGACCTATAGCAGCGTCCATCAAAGACAGCCAGAGTTTTGTCATTGCCTACATAGCAATTGAAAGCTGTTTACTATGGGTATAAAATTCTGCCATCCTGAGCCAGAGGCTTTTTGCTGCCACTGTGACTGCCTGTGCATGGAGTCATCTTTCCTCTTATCAGCCCTTTGGCCCAAGCTACTCTGCTCCCTGTATAATCTGTGGCTGTACAGAGACAACCTCCGAAAGGGCAGCTCATCACAGCCATTTAGACATGTATCTTAGGATGGGATGCATTCCCTGGAGAGGTATCTGTTGCTCTTCATCAATAAAAAACCAACCTCACTGCCTAGTTTAGACTCCACAGCCAGCTTTCAGATGCTGGGGTTCAGTGGGGAGAATCCCACAAAAAACCTGATGGAAAAGGAGTCAATGGGAGCAGACCCCAGTCCCCAGCAGAGCACCCAGAACATGGCAAGCAACAAGCAAATGGATGACCTCTCTTGGTGGAGAACTATGTTGCTTTGTACGACACTTTTTCAAAGTGTAAATTTGTTTTCCTCCCCCAAGGAAAATAGTATGTCAACAGGTAGTTGATTAAGGGGAGCTGGAGAGAGTAGGCTGGGTAATCTCTGGTGTTTCATCCAGGACATGCTTATAAAAGAGTCCCTGCAAACTTGCATCTCTCTGTACACACATGTGATGCTCACAGTGTAAATGGCAGCACACAGGGACATTTAATGACTGCCCGAAAGAGGATGCACCAGCCAGTAGGGACCTGCATAATTTGTATTCTCATCAGTGCCACAGATGGAAAAAGCAGACAGGACTTTCAAAATCTGACAGCTGATGTAATTTTTTAAAATATCAGAACAGAACATATGCAAATGTGACTCCATTCCCCTGCTCCCCTGCACTCTCCCAGTTTAAATCTGTACTGTACTGAACCAAGTGCAGCTATTCTGGCACAAGACTGGAGTCAGTAAAGAAGAATCCAGCCCCCGATATTTAAAGCATTTGTGAAGAATTTTCAGTTATTGCCAGTATCACTCTGAGTTCTCTCACAACCTGTACAATCAAAGAAAGGAAAACAAAGAACTACTCATACAGACGATCCTTTCGGCAAACTGAGTGTGTGAATGTGTCTGAGAATCTGCTTGCATACCTTTAATACATGGACTTAATGTCTTAAGAATATAACTCCTTCAAATTCCTTAAATTTCAAGAAGGTTTTACTTTCTTCTAAGAATGGGATGCATTAATAGCAATGTAGGCAGGCAAATGCTTCTTTAAGCATTAAACTGTTCTTCAAAGAGGAATTAAAACATGAGATTTACAGAGTGTGTTTCCTAATGTATCAACAGAGCAAGAAAGGAATAAAAAAACAGTGCTGGTGTTTCCAAATGCTTCTACTAATGTTTTTTTATAAGCAGAGCAGCCACACTTGCTGCCTCACTAACCCCAAGAAGTAGATGCAATTGCACTACATGCAAACCTACAGAAGCTGGACCAAAGGGTCTCAGCCATGGAAAATATTCAGTGAAACTTGTGGCTACAGCACAGATAAGGAAATCCTGAAACTGTTGAAGTATTAAAGATCAGTGACAGTATTTAAAAATCTGTCACAGGAGGCATAACCACTGGGCAGTGATGTAGCAATACTCAAAACTCTTATTTATCAAGTTTGTCTCCAACTACTAACAGCATCTCAGTGACTGCATCACAATATACTCTGGCCTGCATCTGTGTGCTCAAGGGCTTAGTGTGGAGCTGTGTAAACACCCACTAACCTACTCCCTGTCTGTCTTTATGGGAAACCAGATGCACAAGAGGATGCCTCACAGTCTTCCAGAAGAGCAAATGTGCATCCTACCCAATCAGGCTTGGCCAAGGACATCACACCCCCTTACCAATTTCTTGGAGGGCTTTGATAAGTCAGGTGGATGATCCCAGTGGTAAAGGCACCATTGACACTGATATTGCTACGTCCCCACACAGCTGGGTTTTCTAGGCAGGGCTCAATTCATTTAGGCACTGAGGGAGGCAGTTACAACACCTCAGGTGAGTGAAAAAGTGTCACACCCAGGGTCACATTCAACACAAAACCCCTTCAGTTCTATTTCTCAGATTCAGTGATACCTCAGTAAAAACTGTAATTAATTGGCAATTAAAAGATCTGTTTCTTGCTCCCAGTTCAGTGTAGGCTTGGACAAAAAATTAATTTCTTTTCTTTTGAGAGTTGTTAGACCACAGATCCATCAAGATCAAGAGAAAAGGAGATCCAGCCTGTCCTCTCTTGCACAGAGAGGATGGTTTATCCAACTGCATTCAGCCACACCTGGGTAGTCTCTCTGAAAGCAATGGGTGGCACAGATGTCACTCTGAGTCTAATTTGACCTGTAAAACCTTAAATTCTGGTGATAATGTGCAGCAAGGAAAGAAGCCAGCTGGAGCCAGAAGCAGTGGCAATTAGAAATAAACATCTTTGCACCAGCAAAATAAACACATTTGATATAAGAAATCAGGGAGAGACAAACATTGAAGGCCCTAATGTTACCCTGACAGTCCTATTTTCATGGGAGAATTATACCTCTTTTTAAAAACTGCTTACAGGTTTTCTTGCGTAGGAATAATGCAAGTTCAAAACCAAAGGGTTTGATATAACCCATGAACAGGCACAGCTGGAAGACAGAGATCAGGATGAACTGAACAGCAGAGCCTGTATGACAGAGGGAAGAAAAGTGGTGAAAGATTTCAGTTTTAGTCAGAATTGAGTTTGGCAAAAATTCTCTTTCAATTCTGTTCAATCATATGCTTGAGCAAGTTATTCACCCAGGCCAGTAACATCTGTTCAGGAAAGGGGCCAACTCTAAAATGTGCTTTTTCATCCCACAAAACAAAGTGTAATCTAAGCTATAAATATACATGTTTTTACTATGCTGGATAAAGTATCTCATGAAGAAAAAAATTCTTTAGTTTAGGACTTTTTGTTTCTAGAGACATTACTCATATGATCCTGGATCCTTTATATATTCAGGAGTCTCACTGCTTTCAGCAGGATCCTTAGGACTGCAGAGAGTTTTCTCAGACTCAGAGATGTTCTTGCACCTTATAAGATCAGAACCTCCCAGATCCACTCTCCACAGGCACATTTTTCACACCATGCCCAGTAAGAGCGATTTAGTCTTTCTGACAAATCATCACAGTCAAAAAAACACTCAAAAGCCCCATTGTCATGTGAAACTAGTGGCAAACTTCAAAATAATTTAAAATAAACAGAAAATAAGACATTTTCCACTTTGGATTTTTTTTGAGATGCTTGATGAGGTCAGAATATTTTAATGAGACACTTTCAAGCAGACACATAGACACACAAAACAAATACTACAGTGCCTCTAAAAAACCCATTTAAATTGATAGATGAATGTCGGCTTTGCAGAACCTGACCATGCAGTGGCTTGATAGCACAGAAAGAAAGCAATCTGCAAGTGCAAGTCTGTTTCTTTTGGCAGCAGAAGGACTTGCTAATGGATTCATCATTTTCTGTTCAGCATGAGCGTCAAACAAAAAAAAAACATTTAGGGCTCTATTCATCTGAGTTTCAGGGTCTACACTTGCCAGCCACAGAGGCTCTATGGCTTTGTGCTCGAGCTCAGTTTTGACCCCTGCATGTTTCCCAAGTTTGGAAATGAAGGCGCCCAACAGGACCTGGAAGTCGTTGTGTCAATCCTTGTCCTCCTTCCAGTGCCCTCTGCCTGCACTGGTGCAGTGCTTTGAGGTCCTACTGACCCCGCCATCAGTGTCACCTCTCACCATCTTTTCCTGGTTTCCTCATCCTCTAACAAGTTCTTAGATGGCAGCTGAGTGATGGCAACAGATCCTGAAGTTGGTCAGCCATGAAGAGCCACAGAAATGCACCCACCAGTTCAGAAGAAAACCACTAGAAAATTAATTGCAATGAGAAAGAGAAACTGGAAGGGCACTGAAGGAGGAGACTTCCAGCAAGCAGGAAACAGGGCACCAGAGGAAAAGGAAGAGAAAAAAGCCTTATTAAAAAGATATTTGGCTTCTGAGGAAAAGGCTTATTAGTGCAGAGGCTGTCAAATACGTTTGCACATTACTGTGCACACATGCAGGAGCAAGGGCAAACACCAATAGCAATAAACAGATCATGCACTTGGGACACTTCATCCACTTCAAGGCAAAAAGCACCTTTGCCTTCTGCCTTTTCAAAAACATCTGAAAATAAACAGTGTGAAAGTACAATAGCTTGTCTTTACTATTTACTTTTTGCAGGGCACTCACATGGTGTCTAATGTGCTTCAGATGAGTATTTTCTTTTTAATACACTGGAATCAGAATGATGGGAATTTTTCTGATGGAAGGATGTAATAAAGAGAAAGGGTCTTACTGGAAATCATTTCACCATTTACTAGCAAAATACTTTACTGTACAACAGCAATAGCTCATGGCAGGGGCTAAAATTACAGCATTACACTGAGATATGTCATTAGGGTTGGCTTGTTGCTGTCATTTTTCCTTTAAAAAACTGACTTTGTACTGAACAGTTTATAAGAGATTTCAGACACCCAAAATATTACTTTAACTCTACAGAATCATATTTTAGATGTCTTGTTTCACTGATAGCTTCAACAAGGAATGCACAGAATGATCAAACCACATATAAGTAGCAGCAATTATTGGTACATTTGAGATGAGCACAGCATGAAGGATAAGTCTAAAGAAAGATTAAGACCCAAATACTAAGGGAGGAAAAAAAAAAGAAAAGATTGAGCAAAAAGGCCTGAAAAGCAGGAAAGGACTAGCTGTCTGCAGGAAGCTTGTATTCTTGTGTGAGTGTGAGTGACCCAGTGTTGGCTGGAATGTTATCTCTATGTGATCTACAGAATTTTTCTCTTAACTGTAGCAACCGAAGAAGAGTGAATTAAAGTCTTAAAGAGAAAAAAATCAATAAAGAAAAAAAAGGAAAATATGACAGAAGAGCCTTTCAGTGGCTATATAAAATGCTGCTCAAATGATCATGGGGAGAAATCTCAAATTTCTGTGCTTGCAACAAAAATACCTTGCAAAAAACCCAATAAGCCAAATACAAAAATGAGGATATTTTTCCTTTTGTTTTGAACTACATTTGTCAGTGAGTTTCTCTATTGCATCACCAGGGCTGACTCATTAGGTCAGAGTAGGCTTTTCACTGATGCTTCTAGCCCCCAAAGCAAACTTCTGCTTGTTCTTCCTTTATGATCTTGAGTTTTAACCCAATTTATCTGTTGGAATAGACAATATTTAGCTGGAAACTCCAGTGAAAAAGTCCACAGGATAATATCTGGTTCCTTGTGGCCTTGTCAAGCCATAAAGGTCAGTGGAAAGGTTTACTCCAACCACCCTTCCCTGCATTCGGTTTTATCTTTAATAGAGAAGTCCTGCTCTCTGTGCATCTGAGAGTCACCCTTTAATAACCCTTTGTAGGTTCCTTTGGTTTGAGCTTCACTGAACCCTGCTGTTCAGGCTCTTGCTATAAATCTGTAGCCCCTAAATCTGAGACAAGGCTTTGTATACCTGCTGTCTGCAGCCAGCTGGAGTATTTCCCTTTTCCCTCCAGACTTGTCTTAACCTTTTCCCCACCAGCTGCATGAAATGTGATATATCCTTCATTACAACGTGAAGATTAGTTTTTTCTTAATCAGTAGGAATTTGCCATTTGCATTCTGCTGGGTGATCAAGGTCCTTTTGCAAACCCGAGGCATATGAAGAAAATGTAGAAGGTCTTAGGTTCACCAAAGCAGTTCCTACCACAGTAATCAAAATAAACAGATCAGTATGTCCACGTGTTCCCAGCTCCCATTCCTGCTTGCGAGTCCAGGAAAGGCAAACGTTCCTAAAACTGACCATTTTTCAAGCCCTTAACTGAAAAATCAATTATTGCCGTAGAGTACACACCTATAAAAATAACCTTCAACGTCCTCCTGTCTGCCAAAACACCACGTAAGACCAAGACGTCCAAGTCCAAGAGGACAACTAACTTTAGAAGAGGTAAACACATCCATGAGCATTTGAGAATGGCTGCCAAAACAAGAGCATCCTTTCTTAAATTCTAGGGAACAGATTTTTAACTCCATTTTTCAGGACTGAGAATGTAAGCTACTCAAAAACATAAGACTGGGAGCTACCTCTGTTTGTTATTGAGGAAAGAAAAAGAAGAAAGTGTCTGAGAAGCTTTAACAGAAGAAAAGCATTGTTTTTAAACAGAGAAAAAAGAATAAATGATATTGCTTCTCAGCAATAATCTATCACCCACCACTGTAGCTGTTCATGAGGAACTTTTAAATAAAATAATCAGATTTACAAGGTCCCTTCTGTATCAATGGAGTAATTCCTGTCTATTTGATAACAAAATTGCACCACAGATCCACAAATGCCCACTTGTGCCTATAGGTAATTACCTCATCACCCAGCCTCTGTGCTGGGATTTACCTCACTTCTGAGCCCATTTCTAACACAGGTGAAGTAACTTTCCACTTACTACCCAAGGTCATACATCTGGTAAATGATTCCAGAATAGAATATGGCTCTCGGTGCCGCTCAATAACCCCTCGGAGTGTGATAATAGAAATTTGCCCAAACAAAAAGAGAAATGTATGAGCAAGAGGCAGAAATGAGAAAGCTGGTTTTAAAAAAAGGCGGTGTTAAGTGTGTCTCATGTGGCTTTTCAAAACCAACTGTTTAAATACACAAATACTGCTGTTCAAATTTCATCACTCTACAAAGTCCAAGGGTCAAAAGCAGGCCAAATATGAATCACAGGTCCCTATGTTTTATCAGATGCCTGCATTACCAGGTGCTGAAAAATATTGGGTGTTGGTTTTTTTCTTAATTCTTTCTCCTGCAATCTCTAGCACATCAGTGTCATAAACTGAGTCAGATGTCAATTTAAATTATGAAAGAAAGAAACATGTATTTGTATGTTATAAATAGGTGGATTATTTAATTTCTTTTAAGGTTTGGCTTGGAAGTAGAGATAAGTTCCCTAAATGCAGACAGGGTTTACATCTAATGTACCTCCACATGGCTCATTGGTAAATCTCATCTGTTTTCCAAAATCGAGGTTAAGGAATCTGAATGTCACTAAAAAAGGGATAATTATTGTTAGGACTTGATTGTTCCTTGGACCTCAGCTGCAGGTGCAGTCATTTAATTTCATGAATTACCAAAGTAAACGTAAGCAGAAATTCTTTATTCATTAATCCAACAATTTTACTGACACACAGCCTCTAAAGAAAAATATTAGATTTTATAGTGCTGCGAATAAAGAGAGGAAGTCTAAAAGATGTTCAGTGAAAAAATTGAAGCTGTTTTCATTAGTATTTGCCATGTCCATGTCCTGCAGGTGGGAATGCTGCCAGCACCCGGTGTGGGAAGCAAAGGTCTAAAAGTAGAGGAGAAGACATTATGAGGGCAAACTGTGCCAAAGAGTCCAGGGTGTTCCTTACAGCTGGGTGCTGGGAATAGGACAGCAGACAACTGATGGATGCACCAGGCAGATGGAAGCAATGTCTTAATTATCCACTTTGTTTCAGACACTGGGAATATTAGTTCAGTGGAAAAAATAAGTGTTAATTGGACTAGTTACCATAATTGTATGCCTAATGGTCGATGGCAGCATCTCACCCTGGGAGAGTCTGTCACACAACCAAGGTGGAGGCTTTGTGGGATTGCTGACAAGATCTTTGTCATCCTAAATGCTCTCTTAAATACTTAAGGAATAAGCCCTCCCCAGGTTAAAACCAAGTCAAATGACATGTGGAGCATGTCTGGTACAAAGATTTCTCTGATGCTCACACATCTCCCATGTGACAGCCAGGAAAGGAGTACAAGTTATTGCTGGTAGAGAACAGGTTTACCATATATAATATTTGAACAAGTTAGGCAGGTTTTAACATGACCATTTCGTATGTCATGACAAGTTAAGAGCAAAACAGTCATCACAGCAAGTGTTACATCAGATTTGAGGTGGCTGCTGGATAATGGGCATGGAAGAGTTGTCACATAGAGAAACACTGCTACTACTGATCCAATGTCAGGGATCAGGATGAGCTGGTATCAATAAGTAAATAAATAGAGTAAAAATGTCGAGATTTTAAAGCCAGCTATGTTTTTCCATAGTGAAAAATTAAAATTCTATGTTTGAAAGCATATATATTGCATTTATCAGGCAAAAAGGAGGTCGGAAGACTTCTTAAGACACTGGGATTTCAAGATAGCTTCCCAGTGCAAATACTGACAGGAACGAGCCTAAGCAGTTCAAAATAGAGATTGATATATTTCCTAGTTTTCCATTCAAAATTAGGAATTTCCCACTAAAAAGCATTTTGAATTTTTTTTCTATGATAATTTTTTCTTTCTAGTTTTCACAGTGGAATGCAGCAGCTGGCTCTCTTTGGTGGTGCCCAGAGCAGCCCAGTAAATCCCTGTGAGCTGAGGGACAGGTCTGTCAGCCAGTCAGGAGTACAGAAACTGAGAAACACCAGTTGCACAAGAGGGAATGAGAACAGTCCTGAAGTTCCAGCTCTGCCCCAGGATGTAGCTGGCTACTGGGAGCCACACCAATTTGCACTGGATCATGGTCTGGTTTGACAACTAGGACATCACTGCAACTAGGACTTCTCCATTGTTTAACAAATAGGATGGTTCTGATCAAACCATATACTATTAAAATATTCCTTCCCATCTCCACGAAAGGCTCTATGAAAATTTAAAGAGATTTTGAGGTGGAGGGAGAATGGAAGGATGAGTGAGGATATGTGAGGAGCACTTCAGGGCAGGGGAAAGCTAGAAAAGTGAAAGTATGGGAAGGGAGGGAAAGAAAACCATTTGAGACATGAGAAGATTGTAGGAAAGCTACACTTGGGGAAAGAATTTGCCAGCAGAGGTAATGGTAATCAGGAAAGGAAGGTTTTCTCTCTTTTCTTACAGTGCTTTGATTCCTGAGTGCTCCATCTAGAATTTGAGGCCTGCAGCATGATGGCTTTGCATTTGCTGTACACAGAAGGAGTGGAAGATCCTCTCCTTCTGTGCAGGGGGATTGACAGAGTGAAACTGAATTTACAGTCTGAAGCAGCTCCTATAGTCAAGGCCAAACCAAACATATCCTCTTAAGGGCTGAATTTAGCAGGGAGCTCAAGAGCAGGACCCACCTCACAACCCTAGCACTGGTTCCCTATCCCCCATCAGCATCCTCAGGGCATATTCCCAGTGACTTATTCTTTCTAGATCTTATCACCCAGCCAGAAGCAGGAATACAACGTACATTATAACAGTGATGCCTTCTAGCAAGATAGGCTGACTCAATGACAGTCTCCTTCTGTCCCCTGGCAGGGGAAATAGCGCCAGCTGCAAAAGAGAGAACTAACAGAGATAAATGGCTGGAGTCACACGCAGCCTTCTCGGCTGTCTTTTGAACGGTGAAACATTAACACAAGCACTGCACCCTCAGTTGGCCGAGCTGGAGCCTGGTTCTGCCCTGCCTGCACAGAGAGCCCTGCAGGAGCAGAGCAAGGTGGACACAGTCCTCTAAGTAGCCCAGCCACTCAAAATTAGTGAAGCCCTTGGTTTCTAAACGCTGAGCTGCACCGAATTTGAATGCTCCACTGATGACTGAATTGGTTAGGAATACAACTGAACAGCGGGCTGAATACCCAGCGAGGTATTGTGGGTAATTAGAGATTAATTACAATCCCATAGTTTGTATCATGGTTCAGGGTCAGCACGGGGTCAGTGCACATGGCAAACTTAGAGAGCTGTGACTGGATGGATGACGCCAGCTCGGAGTGGCTCAGCAAAGTGAAGTGTATAGAAATGAGGAGCCAGCGAGGCTGGGGAGTGGACTCACAGCCAGGGCACTGGCGACAGCAGTGACACTGAGTTGTGGGGCCTGGAGGCACTGAGAAAATGTTAACAAGCAGCAGAGAGAATACAGCTGCACTAACTATCCAACTGCAACCCTGACTTTTCCAATTAACCTTTTCCAGGCTTTCTAAGATTTGGGAAATCTGGGGCACTGTCCTGTTGTCAAAGGAAGCTCTTAAAGAAAGAAAAGTAGTGAGGAAAACTGCCAAAAGAGAAAAAAAAAGGAAAAGGGAAAAGAACCTCTTCTATTTAATATGGCTATTAAATTTTTATTTAAGGCTTAATCCAGAAAAATGTTTTGTCAGGCTGCAATGAGCTTTTCAGTAGATGGCATTCATAGGAAGTGTGGAATATATGCTTGCAGTTCAAAGCCCATTTATCATTAAAACTCTTTCCCTCCCATTGCCAAGAACAATTTGTCATATTTTTATCAACAATCAAGATATGCAAATAGCCTAAGACAGCTGAAAAGGCAAATTCATAACCCCAATATGCAAAGTAGACAAGTGATAATGTAGTAAGTGGAAGATACAGAACAGAAGCGTTTGGTGGAGAGAGGAATAAATCAATATAAAACTCCCAAGTGGTCATTTTTGGCAGTTAATTATTTGCAGGAAGTTTTTCTCTTTTAAATAAACCAATTTTTTTTTTTTCTAAAGATCATTAAACTAAAAAGCGAGCTTGTGGCATTCAGAAGAGGGTGAAGAGGAGACTGGTTCTTGCAAGGGACAGCTGGTATGTAGAGGATATACCCGTCCTCTTGTGTGCCCCCAGCCGTATCCGCAGGTGGCTCCTGCCGCTGGGCCTGACTGAATGAGGATCTGTGTAAATTCCCAAACATATGAACATCAGTTCCTTTCTGTACAACAAGGGAGTATTTTCCCTTCTGCCTGGATTTGATTTCCAAAGGCATCTGTGCATTTGCCCAATTCCTGCCCAGTGCTAGGAAGCATTTCAAATTATTCTTCTTAATTTCAAGGGTGGCAGTAATATTTATGCTATTTCAATAGTAGATAAAAACATTCTTCATTTTCTTTTTCAGCTCTGGTTCTCAGGGTATGAGGTGCCTCAGAAGTGTAAAGTTCCTGATTGCATTGACAAAGTGATACTGGGGGTTTTTTGTAAGTTGTATCCATACGTATCAGAGCTTTCAATACAAAAGCAGGTCTCCAGAATTACCTCTGCTGGCAAATGAAAACAGGGGAGAAATGAAGAGAATTGACGTCAATAATGCAAGAGGCAGGAGCAGAAATGAGATCTTTACCAGTCTTGACTCCTAAACCAACATCCTTGCACCAAACCCCAATGATAACAATCCATAAGAAGCACCATCATTTTTACCTTGCAGCATGCTCAGGATTACCTTATGGTTATTCTTCAAATGCCTAAATCAGAGAAATGAGCCTATAAAACCCTTTGACTCCTGAGTGGGGAGAGATGGGAATGGCCAGAGCAGTTGAGTGCAGGAGCATGAATATAGAAGAAGAGAGAAAGAAAAGCAGTTCACCTGCCCAGAGGGTTGGGAAGCCTGAACCTCCCAAGGGAGATGGTGGCCAGTTGGAGGTTAGAGCATGGCTATTGCAGAAGGAGAAATGCTGAAACAGTAGTTTGAAGACCAGAAGCGACAATGATACCAGCCTGTCCAACACTTTCCCACGTGCTTGAGTCAGCTATCCCCTGAGCATCCAGAGGTCTTTTCACTTTTCTAGTCCAAACAGTGTTTTCTGCAATCTGTACCCTGCACAAATGCTACACAGTTTCACACCATCAAATAAGTAGTATTTGAATTTCTCAGCTAAAAATACCAGTCCACCCTTTCAGTTGTATCAGATGAACATCACAGCTATTATGTTTGTTATATTTATGAGACTTTCTCTTACACTTTCCCCAATAACAGGTGATATTGTGTTCTTTCATCCCAGGGTTACCGAGTCCCACAGAGCCATTACAGTGCAAAATCAAAGAGATTCTGTGTTTAACATTCTAAAAGTGAATTAAAAGTATATAAAGTGCAATCTGAAATGCTTCCTGTAAAAACGCCTGTTTTCCAGTAGTGTATAAGTATGCTTGGACATGTAAACATCCTACCCATGGCTCTGGGAATTGGGGGATTTCCTGACACTAAGCACTAACGCTGAGTGCATTAATGCTTAGTGGGAGTGCCTGACCTGTCTGTGCCAAAGGATTAAACCCCATGCCCCATTTCTGCTTACATACAGCACTGGGCTGGGGTGGGACTGAGGGGTGATGAGTTAAAGAGATGCTGGAGGGAAATTGCTCCAGTATATCCAAAATTAATTTACGGTTAAACAGAACTGCATGGCTGAGATGGGGATGCTCCCTCTCCAAAGATCACTGCAGGTTGTCCTTTTGTATTTCATTACCATGCCACTGCATTCAAAGTTCAAATGGAGCAATGTCAGTCACAGAGACAGATGTGTGCACACCTTGGGTGTACATAGACACAAATGGCACATAAAATTTGCATTTTCCATCTTACAAGACTTTAACGGATTAAAAATAAGGACTGACTGGGTCTATAAGTTCAATCCTCCTAGGTTTGGAAAGAACAGGTCCATACTAGAGCCTAATAACATTTCATTGTACCCAAAGGTGAAAAGCTGTCTTATTTTCTTTAAAAAACACAGAATTAAGCATTTCCCTGTGAACCTCTCAGCCACACAAGATAGCAGGAAAATCTGACTTATAACTCTCAGCAATTTTAATGGAAGCAATTATAGTCTGTGAATAACAGTCACTTCATATGAAATATGTTTACTGTTTTCTTCAATTTCCCTCTGATGTAGCCAGCGACCTACATTATACCTGTGCAGGAATCCAGCCCTGATTCATTCTTTGTCTCTGGAAGCCACCTTGGGAAAGGTGTATTTTTGGCCTGATCCCAGTTGGAGCTGAATGCCGTAATGGATTTAAACATATTCATTGTATACAAACACAAACTCTTTTGACTAATCCATTTCCTTGATTTCAGGGATGGTGAGCCAGTTTGTTCACAAAAATGAACAATTCTTGAAAGTGTTTGCCTTTACCCAGAGAGTGATTCTCCAGGGACTGCAAGAGAATAAAGGTTGCAGAGCATCCACAGAGATCTGCCATTTCTTCTACAGTTTTTTGTTCTTTTCATGCAAACCTCTCCAGATATAATAGAGCAAGAGAAAATATGAGCCAAGATGTCTGTTGCACTGAAATAAATCACAAAAATACCACTCATGCCAGGATTCCTCCCTGATTTTCAAGAAGAACTGGTGATATCCTCAAGCAAAGATTTATCCTGCAGTAGAAGCTGACAATGAATTACCAGAATTACTCCAAGCAACTGCAAGAAAATGGTGTCTTGGAACTGGACGTTTTAATGCAGTTCAAGTATGTAAAGCATATTTGTAGAGTAATGGATAACTGCTTGTAATTTTCCACTGATTTTCCATGATTTTCAATAGAGCTGTGCATTTAAAAGCTGTGAAGGCACACAGCCTTTTGCAAGCTCTGTATCAGCTGACGACATTGCTGCATTTTCCCTTAATTTCCCTTGCAATACCAGTGTTGGCCCTGCAGCCAAACTTGTGGCTGAAACATTCGTCATTCCCAGATCAGCACCTAAATGTAAAAGCCAACAGAACAACATGACAAAACTGGCCACATGTCATAATTTCCCCCAAATGATCATTGATCTATGTCTCTATAGAAGCTTCCAAAGGCTGAGCAGGCTCCTGGTGAGCACAGAGCCATGAGCCTGTGTTCAGACATGGAAATTTGAAGAGCGAAAACAAAGCCCAAAGTCAGACCAGACTGAGTGTACAGCTGATACGGGATAGCAAAAGCCAAGGAAAGAAGGCACGTCCTATTCTAAGGTCCCAGGTGCAAGCACAAGGAAAATCTTCCTCAACAAAGGAATCAGAAGAATAATTTCATTAAAAGGCAAAGATTAGCTGTGCCACACCTTGAGAGCTGAAGACAGCCAACCAAACTGGCACAGCATTGCAGAGCACCCTGGCATTGGGTCCTGGCAACTCACTCCATCTGGGTCTTACACACAGAGAGCTCCAAGAATTGTCTGCATGGGATGCTCCTCTTCCACAGGCCTCATAATAGACTCTTTTCTGCCATGGTAACTGTTGAAAAGATTATCATCCCCATGCAGTCTTCTTGGATTAGAACATAAATTGATTGTTTTGAAATGTGAACTTTTTGATGCAATTTGAAATTTCACAGAGAAAGGCAATTCTGATTATCAGTAGGTTCTAGAGGACACTAGCAAAGGGCAGGAGTGTTAAAAGGAAGAGAAGGGCACAGCTAAGGATTGGATAAAATAAACTGGGAAAACACACCAAAATGTATGTCTTGGACCCTTTTCTTAAACAGAAACTCACTGTACCAGGAAAAGTTGTTTCAGTCATGAAATAAAAAGTTAAAAGAATGTGCAGCTGGAAAATTCTCTGAGCCCTATTTAGTGTCTTTAGCTAGAGACTTGTTCTTGTTTTGAATTCCTACTCCCATGCAAGGTGAACCAGTGTATTTTTATCATGTATACATGATTACATTGATATATTATTAAAACAAGCTAATCACTACTGTGGAAAAAAGTAATATAAAATAATTAATAAATAATTTGAAAGTAAGGAGCATATCCATATTTTACTATCCCTCATTCAACTACCACTAATAAACTTTATTAATCATCAGTGTTGACCAGCCAGTGGCTAACCACTGTGTTACTTGAGACTTCCCAGACCGTATTTCAGAAATTTAAGAAAGACAACTCATGTTTCATGGAAGTAATTAGACAGGCCCAGTGGCTAATTATCTGGGAACATTGCAAGAATGATTGACTGTCATTTACTTACTATAAGATGAGGTATATTTTTTCCAGGAATGTATCTTGATGTTGCACTTATACAAAAGACCAGGCAGACACACTCACAGAGAGGTGAGAGCAGCAGTGATCAGCAAAGTGATCCCGAGCAAGTGAAAGTCCCGGTGGAAGCGTCCGAATCTGAGTCTATCAAACACTATTAGCAACATTTACAATCCCATCATAGCAATCTTGCCATTCAAATTTCCTCACATCCTTGCACCATCCTAGCCTTGATCCCTGGTGTTTGTGCCACTAACTTCAACAGGGATAGGTTTCTAACACAGCAGTGCTAAAAGAGGGAAGATCATGAATGACAGGGTCTTCCAGAAGAAATCAAAGAGGAGAGAGCTGATGGATTCCCTGCTCTCATTGGTGGGTCAAAGACCTTTGGCACTGTGATAGAGTCATGTCTTCTGGGATGTGACCTTAGCACACAGAGGCAGATTTGGGTTTAAACTAATATTTGCCTCAACAC
Organism: Oreocharis arfaki; assembly: GCA_013398015.1. NCBI lineage: Eukaryota > Metazoa > Chordata > Aves > Passeriformes > Paramythiidae > Oreocharis > Oreocharis arfaki. Next base: position 249,980 of record VZRR01013922.1, on the reverse strand, counting down.
ATTTTGGAATTGCAACCACCTCTTCATTAGTAAAATTTCCTCTAAGTGACATCTTTGATGGAAAGTCAACAAGGTCTTAAAAATTTGAAGGAGTTTTTAGCAAACAGTAAAACAATCACATACTTTTCTTAATCAGGTGTGTATTTATTACAACCTCCTGAAACTCAGTTTGGTAATTTCATATCTAAACCAACTCCCTTTGGAATTTTTTTTTAATAATTTCAAAGCAACTTGGTTAGAAGCACTAGAGAACAGCTTGCTGTTTGATATTACTTTTTACTTCATTTTTGCAGGTGGCATACCAGCACAGAAAAAAAATTTAGACCAAATCACTCTTCCATCTGCTTCTGTCTTTGGTAGGCATTTAAGCAGAACTTACTTATTTTAATCTTTCTATTTGACTGACATTTTCTGAGTGGGAGAATGACATACAGTACCAGTTCACAATTCTTTAATGGCCAATTGAGAAATTAGAGAAAAATCATGATCTCTGAAAGAATTCCTGCTCCAATAAGATTAATACTGCAAACACTAATGACTTTCTTATTATCATTCCTGTATGACAGAAGCATCAAGTGACATTACTTTACAGGCAAAAATCACTGACAGCTGCCATCCTTAATCCCAGTTCAGGCCTGCTCTGGGCAAATCTTACATTCTTATTATTGAGAATTTGATTGAATAAAGGCAAGGTCAGCACTTCCAACACAGACCCCAGACAACTCATTTTTACTTATAATTTTATGCTTGTGTATGAACGACCTACATTATTAAAAGATGCAGAAGTTTATGAAGAACAGACACTTGTGTGGAACTCTATGATTATGATACTGCTGTTTGTTAGGGGTAATTTTATTTACTGTTCTTATCAACACACTGTTATGCTGATGGACAGATTTACAATCCAAACAGAGAAGTCCAGAGTACAGGGAAAGAGGAGGTCACACGGACTTACAGATGCACCGGAAACCTATCAGTAGCAGGGACCAATTCTCGTGGTTGTGAATTTGCCCCCCAAAGGATTAGGGGTCTGTGGGTTTAATGCTGCTAATGAAGATCACTCTAAAAGCACAGGTGGTGAACACCTTTTTGTAAGATTTTAATAAAACCAGAACAGACTCGTTTATTTTACCTTTGCATGTACAGTTTTTGGGTAACTGCATGGACACAGAAGTACAGTTGTCATGGACGTTACTATTCTATGCTGGGTATTGTTAATGATGAAAAAATAGAAAAGGGATTATTTTAATTTTATTTTTTAAGGAAAGTTGCACACCTGCTTTTTCTAAACAAATACTTTTTAAAATATGGATCAGATTACTACGTTTAAAAAATTTACATATTCAATTACCAGGCTTTTCCTTGATGGTCAAATAAATCACTTTTTTCTTAAACCTCTCATAACTGTCATGCCAGTGAAAGTACAAAATCTACTTATCTACTGGCAAATGCTCATGCCAGTTTAGTAAGGCTGAGTGATTCATTTGCACTGTGGTATTCATGTACTATAGATAGGCTTCATAAAACCTTCAATGATTATAGTTAATAAAAGTGAGCTCCAGTGACAGCAAAATACACAGAGGGTACAATTAGAGACTAGGTATTGGATGAGTAATGAATATGAAGCTAATTAAAATTCTACTACTCACCAAAAAATGGCTGCTAAAGTGTGATTCAGTGCTCCTAATCATTCTTTAAAATATTATTACTGTACGTGTAAATAAATCCTTAGGGGGTTCGTTACCTACTTTATATAATGGGATAAATTTCAGTCCTCAGAAATGTATGGATGTTTTACCCTATTTCTAAAGGCCAGACATAATTTGGCAGAATGGACACTTAACAGAACTCTAAATACCTATTCCTGAATATTTGCTAATCATTTATTCTTCTTATATGTGTCAATGCAGCTGAATTAACTGGGCTTGTGACTGGGCAACTAAATGTAAGCCAACAATTTATTGGATGGACTTTTGCCATCATTTTCTCTTTGAAAGTCTTGATGGGTATTAAACCTGGACATACAGGTCACATCATGTAGCTCTGAAAACTTTCCCAGACGGGTGAGAAAGTCCAGAGGTGAAGGTACTTGCATGGTGGGCTCTGTCCAAAACATCCTTAGTGAGCTTGGAAGGATGATACACTCTATTCTTCCATCCCCTATCTGTACCTCAGATACTGAAGGGATAAATCAGAACATGATGTTTAAGGGCTGTAATGCCCTAGCAACACATTTTTCAGGCTTGGACGGTCATACTTCTTTTTTCCATTTCAAAATTAATTTCTTTATACATTTCTCAACACATATTTCACTTCAGTGTTTTTGCAAGCATTCCTTCCACAATTAAAGGGGAATGAAATCAGGAAACAAATCAAGAAACTCAGATACACATTTGCATCTGAACACTCTGACTTCTCAATCTGTTAGTTAGCCTTAGTATCTAACTCAGGGCAGAGCTGACTCACGGTGTCTGCTCCCACACAGATGTATCTTAGGAAACAAGAAGCACAAGAGTTACAAGATGAAACAGAGCAGCCTGTAGAAGTCTCCAGAAGGCTCCAGAAGTCAAGTGGAGTGACTGCATGCCAGGGCTCACTTCAGCAAAAGCTAATTCAGGTCCTGTTTGGAGCTCATACTCTCATTTCATTAGGCAGAAAAGCTGCCTTAGACCTCCATGCACTGCTACAGCCAGGGTAGGGGAGTCCCATTAGGCACAGCTCTGCACTTCTAATCCTCTCCCAACTAATAATTAGTGCTCTACCCTGGACAGGCACAGGATTACCTTGGAAAACAGGAGACAATGCAAGAAGCATTACTCAAGCAAGTCCAGATGTTACCCACAGTACCTGGAGGGCATTCATGCCTGATACAGTTTTCACAAAACTGTTTCCAAAACACACCAGAGCTACTGAAAATAAAGCACATTTCTAAATTATTATAATACTCTCTTGTTTATGGGAATGCATGGACAGAAAATGTGTCCCCTCTGTTCCTAGTGAGTGTGACCCAGCAGTCTTTTGTGACCCATGTCAGTGATATCTCTACAAGGGTAGTGGCCACTTAACCATCATCTTCCTTCAGTGCCAGCACACTCTTGTCACCAGTGATTTTAGTTAGTTGGTTGGTTGAAGGTCTGATACTGGACAGAAAATGAGATCCTTCCAAAAGACAACGGATGTCACTGGAGAGAGACTAGACGGGGGCTGCAGTCACAGAGACATCAGATATACTTTCAATGTTTCTTAGATCACATACGTTAGACTGTGTACATTACATTATAATACAATAGAAGCTTTTAAGGCTGCGTAGTTACTTTTAAGAAATGAGGATCAATCCTTTTCTTTGAGGTGTGCAGATCAGATGTATTTTTGTTATGGTCACTGTCAGTGGTCACACGGTGTTTAAAGCAGATTCAAAGAAAAAAATCAGGAAATTAAGAAACAGAGTCTGGACCTGCCAATGGTCTGTACCGTTCTGGAAAGTTGCACTAGCCAATAAAGCTTCAAAGATGTCAGCAAAGGGCACTTCCTAAAGAAGTCAGTGTTAGCTTTCTTTGCAATGGCAGTGTGCAAGAAGGAAGAAAAAATCAGCCCACCAGTGAATCTCAGAGCATTGGCTGAATAGATTTGCCTTTGCTTAGTCTCTGTCTTCGACTTATTTACAGCTATAAAGGCAACCCTGGATGGTCTGAGGTCAAAGGAGACCCAAATGTCCGGACCCAGCTCTGCCCTTTAACTTCTGAGTCTTCCAGGATTGTCTCCTAACGCAGAACTGGCAAATCTTATACCATGGATTCACCAGCAAGTCTTACGGTGTCAAAAGTGAATCTCACCTCTGCAAAACTGCAGAGGGCCAGGTTCAGAGCAGGAATTAGGGTAGAGTAGGTTAATGCAACTACCAAGAATTTTCTTTCGTTCTGTTTCTATCATCTAAGAAAGGGACAAAGAATGAAACCAAATGCTGTTCTTTTGCTAGACTGGTTATTTCTACATACTGCAGTGTAGATACTGCACTGTACATACTTTACATGTGCAGTGTTTGCTGAGAAAAATATAAGTAGATAAGTTTAATTTCATAAGCAAGATTGGTTGCATTTTGCCAGGCTGGCGAGGATTGCTTTCTTTGGCCCAGCCCTTAATTTCCTTCTGAATATACCATCTCATGATAATTTAAATTTGCCAAGAACTATTTGGTGAAAACCAAACGCTTGAATTTGTGCTCACCTTGCTATTTGCCCTGCCCTTTGCCAATAACAAAAGGTTTTAAGATAGAAACTGGACTATTTAACCTTCATTAATCATTCATACTGTTCAAACACATCATCCAGTAACTGAAGAGGGGTTAATGGTAGCTAACTTGAGGCTGTTGTCAAAAGTAGGTTTAACTTTCTATGAACTCACTGGACACAAAGAATGCAGCCTGCTCACTATTCTGAATGTCACCAGCTCACAGCAAACTGATGACTACTAATGGTAATTAAATACCTCTGCAGCTATTTGTACCAATAACAAAGAGTTACTGTCAGAACTTGAATGAGGTCCATCTGCCCATTTTTAAAGAATGTTAACCTTCTGTAAGTGATAAAGCAGATGGCAGCCCAAAAAGGGGAGACAAAATCAAACTTCTGTATTATAGTCCCTTTCTCGACCTGCTCTGGATTCCCTAATGTTTCTCCTCAAAGACAGAAGTTTAAGAATAAAACTTGCCTACAGATCTGCTTTTCCACAGCAGATATCCCCACTACTTCCTTTCATCAGAGACTGTAAATCCTCAGTCCCAGTGAGCTGAGGGGGAAGGACATTCTACCGCTGCTCTGTCTACCCTCACTTCACCATGGACATGGAACTTGGTGTCAGCCAGATTTGAACAGAGGATGGAAACCCAGTTACTCCTCTTGTTCGACTGCAGACTGTGCAGGGGTCAACCACATGTATTTGCAAAGACAGTGCAAAGGTTCTTCCAAAGTAGTCCAGTACAGTTTTATTAATGTGCTTGACTCTCATAACATTAGTGAGCAGGTACGGAAAATAACTTTTCTTCTCTGCACTTTAACTATAGCATGTATTTTTCTAAAATCTATCACCCTAGGATTTACACTCCGTTCAGGAGAATTATTTAGACTGAATCCTTCTGGGTTTGTCCAGTTAATTTCATTTGCAGATAGATTAAATGTTCAACCATTTAGTGACTCTCCTTATTTATTCAGGAGGCAGTCCCCACACAGCAGGCAAAGCTTTGATCGCGCTGGGCTGTTACCCACTGCAGAATAAACACTCTATCCAAGTGACTCCTTGGTGGTAGCAGCTGGGGGGTGATAGGGAAAGTCAAAACTTCTGCACTTATTTACTGTATTTATCAACTCACTGTTCAGAACAGGCAAATTGATGCTAATCAAAGCAAAACTCTTGTTTCATCTGCCACATCAACAGCCCTACAGTGCATCAGTGGTGCATCGATAACCGGGTATCTCTTTTGGGGAAATAGTCTCACTCTCTGTAACCATGTCCACATCTAGCACCAGGCATGCTGCCTATGGCCCACCACTGCCCCATCTCAAATACATTTGTGATGCTCAGTCTGAAGAGCCAAATTTTTATTTTCCCTGTAGGGTTGCCTTGGCAGATGACTGTATTGATCCAGTAGTGTAATGAAAGCACACACATTACCACCATTTTACAAATACTGTACCTGACTCCTCAAGGTTTTTTTACTGTAGCAAGTAATACTACTGGCAGCAATTAAATTTTCAGCTTTCAGCCAGAATTAGAAACTGTGAAAACACTGGCTTTGATTGCAAGATTTTCCTATTTTCAAAGGAAGGAGCAGTATTACCATCATTACTTTAGATATTCTTCACATTTCTTAAGCTTCTGCCTTGCTATTAAATAATTATTCATACTTTTCATTGCTATGTTTGAGAAATGGTTAAGAATTTTTTTTTCTGAATAAAAATGAATAATAAATGAAATTATACTCTGGAGCAGGGAAAGCTAGGGACAATTTAGAGATAAAATTCTCATCTTTGCTAGCATCATTTTCAACATCCCAACTCTTGTTTAGATAAAAACCCCAACTTTTCTTAGGTCTTGATTCAGGCAGGCTCTAAGCACGTGCCATATAATTGTCCTGCTGCTCTGGAGAAGTGAAGCTCTCTGAGATCAGCAGAACCGGTGACATATTCAGCCCGTTTCTGACAGTCCATTTTGACCACTAGGAGCACAGCAATCTCCCAAAACTGCTACTACAAGCACATAATCAAAACATTATCAATTTAATACTGTCTTGTATAATTTAATTTTTTCCTTAGAGACAGCACAGTTTATTTTATAAATAGATCAGAAATTCCATGATCACTCAGTGCAAATCCTTTTGTTGTGTCAAATTTGTTTAAAAGCAGCTTCCGAGGACAACACTTGGATCTACATTAATTCTGGCAAATTTAGTGCTGTACATCCCCATTACCCCAGAAAACTGGCAGAAGTCATGGAGCTAACATTACACTGGTGTCAGGCTGTGTATCCACTGTAAAGCTGTATTAATTCACCTAAACTGACTTGAAGTAAACTGATGCAATTTCCAAGTATTGATTGTTCTGATGGAAAAAAGGCATGTTTAAGGGGAAGGGGAAATGGGCCACAGACTTCACAGTGGCCACAGACCACTCATTTTACAACACATTTTCCTCACTATGGTTTGTGTTTGGCTGTTGTGCTGCCTATTTTTAATACAGGTGAAGAAATATAGAAAATACTAAGACTTTTGGCTGTTCTAGTGAAGTGTTCAACCATACAGACACCCAGATTCTGGGGAAGGAAAGCAGCTGTGGCCTAACTGGGTGTCACTGACCTTCAAGGACTGACTTTTTAGATTTCATCATCAACTCTTTTTCAGAGGACAGTCACCTCCCCTTTGCTTGCTGTGGCAAAGGTGTTAGACATGCTATAACACACCCACAGCCTCCCAGCACTTCACAGCCTTCACTGTACTGCACACTGAGACTACCCAGGATTTCGGAGACGTGAGCTGGTGAGCTCAGACCCCACTACTTCAAAAGAGACCCCCAGGCACTAGAATTAAAGGAGAATAGCTCTTCACATGAACTGAAGCACAGCTGACTTTCCACACAGGGAAGAGCAAAATTATTTTTTTAAAAAGTTAACTGAACTTTTTGAACATCACCAACGGTTCATCTTTGAGATCACACTGAGCTCCCTGTGAAGATCTGGGCAGCTTCATATCCTGGCTGGCAGTATTGCAGTGAGACCTTGTGAAGCAGATAATGATCCAAAAGGAGGAGTAAACCTCTCCTGTGCTGACGTAAGGAAATGTGTTGAGATGTCAAACATAGGTGCTACATGTCAGGCCTGTCTGAGCCTGCAGGCTCCAGAGTCAGATACTCTGTGGCCTTACTGAGCCCTCTGAGCAAACATCACAAACTGCTTGCAGCCAAACTGTGTGGCCAAACGATGATGTGTTAATGTGACACTCAGGACACTTCTTGTCAAAATGAGACGGGAATTAAACCTCTGCAAATATCAGAGGACTCATCTCTCCTCGGGTCTCCAACCTTTCCCCAAAGGAGGCTAAAAAGCAGCATTCCAGAAGGCTAAAGCTGCAGGGTTACATTGTCACCTCTTCCTTGAGGAACCGATCATATCAAATTTACACATTGATTTCATTAATTACCCGACTCAGATACTGCATGGGTAGCTGTGAAGCTCTAACAAAGGCAGGCACCAGGCAGACACAAGGCAGACAAATGAAGTTACAGAACTTCTGCAGTGAATGATTTCTTCCCGTGATTAGATTGATTAATGTGCTGGTAAGCATTTGTTTCATTAGGAACAAACTGCAACAAACTGTTGATATGTCTGCAGGATGTGTATTCACAGTGCTCCTGAATGGGTTTTGAAGCTCATTTGTGGAGTTGTCAGGCTCAATACAGATAAACATTGTGCTTGATATTGTTTTTGCTGAGAGAGATTTGCAAATTACGTTGTTAATTCATCTCTGAAGGGAGGAAGCATTTATTGTCTAAGAAAAGTGAACTTGTTAGATGACGTGTTTTGTAGATAAAGTGCAAGAGCACAGTGTTTTTCTCTAGTGAGTGTCGAAACTTCTTGTGCTCTGGGAAAAATAAGTAAACACTTTCCCTAAAATAGCAAGAGGCAGCTCATCATGATTAGAGCTCTGTATGTGTTCACACTGCTTTCTGTCTCGCTGTGCTCATGAGGTTGTAGTTTTGTCCTTAAATTGTTCAGAACATCAAGATACAATTTACTGCTGTTTAAACTGCACATGACAGTTCAAATAATGTCCCTGCACTTGACTAGGGATTGACATAACATATTAAACCTAAGTATCTAACTTGTTCCTGTAATGAAACACCTAAAATTTATGAGTTCATGCTCTTTTCTCTGCTCTTCTGTGCACATTTACAAGGCTATACAGTGCTAAGGAGCTTCCTGTCACCTTTCTTTCAGTTTGTTCAACTCTTCAGAAATTAAGATACCGTTATTTATCATCACTGATGATGTTATTCTACTGATAGCATATTTGAGCCTGGATAGTGACTTCAGACAGTTATTTTGACTGTGTGCGTGTCCTGTGCACCTGGAATCACCTCTCTTTTCCCCAACTCTTTTACCTGGTCTGATCAAAGGTGTTATCCATCCCTAAACTCCTTGTTTCTCTGATGCCCTTAGACTAAGAGTGCAACATAAATGTATCCCTACAGATAATCTCACTTTCAAAACATGCACTTGAATACCTAAGCTCTTAATGGTGTAATAGACCACCTCATAGGCATCTCCCCATAGAAGAATATTATTTGAAAAGCATCTTAAAAAAATTTGCAAAATAATTCTCGATATAAAAATCTCGCTGGTGAGATAAGATATGTGTGAGAACTACCAGAAAATTAACATATTCCGTGGACCAACATCTCTTGTCACAGTCCTGTCACACAGTACATGGACAGGTTCTGTCCACAGGTGCAAAGTTGCACTGATGCCACTACGGAGCTTACTCGCTATCTTAATTTCTGAACAACTCCCCTGACAACACAATGGCAGACTTTCCTCAAAACATACATGCAACTAATACCAGTCATGCAGAAATCAATGCTGAAGAACACGTAACACCACAGAGATTTATCAACTATGTTTTTAGTTCACACTCTCTTTGTAGAAAGAGTTGACCTTATACATAAAGCAAAATAACAGAGGTCATGCTCATCACAGACAACAGCAATAAAGGTTTCCCTGTCTGTTTGTCATCTGTGCCATTATTAGAGTATTTGCAAATAGCTATGAAATTCTAGCACCTTGAGCTACTCAATGAACCTGCAGAGACATTAGTGGTAGAGTCACATCACCTAACTTGAAATCCATAATTCAGACAGATAATCTCAGTTACCCTTTAAAATCACAGCCTTCTCTGAAGAACAAAGCAAGGCACTGAAGTCCTGCTGCATGGGATCAGCCAGAAACTTCTCTGCTCTTATGGTAAAGGAGATATAAAGTGACTAACTTAGCCAGCTGAGAGAGGTGCCTAAAGCTGAGGTATAAATACCTCCCCTAGGATTGGTATTTTTAGAAATGGGTTGCTAGAAATATTAATTCTAAAAATAAAAATTGCAGCTTTACAGTTCATATTGCTACTTGCTGTTTAGTACATAAGATTGTTCTGCTTTCACCCTCAGGTTTTACTGGAGGTTGCTTTGTTTTCCTATGGATAAGAATTTTCTCTTTCTTAAGTCTGCCCCAAATTTTTCTACAAATGAAGTTGAAGAGCTCTTGGGCTGCAGAAAAATACATTGGGTAGAAGAAATTCAAAGGACCGTACAGTTTGCAAAGAAAGAAATTTATACCTCCTTACACCAACCAGCACTGAAGAAAACCTTCTCAGAGAGACACAAATCTTGAGTGATGAAGACTGTAGAATGGAGACACCTCTGTGAAATGCACAGGTTCACCGATATGCACTGCAGCAGAGATATGGCAGAGAAAATCCATAAGAAAAGAGGGAAAAATCCTCTGCCTGTTTCCATTCAGGTCATGAGATTGTGGGGAGCAGGATGTGGAAGGGAGGAAATGCTGTTATTCCACATTACAGACACAGAGCCAAGTGAAAGGTCCACATTACAGGCAGCAGTACACCTTGGAGGCAGAAGCTCTTGGCTCTAAGTATTGGATCTTTCTTCCTGCTCTGGATTCCCCTGGACCTCCATCTACCGTTGCACAGTCACACTCAATAAACAGCACACGCTGAAACAACCTGTACAAGGCAGGCCTTACAGCCTTTGCTTTCTCTGCAGAGAAAATTACCCTGAAAACAGCAAAAAGAAGAAATCGTGTGTCAGGCCTGCTACGGCACTGGCTGAAATGGAATGGTAAAACAGGGAAGCATTTCTATGTGTACTTTAAGAAGCCCAGGGGATGACTGTGCCCTCTAAACAACACCCCTGGCAATTTCTCAAGCACAGTGAGCATGACAACTACTCAGAGCTTTGTGCATAAGCTCACACCAAGAAAGTGTTGGTCGTGTTTCTGACATGACTGGTGCTTTGGAGGGATCCTTGAATACAGCTATGTCTCTTGTTGGTTAATGAGGGCTTTGAAAAATTGCTCATCTTGGCCAGCACAAAAACAAGCATTCATGGAATGGAAACCTTCCCCCTTTAACTGAAAAGCTCTATGTAAGCAAAAGGTTGCTTCGTGTTTGACACTGTTTAGCAAAGCGTGGCAATGAGTGAAGTCTCCTGCCCCTTTACAGAGCTTGGTATTTAGATGCGTTCTCTTTTGTGCTAAAAATAACAAAGGGAGTATTTGGAAGAAATCAGAATAGATGAGCTGATACATTATTGATAGAAGTTTCAAGCAGCCTGCCTCTCTGTTTTGTTATGTAGTTGAAGCTTAATTTTTAATGAAGCAACCTATGAAAATCTGATGGGGTGAAAAACATGACCTCTAAATGATACTGTACACAGAAGTTCCCATCAGAGAGCTGAACTGCTCTCTTTCACATCCCATCAGAGATTTACCTCAACTTGACCCTATGGTTTACAGGCAAGAGAGACAATACCCTGACTCAGACAGGAAAGGTGGCATTAGAGGGATGCACAACTTTGAAAGAGGACTAAACAAACTGGCCTTTTCTCCTATTGTGTGAAGTTTCCATCATGTGCATACTGACTAATGCTCCATCCTATTAGAAACACACCTCCAATTTGTTGAGAACATGTTTACTAAAACATTGTTTGTACGGAAAAATCCATGGGAATCATACCATTAAGTGCACCAGGAGCAGAACAGCACGAAAAGGAGGTACACTCAATACCCAGAAAAGACTAGTAGAAACAGGTTTTAAAACATATGAGCATAGGATTAACAGAAGCCAGTCCTGGAGCATTTGTTCTTGATGATGCAAAAATGTAGAATTTATGCAACTGGGGTTTTTTTGTAAGGGGTTAAATCTTCTGTCTGAAATAACTATTCTACTGTCATTTTGACTTATTCCCTACAGCTGTGATAACATCCTCAAACAGCAATCAGAGAGACTGGTCTTCCATGTTCTAGACCCATTTTCTGAAATCTGGAAAAAAGATATATATATAATATATAGCTAAAAATATATAGCTAAAAAGCTATAAAGCACATATAAATGATCGTCTTTCATTCAATTACCTTCTAATCTGATAATGAACCAATATGTGCTTCTGTTTACCAAAATACTAATACTTCCACTATGAATACTGGCTAAATTATAGTTGCTGCCCTGTACACAAAATGTAATCTACTGTCCTGGAGTAAAGTTATATTGGTGATAAAAAGATGACATTTGTGGGCTTATATTCAAGAGTTTACTACTCAGAATAAGGAAATAATTAATGGAAAACGCTTTCATAAAATTAATTATAAGATGTGATCATATGTCAAGGAGATAAGTATAAATGATTCAGTAACACAGTGTGTAAGAAAAGAGCAGCTCAACACACTTCACAGAGAATACTAGGTCATGAATACAGAACTTTATATAGTAGAAGCCAAATTTTTCCCTGGCCTTCATGAATTCACTGTAATGAAGGCAGTGGAATCACACCTGCAGATTCCGAGAGGGAACTGTCTGTACAGGGCTCTCTACCTGCCCAGGTAAACTGTCCTTATTCAGTTCATGTTCTTAGAGACTTCACGGGTTGGTGCAAAATCACCAATCTGTCTTCAGTGAGTTTTCTAGTTCTTGAATCATCATTTTTAAATTTCTTTAACATATATTATTGCATTCCTAAGTGATACTATATGCTTCTATATTGTACCAATCTTAAGAGAAAATTTAGAAATACTGTAGAGCATTCACTGGCACTTCATAAGTGAAACTGTTAAGGTACAATACAAACATACTATCGCCCTCCCATATTGTAACTCATGAGCGTGAAAAGGTATTCCTAACGTATTACTCAAAGAGCATCACTTGTTATCAGTAATCACTTCACAACAGAGCATAATCACTTTCACAATGGAAGAACAAGGAAAAGGGGAAAAGAGAGAAAGAAAAGAAGTAGAACAATACTTGTCAAGAAAAATGTCAAAATTAGAACCTTGATCTCCTCTGAGTTACACTACTGTAAATCCACCAAGAGCAGAGAGACTTTTGCAAAGTGTTGCATTCAGAAATCACCTGGCTCTCCAAAGCGACCTACATTCAAGTCATGCTTAATCACAAGACCCCTCTTCTTGCCAGACTTCTGAACTCAGCTCCAGCAGGATATCTTTTCTTTCTCCAATTTGTTTTAACCACTACACTTACGTGCCTCTTGGACTGAGATTCACAGACATCTCTTTTTTAAATATTAAGCACCAAATTAAACCTCTTGTTTTGCTACCTAGCAGAACGGAAGAATGACCTTGTGATTAAAAGGACTGGACTAGGATTCAAAACTCTGGTTTATTTCCTCACTTCAACAGAGGATCCTTGCATGACTTCATACAAATCACTTACTAAATCTCTTTCCACTTCAATTTCTCATCATAAAATAGGGATAAATGATTATATTATCCCTGTGGCCATGCAATGAAGCTTTGCACAGCCTCTAGTTGCCCAGTGAAATGGTGTGTCGAAGAGAGCAGCAGGCTGCAATGATGGCTTAAATTCCCTTCCTGGAAATTGTCCCACATACCTCGCTAGAAAGCTCAGGCCTGCTACAAAATCAGTTAATATGATTCCCTTCAACCAGAATGTGAGCACGTTTACAACATGGGAGCTGAAGGAAGGTCCTCAAGCCCACTGGAGCAGGCAGAGCAAGATGTGCCATGAACACATGACCGTTCACACACAGCCACTGCTCTGCAGCGCTGTCATTGCTATCACCACTCGCAGTGACTGCACCCTACTACAAATGTTTTGTTTATAGCAAGGGACTCCACTGTTTGATATGACCTATCATTAGAGTGTTACAGCAGCACAAGTTGGTTCAAGCCTGAAATAAATCTAACCAGAAATGGCCCCAAAGGGAAAATCTGTATCCTGCACTAACCATGCTGCAAGCCCTGGGCTGCTCCTGCTGCCCGTGTCCTCTGTGGCTGGCACAGGGCACAGGGCTGGCGTCCCAGGACACTGTGGGGTGGCATGGACAACTAAACATGAGCAAGGGTGAACAACGCCACTCCACAAACCTGGGGTCTGGGATTCCCTCCCCCTCCCCTGGTGCTTTTAGAGGGTTAACTTTCTCACAATCAGATATCGGGACAATCTAGAGTTTCAGGCCCACAGCCTGTCCAGCAGCTTGAAGCAAGGGAGTTAAGCATGATGCCCCTGATAATTTGTGTGTTTCTCATGCAGTTCTGTTTACCTCAGAGAATAGCTCAGATTCACGTGGTGGCTCATCTGTTTGTTTCCCAGGAGTGTCCTCCTCATCAGGTACAAATGACTTGTTGTTTCCCCGTCCTGTCTGCCTCCTTGGTGACGGATAGATGAGACCCGTTCCCTGTGCTCTGGGACTCTAATGTGATCTGGGTCACGCTTGTGGCAGGCGGGGGTGGTGTGGGGGGAGAGGAGTGCAGGGAAGGGGCAGTTAACACTATGAGAACTAAAATCTCTTTGTAGCTGAGCGTGTTTGTGTGCATTTCCAACCTACCTGCAGTTCGCTGCCAGCTGCTTCAGCAGCCCCGACTCAGGGGAACAATGGCTCAGGAGCAATGCTGGCAGAAAAGGCAGATCTAAAAATAGATCTTTGGAGGGCTAAAATCAGGGGGGCAATATTTTGAGAAAGCATTATTTTATTTGGTTTACTAACAGGTATATTGTGCAAAGTACTGTGTTTATCGCCTTGGACTCTTCATGCACTCCTGAAGGCCCAATTCTACCCTCACAGGTGAATGGAAAGTCACCAATCCATTCCTTTTACTTATTTACATTTACAGTTATGCAACTTATAGCCCAATCACGATCCCCTGTTTCGCTGGCTGCCTGCCTAATGACAGAAGATGCAATTGTATTTATAAAGCCAGCCTACACGCCTTTCATTTTTTCTTTAGAAACTCATTTTTATAGCAGTCTTAATTTGGCAGTTACACTTCAGCAGGGATCACATGCACATTTTTTCTTTTGATTCACATAGTTTCAGATGCCCTGAACTCCATTCAAATTCAACTCCACGCACAGCGACGCCAAGTTTCACCAGGACTATGACTGAAATTATACATTTCTGGGAACATCACAGTTTCAACAGAAAACCTTAAACTGACCCCATTTCTGTCAAATCTGGCTAGAGATTCATCAGAAAGTTCACAAAGTCCTTAACAAAACCTAAGTAAAAGCTCAGTCTCGGCTCTTAATGATATCCACATGAGTTGTGGTGCTGACAGCAGAGGCAGCAGGATTGGGATCCCGATTAATTAACCTCCACATTTTACACTGTGCGCAGAAAACATTTCACACAATTCCACTTGTCTCAATCAACTGGCTCAATTAATAAAAAGAGGTCTGGGAACATGCTCCCACTGGATTTGGGGCAGCATCTTTGGCTTGCTTGCATTCTCTACATTCTCTGGTAGGAAATCCTGTTGATTTCATTTTCATCTTTCTCTCCCTCTCAATTTGAAAATAGAATCTATGATTTTCCATCATTTCCACTTAGATAGAAATATGTTGTGAAAGGTAATTTTATTGCTGAAAAATAATCTTCCTAATGTCAGCCATTATTTCACTCTCAGTGTGACAACTAGGGTAAGTGTTGGAAATCACTGTGTGTTTCAACTAAAGTATCTTGACAACACAAACGAAGAAGAAAAAGGTAGTCTTTTTGTTAATGAAAACTGCACTGTTATTTTGGTCTATAATGGAGAGATTCATGTAAATGATTGCCTGTCGTTTATACTAAAGAAAAATAGCAAAAAAAAAAAAAAATCAGCAAGCAGGAATAGTGCTTTCTTTCCTTCCTCCTTGAAATTACTCTAATATTTACTGTAATCAGCCTTTTCAGAACATTTTACCTCTTATATAATGTTCGTGGTTATCTTACTAAAATATATCAAAATCCATCACCAGATTGAGGCTACCAGCTTTGCAAAAACTAGGGAAACTGTAGCCATGCACTTTTAAGAGTAAACATTATCCTATTTACAGATCTGTAGGCATTTGGTACATAATATTATACGGTAAAACCACCCTAACCCATATCTCTGCAATTAACACAACCACCTGTATGTCAAGTCAGAGTGGAGGATTCCTTCCTTTGGGGATTGAGGGACAGATGATATCTCCTATTGCTCTCATCCCTCAAGGCTCTTCTGCGATGCTACATTTCTCCCCTTCCTCCCCTGCACCTGCAGACAAAAGAGCTGTCCTACTATGTCAGGAGTGCAAAATTCAAGTTCAGAGACTGGGAGAAAGAAAAATGTCAATAAAGTTGTGTTACTTTATGTTTTTTTGCACAACCTGAAAGTTGAATAAATGAGAGAATTTAAAATTTTTCTTATTTTGCTCCTCTTTCTCTTCTAAGAATGAGAACATTGTTATTAACCTCATAAACAGGTTTTCAATTAGCTTTAGCAATCAGGTCTGCAAAGTCCAAGCAGCAGAGAGGGCTGTGGGAGAACGGAAACCACAGTGGGCAAAGCAAAACCCAGCAGCATCTTCAGCAAATATGCTTCAGTATCTCAGAACTCTGATGACTTCCTGTATCAATTACTGTTCTCAGCAATTTATTCACATCTTAAAATTCTCCTCTTAAAATTCTAGGTCATCAGATCTGCCCTTTGCAATCATATTACAATCTCTTAAATTTACGCTTTACATTCAACAGAGGATTTCTGATGACGTGTTTCAGCTTGATTTTCCAACTATCCAGAAACTCCAGTTACCGCTTCAGCAGATGGAATATATGAAATCTTTGCTCCCTGGATTTATAGATTGAGATGATGAATGCTGGTATTGCATTTGGGCAAAGCTTACTCGCACAAGTAGTCTTTTCTAATGGAAATAGCTTCATTTAAGGGGGAGTGAGCAAAGAATTTGCCGAATTGGATGAGAATTCCCTGAATCTATTCCTAGTGCAGATCTTTCTTTTCACTGCCTGATGAAGAAAAACAAGTAAAAACAAATTAAGAAACACTTCTAGAATTTTAAGAGAATGAGGGACACAAATTGACAGACGGCAGTGACTCATTGCATTGCAGTTCCGTAGAACAGCAAGAAGTCCCTGGGCTCTTGATTTCTCTGATTTCCACTCTGGCTTGGCTTCCTACCTAACAATACTGCCATATATATATAAATATATATATATATGTAGATGCACACGTATAAAAGTTGCCTATGAAAAGCACAGTGTAGGACAATGAAAATACAGGAATTTTATATGAAGAGTTTGGACCAAGTCCGTGTCAGCTTGTTAATGAAAGAAAGGCTGTCTTTCACTTTGCTGAAAGACACCATTTTGTTGCTGGGGCACTGAAAGACGCTGAGAAGGTTTACCTGGGGAGGGAGAGAAACTAAGATTTGTGCACTGATTCTTCTTAAGTTGCTTCTAGGGTTTTCCTTCTTACGTGCAAAACAAAAGCAAACCATTTGAAAAAACTTGGGCAACAATCTGGAAGCATTTCCCATGTCAAACAGCACCACAAGGAGAAGGTCCCTTGTGCTTTACCAAGTTTTCCCATTGAGTTTTACTGCAGCAGTGTTAGGCAATAGGCAGGGACCTTGTTAGCCTTTCCCTGCTCTGCAGTCTTTTACCCGTCAAAGTCTTGAAAAATAAATCCATTTTTCTATACTAATTTTAAAAGCAGAGACAACCCCTTCCTTCAAACAACCAGCCTTCCCAACTGAAGAAAGACAAAAGGCCTGGCAGTACTGAATGCTACTCCTCTTGCACAGAATAGGTCTTCCGTAAGCTGTCAGAGTCTGCTGACGTCCAGTAGAGTTCCTAAGGCCCTGAAAGTAAAAGTTGGAATCTCTACCTCTGCCCAAACATGTACATGGTTTCTGAGCTCAGGAGTGGTCTAACAGGGAATTTCCCAAAGTAAGAAGTTAGAGCAGAGACAGGTAAAGATCCACAGTGTGCCTCAGGCTATTTTCCAGCACCAACAGACTGCATCTGTAGGGGCACGTATCTACGTGGGGGGAGCCTTCACAGCAAGAATGTAATGAACCACAGGAAACCTCCTCTGAAATGGGACCTTCACAGAGGCCTGAGCCATCCCACCATGAACTCATACAGGTCCAATCAACCTGCCCATCCTCCACAGCCTGAGCTCCCTGCCAGGAGTGTACACCTGCTGGGCACTGACTGCTTGCACACACACAGATGCCCACCTGGACTCTCGACATGGGGAAACGTAGCTCACATCGGTTCTCTGCAGTTTAACCCAAGCAGCACAGCAGGAAGGAAATGAAATTTGTAATTTCCAGTCCTTCAGACTTTCTGCCCCTCTTCTGCTGTAGACAGCATCTCTGTTCTCATGCCACATGTACTCCTTCCCTTTCTTCTCTGTGAGCAGCTTTTTGCTCTCACTGGTTGTTGCAAGCCAAGGAATCAGCCTCAGGTGGCGAGGTAATTCCATCTTCCCACTAATTCTTCAGCAGCAGAAGTTTTAGGGCACGAGTACCTTGGAGCAGACCCACAAACGAGAAATTACAGCTCCAGACAGAGCAACACTGACCTGTGCTTGTCCACACAGCACAACAGATTTTTCTTGCTGGGCGAGAGGGAAGGGCATAGTGTCAGTCTGTGAAACAACACTTGCATGCAACACACAGCAGTAGAGTAAGAAGCTCTGAACTGCACTGGCAGTTCCAACTCAGTTGCTGAGAAGGCAGAGAGCAGGTGGTGAGCAGCAAACAGCCCACACACCAGGAACATGGGCAGCATGCGCCACACCACTGCTACCTTGTGCAACTTGAGTGCTCCCCTCATGGAAATAAACACCCGTGTTCTGTCCTCTATGCCACTGGGGGTATGGTAGGAAAATGGGCCAGGAAAACACCTTCACAGACTTGTAGAATGGTTTAAGTTGGAAGGGACCTCAAAGATCATCTAGTTCCAAACATGAGCAGGGCGATAGTTATTACTGCAGCATTTGAAGAAAATGAGGTTCTAAAGCAAAACATCTCTCTAAAGGCCTGCAGAAGCTGAGGCCTGACCTTGATGCACTATTACCTGTCACTGATGTTAACTGGTGCAAACAACCTCACTCATAGCACTAGTGAAATTTGCAAAACAAGGATCAATGACTTTTCACGCAAATTGGAAGGGACCATTTAAATATTAATTTGCTCTTGCTTTCTATTGATAGCAAGCAATAGGTTTAAGTGACCCAGTCATTCTTGGGAATTGATTTTAAACCTCACACTCAGGCACTTCTGTGTGGCAAATGTTCAACCAGGATGGAAAAGGGCCGATATGCATTCTACAGGAAAGTCTTTAAGTACTTAATCCAGCAGTAGAAAAAGCTTTCCAAAAAAATATTCACTTTCGGGATTAAGAGGTTTTCTTGAGGTTCACATTTTAGTCAGGACTACAGTACTGGCAATCAGAACAAGCCTTTATAAATTGGACAGACCTAGAAATATAAGGGCAAGTCTTAGCTTTCATATAAAATTAGATAAGGAAGAAGGACAAAGGAAGCAAAGGCCTCAGTACCTTTGAAATTCCATGGGTATTATGCACCCAACATCACACTTTGAAATGTCTTTTTTTTTTCAGCTTCTTGGGATTTTTTAAAAAAATATTTTGAAAAACAACAGCCTTGTTTACAAATCCTGCCAGAGATGGTGCTTTCTTCATATTAGGAGTGCAGCAAAACCTCCAACACCACTCTACCTGCCTGACCCAAAATCCAGTTCTGCTCAAGACCTTTGCACTCAGGAGAGGCTCCTCTGGAGCACAGGAGGCAGCAGGGCACACCTGACTGTCCAGAGGACTGATCCCAGACTCTGACACCCCTGTCACCTCCAGGCATCCTGCTGGTTTTGGCAGTGCTGCATTTCTCAGCAGCCACTTTACCAGGACTCACAAAGAATAAAACAAAATATATCCTAAATATGATGGCCCCAAACCACAAAAGGGATTGGGAACCCTTTTTAGGGACAAAAAAGGGGGGTTTAGAGACAAAGGATTACTGTTCACTACTTGTTTATATAAAATCCAATCTCATGCAGTTCATACTCATCCATATACAACGGAATGTAATTGTAGGAAGCAACTGCCTTATTTTTTCATGCAGCATGTTTATTTGTGGGTGGATAATGGGAATAGCAATGGGTTGGCTGGGCTTGTTAATAGGATGCTTTGCAGGTATGGCAAAAATCCTAAAACATGGCAATTACCAAGCTGAGTTTGCTGTTCTTTATTAGCTATTCAGGAGGGTATTTGTCCAGCATCCAGCAAACAGAACAGTGATTTGGGATGGGGACACCTGTATGTTCCTGCAGTCTTATTCGTCAAAAAAGTTGCAATTTGCTCATGGATGATGTATGACCAGGAAGAGTAGCTAATTTTCGTAATAAATATATTATTGCAAATTCTTTTCTCATTGTCATACAGAGCCTTGCCTGATTGGGAAAACTTCTGGTCTTTTCTGAATCTTGACATTCATTACCACAACTTTTTTTAAAAAAAAAAAAGAGAGAGAGAAAGGGATTTTGCCCATTTTTTTCAGAATCAACCACTTTATTTGTTGGAAAAACAATGCTAACAAGCTTGAAGGAAGGAATTTTCACATTCTTTTTAGAAAGTCTGATTATGAGGAAGAAAAGCCAACTTTTCAAATCTATACTTAAACTTAAAAGAGGGCTATTGCCTAAAAGTAGCCATTTCCCTACTTTCTCATGCTAATGTCCTGTTTATAACTGACACCTTTACTGCCTACCACTATATCAATTTCACTTCCCCAGAGAAAGAAAAACCAGATCCTGTGACTAGTGTACTGGATTGATAATCTAGCCTAATGCTGACAGATAAATGCACTAATTTTCTTCTGTGGTTGGCTCCACATTGCAGAGTAAATCTGCTTCTAACAACTGTCTCAATAGGCTCTGTAACCTGTCCAAGAGATGATGTCAAGTGCTACAAGGGCCTAGGGCTAGTATGGCAGGTAAGAGTTACCACTGGGATAAAGTTACAGGTGAGGTTTTGAATGAGAGGGTTATTTTAAATGAAAGCCTGGCTGGAAATACAGATTGCTTTTTAAAAAGTCAAAAGAGTAAAAGAATAAAGAGCAACTTTTATAATTTTGGGGGGTCTACATCTTTTGTATGAAAATCAGCATGTTCTTAGCTAAGGTATTACAACATCCAGGAAACACAAGGAGTTATTTCTCTGGCTTGTGGTACGTGGGAAAATGATGTGCCTTGCCCTGTGTTTGCTGGATTTGGTGGTAGCACGGACTCTGTGAAACACCCGGACTGTTCATAGCTCAGGAGCAGAACGGAAGCCTGAGCAGCATTCCCTGAGCACAGGAGGGTACAGAAGGACACTGGTGCCTGCTCCCACCTCCTGTGTTGCCAAAAGCCTCTGTGCAGGCAGGTACCAGGGCTGACTCCACATGCTGTGCAGTCAGGCATCGATGACTGTGTCAAAGGCTCACTGGACATACAAGCTACAGATGCTGGAAGGAGAACCACAGGACTTGTTCTTTTAAGATTTAATTCCAATGAGGGGGGAAAAATGCAAAACAATTAACTTTTTTTTCTTTTTTTTACCATTTCATGCCAAATATTTGGGTCATTTCTAAGAACTTAAGCAGCCATGGCAAAGCCATGAAGGTCTCAGTGTTGCTTTGCTCTTATTGGTTTCCTTGTTGAATTCCAGGATCACTATGCTGGTTGCTACCAATTTATAGCCCTTCGATGTTCATTTATCATTTTGACCAAAAGAGCAACTTTGGTGGACATTTATTGATTCCCTCTTTGGAAAAGATCACAAGCAATAGCTTTTTAAATAAAAAGGGTCTTTGGGTTACGTGGATAACCCTGGCACTGAGGGATACATCTCTTACTCTGCTCTCATGTCTAAAATGTTCAATCAGCTCCCACTCCCCTAACCTGAAACAAAAATAAAACCTCATTTTAATCACATCTTTTTCTCCTGATTTTCACTCCCCACCTCCTGACCTTTCCATGTGAAGAGGATCACGCAGAACATTTCAGCTTTTCTTAGGCTAACTTTTGCTCACTTTGAATAGCACTTATATAGGTCAATAGCATCACTTCCCCTTTCGCCCCCCTCCCCATCACAGAAGAAATACAGGATCTAACCTCTTTAATGCATCAGTTAACAGGATGACTTTTTGTTTGTTTATGGCGCAGGAAGTTTGTTATTTAAATGAAGCTAAATATTCCAGAAAGAAACTAACTTTACAGATTCTGCTTTTTCCTTTTTTTTTTCATATTTGTACAGCACCAGGCACATCTGGCTCTGAATAAGGCTCCTTAGTGCTATTTCAATATGACTAACAGTAACAGCAGGAGTACTCAGACCACAAACTACAGCATTAACAATGGTGGATCTATTCTCATTACAGAATATATGGACAAAATATGCCATATTAATAGTGTGTACTATGGCATGCACAAAATCCCCTGTACATTGTAGGCAAACTATAGTTCACTGATTTCATTGCTACAGAAAAATGCCAAACACCAGCCAATCCCTGAATGAAGCAGGTCACTGATTTGGTCATATTCCAATATGTCATTGTTATGGTCACAAAGAGATGATAAAATGTGTGTAGGAAGACACAGAGAGAAACTATTCTTTGACAGCAGCAAAGGTATAGATATTTTGTGCATTTTCTGAAATTTTCTACTATTAGTATAGATTTCTCTTCTTTTTTTTTTTTTTTCCTACTTTTTTCCTTTTTTTTTTTCCTCCTGAACATTTCTGAATGCCTCTGTTTCTTGAGCAGAGGAAGCTAAAAGTTTCGGTAACATTTCGGGCTGGCTGTTTATCTTTTAATTGTGTATGACTATTCAGTGAACCCAATCCTGCTCCTGTGGAAGTCTAATGAGAACTTGGGTACTAAATTCCCTGGGAACTGGATGAAGCCTCCAACTACTGACTTTGTAAGGCTTCAGCCATGCAAAACCCTGCTGGCACAAGTAACGCAGAGGAGCAAAAATAAAAATTCTGCTTCTTTGAAATGTTTAACCACAGCTCATTTGTTAATACAGTAGTTGAAAGGTGAAAAAACACCCACTGATTCTAAAAAGTATGGAAAAACGTATTATTTTTTGGACTGCGACGCCTTCACTAGCTGTTAGCTTTGGAAATATTTAGACATAAATCAATTTCGTCCCAAAATAGAGTCCAAAAGAAAGAATCGTCAGGAAGTGGAACAAAGTCCTGCATTGTGCTCCATGGAATACTTGTCGGGATGTGTCACTAGAGGGCACTACCACATCGTCCCCAAAGGCACGAGGACAAAGGACACGGCTGCCCGGCTGCTCTTGACTCGCACACTCCGCTTTATGGCTTGAGAAACAAATTTTAATCCCATCGCAGAAATTATTAATTTTTAAAATAGTAATGGGACTTCAGTAAATCGGCCACATTATTAAACAGTTAGTGCATGGAGCCTTCACGCCGTAAAGTTCTGACTCTTTGGGCTGCAGAACTCGTTAAAAATAGTCTGCACTGAGTTTGCAGTTCTCATCAAGGAGGCTGTATTTGGGAATTACGCTGCTGAATTAGCACAACAAATAAGGAATAATATGGGGCATAAGGCAAAGGAAACTTACACTTGGGCCGCTTCCTTTCTTTATATTCAGTGCTGCTCACAGGCACCCTGCCCAAGTGAGCTTGGGGGAAGCACTGGAACTGGGAATCACAGGGGGGAAATAGGGAGCGAAATAGAAGGCAACTCTGATTTTCTCTCGAATAAATGCTACTTGCAACAACTTGTAATAATTGCCTAACTGCATTTATTAAAATAAATGTGTCTCACTAAAGGGAAGGCAAAAATATCTGAATGCTCCGAGTTCAGGCATTTTTTATAATGTTTTTTTTTAAGTGGTTTTTTTTTTTCTGATGGGTATGCAATGCTTGTTTCACTCAGTGTTAGAGGATAAATGCAAATGAAGGTTTTCTTTCAATGCTTCTGGCTGAGAGAGAGCACAGAGGTCGCTTTCAAGGTGACCAGATTTTTGTTTGAAAACGGTGAGTCCCCTGTTTCTCAAGAAACTCTGCTTTGTGATGCATTGCTATGCACCTGAAAACTTCCCACTGACTTCCAGGGGAAATTTGGCTGCTCAGGAATGTGGGATTGGGCTCTGGAATGGCAATCGCATACAGAGAATTTAACAATGCACAAAAAATTAACCCTTCGATGGAACCAGTCACAAGTTTAAAGCATCTATTACCCTGCTTCTTGTAGAAGACAGCCAGCAATGTATTTGCTATATTAGAAGATTATAAGGAAAAAACCCCAAAGAGGTGGTTTGGGGTTTTTTTGAAAACATGTGGTTCATCCAAACATCTAGCTTCTTAAGGCTTCATCTGATCTAAATCTGATTTCTGAAAGCTCTTGAAACTTGGCATCTAGTTCAGGGCACAATCCAACTCCCTTTAACCAGATAAGAATTGAGCCATTTATAACTGTAGTTAGAGGCAAGCCCACGGTTATAAAAAGACCCACTAAATTCCTGCACTGTGCTTGGAACTCTGCAAGTACTTCATTATTGAAATGTTAATGCTAAATTTAATTTTAAAATCAGTTTACTGAAAGTATTGAAACTGACCTGCTAATGGCATCCATCAGGTGGAATGGTCACCTACTAAAATTGTCTCATTTAAATGGGCATGGGAGGAAAGCAGAGGTGTTTCTGACTTGGAGGCCTCCTATGTCAGATCCCAACGGGCATCAACAGAAGTTACTTATAAGCTGTAGACAAAACGGCACCAAAGCAGGGTGAGTGGGTTGCCTGTGAGGCCAGAATGTCTGAACTCTGTCAAGTGCTGCTGAGGAAAACAGCTTCAAGGCCACATGTGATAATTGGGAAGAGAGTCCAGCAGCTGAAATCGGATCCTGTGGCTCATAGGATGAGCACCAAGCTCCAGATTATCTCAATATGGCTCTTCATTAAAGGAGCAATAAGAGACCCTTTGGCTATGAAGGAAGTGCAGCTGGGGTAATATTAAAAAAAGAAGCCAAGTCCTAAGGTTTTGACAATTGTGTGTTTTTCTATTATGAGTTATGGAAAGCTAGCTCTGTGCAGACAAGCCTGGGAAGGGATGAGTGAGCAGAATGCAATGTCTTTCCTAATATAAACAGATTATTTTGCATTATGGCAGATCTAGGAATGTAAAATGTTCACTCTCTAGCTAGTTAAAGGCTTACCATAATTGCTCTACTACTGCTATTGCTACAGGATTGTCTGTCTTGTCCGACTGGTGGATGTTGATTGGATTCCAGACTCTGTTTGCAGGGGTTTCTGGAGAAGGAAAGGGAGATCTGAGGACAGACCTCCATAGCTGGTGCCACAGACATTCTGCACTGTTCAACAGTTCATAACTCACTTAATCCAGGCGGAGAACACGCCTTAGAAACACACAGAATCCAAAACATGAAAGGGAGCCTTTCCCTCCTCCCTTTCCAGGTGAGCAGCTGTTTGGGCAGCACAAAAATATGAGACAGGGAAAAACCTTGCCAGGCTGAAGTCAGCAGCAAAACATGACTGCATGCCAGAAGATTTGGAGCTTCATCCCAGACAATATCAGCTGAGCACTAAAAATTGAGTAAATTTCCTTCGCATGATCCTGCATCTCAAAACAGAGGCCTCAAGCCCAGTGACTGAGCATTCAGCTGGGGCCAATATGTTTCTGGAATAAGAAGCCCAAAAACTATTTATTATGTCCAAGTGAGATACTCTGCAATCCAAGGTCAAAACTCTAGCCTCAAGCAACCCAAGTATTTTGCCCGGAAAGACAGATGTAGGTACCAATTTAGTTACTAATTCATGCGTCAATACAAGATCAACCCCAAAGAGCAGAATCCAAGCACTCCCGAAATTTGGACAAGAATTCTAGTTTGGGCTTGCAAGCAGGTCTGCATGTTCAAATGGATAGTCAAAGACAACCTGGCTTCTTTTGTCAGAGAACCAGTTTCTTAACTCTGCCAGCAGCGCTTCAGAGTGTCTGACATTTTGTGTGGTATCTTTTTTTTTTTTTTAGCACAGAATAAAGGGAAAAGAAAAAAATCCTTAACCAAATATCTTTGGAGCTTTGTTTTGGTTTTGCAACTTTTCTGTTTCTGAAAAGAGCACCAAGTAATCTGTTGACAAGAGAAGGAAAAATATATTTAAGTAAGGAAAAACATGCTGCTACAGTAAAACTGTGTCAGATTCTATTAATTCAGTTTTTCATTGTCTGATATTTCCAGGCACAGTGGGCTTTTTGGTAGACCTCTGAGCTCTGTTTTCTAACAGAGGCATAGCACAGGGCCTGTCAGGAAGAGGCAGTGCTCTCATTGTTACACACCTCAAAGAGACAATATAATCCTCATGCCTTCAGAAGGGCCAGGACTGAACCCCAAAACAACAGCCCTGTCTTCCTTTAAAAGGGTGAGCAAAGCTCAGTCAAAGCCTCGTTAGTGCATGCCTATGAATTATTCCCTCATCAAGTGGCCGATCACACTACATTAATAGCGTGGGCACATTCTGCTTTGTTAGCAAACCTGAATTCCGCTGCGGCACTAATGAAGGACCAGTCCTCATGTAAGACATGATATCTTCAGGATGTGTCTATTCTGCTATGAAATTGTTTTCTTTTGTGAAGAGTATTATGAGATTACTAACTGGAAAATATTTAAACACAACACAAGGGGAAAATGTCTCTTTTGGGGAAGTTGCATGAATACACAGTAATGTAATTCCAATAAAAGCAAATGTAGCTAGTCAATGTTAAGTGTCTGTTCTTAGTGTGTCAGCCAAAGAAGCACTGAGCCTTTTACACGGCTCTCCTACAGAAGTTGATTCTTTATCTGTAGAGATTGAAGCAAGAAGAGGCTTTGGCAGTCCCTTGTTCTACCCACAGTGTTTTGCAAAGTCCACCTAAGTGGCATCATGGTTTCCCTGCTGGATTAGGTGAAATCGAATCCTTACCAGCTCGATATCGAATTTCACAGGTAGCAAAACCAAGAATAACAACAGGTTCCTTGGTATTATTGTGGAAGTATCCCATGAGGCCGAGGGCCAGCCTGGGACTGATCAGGCAGAACAGGGGATTCCCGCACACAGCAGCACTGCGCTTCAAGGAAACACATTTTGCCTAGTCTCTCCTCCGTCTACTTGCATCACACCTGAGCACAAAAATCCAAAATATGCAGGAAAAGAAATCAGGTTATAGACAGATGCATTGCACTGAATTAAACATGGTGAACCACAAAACACGTTTCTTGAAGTTAACTTCTATTCCAGCCTCAATAATACCCATCTACCTGGAGGAACATTTGTCTGAGATTGCATGTCCCTCAATAACATCAGAAGTAGTGGAATAAATTATAAAGCAGGGAAAAAATGGTGAATCTAATTTGTATCTTTATCTCAGAAATATCTCTCGACCTTTATTTTAAATTTCAGAGCAAAGTGAATTCCACTCCAAATGCCACAAATTTAAGAGGTGTAACTGGTACCAATCAACACTGTTGAACATTTTGTTCTAATGACCCTTTGTCCGACTACTTTGCACAAAACAACCAAGTTCATCCAAAACAAGATTGATTCCAAAACTGATCCAACTAAAATCAATAGGATTCTTTTCACAAATTTCAAAGCTTTTTCAGTCTGATCTGTTAAACAAGTCATTAATCAGTTTTAAAATTGGAAGGCTGATTTAGCATGCAGTTAGGGATTTGATAACGCGTACACAAACCCCAAGATTTTCTGAAGTCTTCAGTGCTGTCCAAGCTCTTCTCTCATTTAGGTCAGCAAAAGTCCTAACATTAAGTAGTTTTAAAAATTCCTCTATCCTGCTTAAATTTAGACACACTAATCTAGTACCAAAAGGAGACTATGCATCTCATACAGAGCCTGATCCTTTCCAGTTTACACAGGTGTAATGTCATATGCTTACCAGTCTTGGTGGGATTCCTCAGTGTCCACTGCCACAATATCAAGAATAATTTATAGAAAACCTGTATCAAAATGTGTTATGCTTCACAGGATGCTTGCATATATTCTTCCTCACTGATTCTGTAATACTCCTTGCTTGGGTGCTTTGGGTTCATTATACTCTAAGACACTTCTTTTTCCCTTATTATTTTATCATTATGTGAAGTAAAACTCAATTTTAAATAAGCTTGTGTATTCCACTTCGCCAGTGCTGACAGACAAAATGTCACATATTGCTTCTTTTTTGTTAAGAAGTTACTATTCTCTCAGTTGCATAATCCTTACACAAAGTAGAGAGTATTTGAGGGTTTGTTTAAAATTATTCACTTTCATTATACTGCTACAAGTGGTGCTGACAGCAAAACCACTTGCTTGCCTAAAATAAAATGAAACATAAAGGATATCTTTTCTTGCATATGGAAAGTTGTGCAGGCTACCTTACTGCATTTGTTAGGTTTACAGATGTAATCTCACCACCTCAAATTACACTCCATTTCTACCAACTAAACACCAAGCTTCCAGAATTATTGCGTACAATATTTTTAATTTTCATATGATAGCAGACAGTTCTCTTTCCTGTTCATTACTGATTTTATGATGGGTAAATTCTGCCTTCAAGAGAAATTTGTCTTCCTTCTCCTTAGTAATAATCTGCAGGAATTCAAGAAGCAGAATACACTAGATAAGGGAAATAACCAGAAGAAATCCTTTCGAAATTTTATAGTTATAATTAAAGAGAAAAGGTGCTCAACTATTTATCCTTTAGAAAGAATGTTTACTTCAGCAGTTGCCCCAATCAGCAACATTAAAATAAAATAAAAAAACCTTAGACCTGTGTGTTTCCTAAGGTGGCTAATCTTGCTTCTGCCACCACACCAGTCAAACAGGAAGAGATCAACACACTGCAGTGAAGGGGACGGTATGTAAGTAATTTTTGAGATGTCATGCATGCAGGTCCAGCTGCTCAGCCATCATGGTTGTTAGCATTTGGCCTTTTGCCATCAGCTGACAGCCAAGCAGAAAATAAACCATAAGGGTTAAATCACATCTACTTATAGACCAAAGTTGCTGGCCCAAGGCACACTGCAATGGTGGCCAAGAAAAGCAGGAGCACAGGGAATTAGCCTTCTACCAAAACACTCGCAGTAGGAACAAGCCAAGCTGATCACGAGGTAATTCCTCTTAACTGTCTGTCCAGTAAATTTCTCATGAAACCCAGACTACTTCTTCTGCAGTGTCACATTATTGTCATATATTTGATTTATGGAAGGGTTTAAATTTTACTGAAGATATGTTGCAGAGATAAATTCAACCAATCAACCCAACAGCTCTCTCTTGGCTAAAACCCATTCTCTATGTCTCTAAAGTTGGTTTTTGCAAAGGGACCGCACTTTTGACAATGATACAAATTGGGCTAGTGATAACACACACATGTAAGTCTATTACCTCCTGCATAGGTTGTTTGAGTTTACTTATTTATTTGCTAAGCAGTTTTTTTTTTTTTTTTTTTTATGTAGCACTTGAAAATCTGAACAAAATATTTCAAGGGACAAAGATCACCTGGAGAATTTTCCAGCTCCAGACTAGACGGCTGTGGGCTTTGGTGTCACAGAAAACTCTGTGGCAACATTAGTAGATGCAGGAGACTTTGGCCACACTCCTACTGATTTCCTATGCTGTACACAGAAACCCCTCAGAACTAATAAAAACCAAGGGGCGTTATTTTCTATCAGAAAGCATCTGATCAGAAAAATCAAAGGTCCTTTCTTGTTTCATATGGTACCTAAACTGGCACTTTCTGCTACCCCTCCTGCAGATTCAGAACAGCACCCAAAGCACTGCTATGATTTTTACTGCTCTTTTGTATAAAGACGTGAAACAAAACTGCAGTACTGTTCAGTTCAGGACTAGAGGAGAAAATTTCTTGATCGGGCTCCTCTACTTTCCCAGATACTCAATTATATAAGACTATTAAATAGATAAAGAACATTCCGTTTACAATCACAGTCCCAGGTTACAATAGGAGGAGTAGTAATACAGACATCTGATATCAAGGAAGGTACACACAGGTAACAAGATGATGTGTTCTTGTGCTTACATGTCCCATTCATCACTTATTGAAGAACACTCACAGATCACATTGGCCTCTCATTAACACCAAGAACGAGTGAGTTCTCTGAGCCTCACTCTTTCCTCTCCCTCTGCCACACAGCGAGGCAGACAGGCACAGATGCAAACTGATTGCTGATTTTTAGAGCTGAGCTGCAAGTGTCTGCTCTGTGACCAGGAAATATGTCTGAGTTAACGCTGCAGTAATTGGAAATCCCATAAATGAGGCAAGCCACTTCCTTCTCTGCACAGCCAGCTCTGCCCTCACACCTGGGAAGCTGGTCATGGGATGGAAGAGAAGCTGTTTTCTTCCTGGCCCTGCTTGAGGACATCTATTTCTTCCAGCAAACCACAGTCATTCAGGTGATGCCTTACTTGCAGAAAGAGAGTCCAAATGACTCCAGGAACCAACGAAACCAGAAAAGCTGCGGAGTGGGCAGTGAAAAACAGTGCAATACTTTGCCATAGTAACAGCCAACTATGTCCAGGAGTGGTAAGGGATCCAGAGATTCTGTAGGACCAGAGAGGCTTGAGAGGTGGCGTTGGTTGAAAGAACACACATGGGAATGCTAAACAAGTTGAGGAAAACATATTCATTTGTTGTTCAAAAGTACACACCACACTAAATATGATGCACTATTACTGTAACTGAAAAATACTGTCCCTTTACTTTATTTCACTATTAAAATACCTAAAACCTTTTAGTCCCAAATAATTCAGAGCATAGGGTATAGTAAATCTTAACTGACAGATAAGGAATGTTTTCGTGGCCATCAAGATGTGACATATATCAGTGAATTAAAGGCAACAATATTCAGGCTCTTGGAAAACCCATTTTCTAAGTAATCCACAGGGTCCAGAATCACTGGGACATAAGAGAGTAACATGTACAAGAAACAGAGCCATATTTAATCCTCACGTCTGTGGCAGGTGGGGATTGTGAGAGGAATGCTCTTATAAATAAAAGGGACCCATGTTGCTAAGCTTCTCTCCTCACTCCAGGCCAGGTAAATCTCACAAGAGAAATGTGTGTTCTGAAAGTGCTGGAGATTATATAAAGAACCAGAGAAAATGCAAGAGCTACACTGACCCAAAAAGACGCAGAGGCAGAAAATAGCACTAATGTTTCTGTGGATGCAAAGCCCAAGGCAACTTGTCCTCTCTCATTATAACTGAGTGGGATCAGTTCATATAAACTCTGGATGTTCATATACAAAGAGGTTATTGCACGGCCTCTGATTCATGGTAACTGCCTGTGCATGTGCTCTAAGCTGGCGGCTCAGGTAACTGGAATTAGCTAATTCCGCTCTTTCATTCAGAGCAGAGGGCTAAGCCAACATGAATTACTTCACATTTTTCAAGAGCTAAAAGCATGCATGGAAGATTGCGGTAGATCAGTTGATGTGCAGGAAATGTTTATCACATATAAATCTTCACTTGTGTTTGTGTTTTGGGTTCCTCTTTATTACTCACTGAAGGATACTTCTTTTATCTACATCTTTAAACATGTTCAAAAGGAGTCCTTGACATACATACTGGAAAGGAATAATCATGTCTGGTAGATGCTAGAACTGTTTTTATAGCCGTAGCACAGACACAAGGCAAGATACCTTGCCTTTTAAGCAAAGGTGAATGACTACATACTCAGTTTCCGCTGTCACCTGGGGTGCTCATCATCTGGGCTTCTCCCTGACTGTGCTCAGCTCTGCTTCA
Organism: Oreocharis arfaki; assembly: GCA_013398015.1. Taxonomy (NCBI): domain Eukaryota; kingdom Metazoa; phylum Chordata; class Aves; order Passeriformes; family Paramythiidae; genus Oreocharis; species Oreocharis arfaki. The sequence goes on along the minus strand of VZRR01013922.1, from coordinate 218,557 downwards.
CATCTGGAGTTTGCACTGTGAATTCACTGGGTTAATTAAACTTCACCTAACTGTGCCAGACCATCTCTCCACTTCTCATCAGCTTCTCCTATTCCTCCAAGTAAGATATTTCAGTGCTGCCTCACTGATTTCCAGTGCCACTTATATAGGACATTACTGGCAACCACCTGCCAGTGCTGAGTCTTTTGGTTGGTGTCTGACAGACATTGGATGTGGGGGATTGTGCTGTGCTCCAGCTTGAGATATAGATCCTACCTCCAGGACCCTGTCACCACCGAAAGTTTAGTTATCTCTGAATCATCATAATAATATTGCTCCATGAAGCAATTTCTAAAAATAGACGCTCAAAATTTAAGAATATTCTCCCCAGGCTGACATTATCATTCAAATATCACTCCTTGTGATATTTTTCATTTTTGAATCTGAATGTACTATATAAAGCTGGGGAAACTGAAACAAAAAAGAAGGAACCTGTTTCACCAGTGTTGCACAGAAGGACAGAAGAAAATCCAGAAGCAGAAAGCTCAAACCTTGCACTTTTACATTCAGAGTTACTCTGACAGGTCCTGCCTACATGCCAACAAAATTAATATCTAAAATTATTTGCAACTCAGCTGCATGTGGCTCTAAGTGAATAAATTGATCATAGAGAAACTTAAAGACACAAATGCATTCACTTTTTTTCCCACTGAAAATAATCTATGAATTTGAGTTGCAGCTTGTTCCTTCCAAATTTCTATGCTTAAAGAAACATTCAAATGATTCTCTTTTATGTAATATAAAGAAAGATTTTCATCATATCATCATTTAAAATTAAACCTAGAAAGAAACAACCCAGGGGGTTCACTGAACTTCTAGCTCTTTATAATTTGTGGGCAACTGCACACATTTATATTACAAAGCCTAAATATAGTATAAAATGTAGCTTGAAGATAGCTTAAAATAAACCGAACTTGGCTGTGTTGGTGAGCTATTGTGATAAAAAATTAACATGTTTGGGGAAGTCTGATTTGCATTACACAATGCCTGTAATCAAATTACCTCTAAATGTTATGCCATGTCACACTGTGTTTGAGATGTTGCTGTCAAAAATGCATACATACTCTTTGCAGTTTGACTCAACCTGGCTTCCTTTTAAGCGATCATGTATGCCTCTGAGCCACTTCAGCCAAACGGTGGTAAAATACAGAGCTTGGCAATTCAATTTCATTCAACCTTTCAAGAAGGCAAGAGCAGATAAGCTTTGCTTGTTCGTGTCAATGATAATATTCAGCGCAGCCTAAATCTAATTCAATAGGTTTGCTCCCGCTCTCTTGTCACATTGTGATTTCCGAACCCAGTCCCCCGCCGCCCCCTCCCCGCTCCAGTTGCAGCAAAACTTCGTGAAGTGCTTAACCCACAGCCACGGGCTCCTTCCCAGTGGATGCGCTGCAGGTCAAGCCCAGCCTTGAGGTCTGTGCACGGGGCTGGGCCGCTCAGGTGGCGGCTGCCGGACACCACGTCCGCTGACCTCATTGCAGCCACAGATGTTTACTGCACTTCGGACGATCCACAGAAAGCAGAGCAGTAAAGTAGGCCAGCTTGCGGGAAGGCTGTTACCCACAATTCATGGAAAAATGCTGGATAGTTCCCACTAGGTTGTGGTCGGCTAGGAAACGGCAACTTATTAATCTTGTGTCAGAGGGCCAGCTGCAAGCCTGGCAGTTACCATATTTCACCACCAACTCTGTGTCTGGACAGCCATTGTCTTTTTTTCATGAAAAACTCCACAAATCAGCTGCTATTTTCCCCCCTCTACGTGCAGAAACGGCACTTGGGGGCTGAGGTGGCTCTGGTGCATCATCCACACGGCGGTCAGGTTTGCTAATTCAGAGCGACTGCTTAGTTTCCAACTTTAATGATATTCCCTCAGCATATCGCTATGGTTGCCTGGCGACCGGATTTCAGCTAGGCCTCTCATTTGATTCCCACACATCAGACCCTGAAAAGCACTTTTTTTCCTCCCTCCGCTTTTGATTCCGGCTCCTCTGAAACCCTTCCCCCTGCGGTGTCGGTATGGGTGGGCAGCGCGGTGGCAGAACAAGGCCAGGGGTGACGGGAGGCCTGGAGGCTCCTGGTCACACATCAAGGCCTGGAAACAAAGCCGCCAGGAGCCCTTCCTGACAAACACAAATTCCCTTCAGAAAAAGCAAATTTGGTCTTCCCTTCGTAGCGTGGGTGTCATTTTAAGACTTTCTTTAGACACTTTACTAAATCTGACGCTTTCCATTGTTTTTTGGGCCTTTCTCACAAAAGGCTTCCTATTATCAACAAGTTGCTATTGGAGTAAGCAAACAGCTTGTGAAGGCCTGAAATAATCTAATAAGCAATGGGCTTGCGTGCTTTATGTACCCACACCTTTATGGGATACAAAGTTTGTTTGGATAAATAATTTTCCACTTTTTGCTCAGTTTCAATTAAAGTATTCTTCTAAAATTAATAGTTTTGTTTAGTTCCGCACCCTTCCCCTACCATACACAGAAACTCCCTCTACACAGTATAGTATAGCCATGGATACATTTTCATAAGCTGCTCTGGCCCAAACAAAAGAATTTTTAAAGCATTTGTTTCTTGGTGCAATTAAGGTCTGATCAATAAGAGAGATACAAGGGCTGCACTGACTTTCTTATTCTTCTCTTGGTTATGACAGAAAGTCTTCACAAAGTTTAAGGATGGACTACACTGGAAGCCAGGTCAGCTTACACCAGCTGAAGGTTTAGTCCTGAATCTTAATGTGCTGTGGCAAAAAAAAAATTATGTTAGCTATGATGAATGTTTGTTAAACAGTTTTACAAACAAAACACAGGATTATTTCAGTAACTAAAAAAAAATTATGCTGAAATAACTTATACCAGATGGGGAATCACCAGGTATATAATAATAACATAAATAATTTTCAAATATTACTGTTGAGGAAAATGCAGTTGGCTGGATAATTTACTAAAGGTTCAATATGAGCACTACAGAAGTAGCTTAAATACAATGTTCTGCTTCTTGTTTGCATGGCTTTCAGATAATTCCCTGTACAGCCTGCTGATGGATATAAAAATTTTTAGTTATTTGTCATAAACCACTACTCAAATGTCTATTGATGATGAGCACAGTCACACCCAAATTAATGGCAATGCATCAATAGCAGGACTAGGTCAGACCTTTTTAACCTATACAGACCTGAATTGCCTTATCTTTTGTACTGATTGCAGTCTTGTTTTATTTAGAGATCCTCAAAAATTCCCAGCTCCTCAAGTTATTTGGTTACAGGAGAACCTTAGCTCATTATTTTTAAAAGAAGTTCATTGCCCTTATGTTTGAAGAAAATGTGATTTTTTTGGTCAAAAAACCAAAAAAAACCAAAAAAACCCAACCCAAACCAAACGAAAAAAAAACCCCCACAAACCAAAACTCTCCCAAGAAAACCCCAAAACCACGAAACCAACCAAGAGAGCTGTTAGTTCTGTACACTTAGAGATTTTAATGTTGAGATATACTGATTTTTCGTAATGCTTCCACATTGCAAGAAAGGACATGAAGTTTCTCCATATATTATCTGGCAGTCCTGACTATTCACGATGAGAGACATTCAGGTTTAATTTGTCATGATCAAATCCCAGGATAAGAGTCTGTTGGACGCGGACTGTCCAGACAACAGTTCAGACTAGAGATGTCAGTGGTGGTCTTCAGTACCATTTGAATATTGCACGATGATCACGTGAAACCATGTTAGTTTTCAAAGCAAGAATGATGCAGTGGCATTTCAGAGCATACCCACAAGTGGTCCCCTGCTTGTCAGTCATGTGATATCACAACAATGTGGGGAAGACTTTTCAAAGTTTCCTTTGCACTCTATCCTGTGCTTCCCAATCCTCTTGGAATATAGAGCTGTCTCCTAGAGTCCAGCCTGTGTCCTAGTAACATTAGGGTTACTGGCACCTCAGATATTTTGCACTCCCTGTTACAATAGTTTGCTATGCACCACTTATTGCTGCTTATGTCCTCGTTTGAGACTCTCAGCTGTGGAGAAGTTCAGTTCCAGAAACAGGACTTGCAATTGGAAGTAGTCACATCTTAGAAAATCTATCGAGAACAAAGATCACCAGTTAGGAAATGCGGGATATACATTTCTAGACCTCCAAAGCCGCACAGAAAAGCTTTAAAGACTAGTAATATATTTGCATTCTATGTGTCAAATTAATTTTCCAAGGAGTTGTAGATGTATGATACAAGGAGTTTATTTCCTGGCAGACAGTGGTGCTCGTCAGAGTTCTCATCACTAAGTGCTAACACCTGCAGGACAGAAATTTCTAGTGCTTGAGTAAATTGTTTTGCTTATGTACATTGGGACAAATTGTGCTCAGTTACACCAATAACAACAGTATCAGGGAAGAGCTCTCATTTTCCCACTGGTGGGAAGGAGAATTCTGCCCCCTGAATAGCATTTCATGGGAAGTGAAACTAAAAAACTCAGCATATTGGAACACTTTAAAATATGTTTCTACTACTGTAGCTCTAATTAAGTGTACCTCAAATGCACTGTGTGAAATGTACGCTCCCAGGAACATAGAACGGATTTAGATGTGCAGTCCCTGTTACTATCTGCAAATTTCTTTATTGGAAGAACAGATATTTAATTTTATGTTAGAGCTAAAAGTAGGACTTCTAACCTTTCCTTTTCTCTCCCCTAATCTAGAGCAGGTTTCAGATCTGTATCCTTTACTCAGCAACAACTAAGTCTTCACAAGTTAAGAGATTTAAACTCTCTTTGTTTTTATCAATCATTTGCAATAACTGTTAGCGTTGAAGATCCACTACCCACTGCAACATTTCTCACTTACGTATTAAATTTTTGTTTTGTACAGTACACTCCTGACATGCTAAAAAAGAATGTTTTTAGATTAGTGTTCAAGCTTCATTTTCCTTTTTCCTGAAAGTTTTAATTAATACATTAAACACACTGTAGCTGTGCAGATGGGTAAAGGAGATATCTATTTATACATTCTATTGGTTCAGTTATTCCAATTTTTAGTAGCATTATGCTATACATGCAACAAGAACATGGTGCCCTTTGAGAATTGCTTCCATATTGTTTAATCTAAATTGAAATACACACACAAAAATCCCATCTGCAATAATGGGATGTATACAGCACATTAAATTACGCTCCCCCATCCACTGGAAGTATTTCCAGGAGTGAAAGGTAAATGTTCAATATTGCTTTACTGCTGGAATGGAGCCTTGTGGTGCAGTCTGGAAATAGGATTGCCCTCTAGTTATCTCACAACCTTCTAGCTCTGGGCAGAACACCCAAAAAAAGGTGAATTTGCCAAACAAGTACTTTGTCTGAAAGCTTTATTCTCTCATATTGGAAGAAAGTAACATTGGATTGTTGGGCTAACCAGCAACCTAACTCTAAGGCATCAGCATTAAATTAATTTTTTGTTGTTGTTCTTTTGTGGCAACACATTATGGTTCTGGCTCCAGGTTTTCGCTACAGGTCGGAAGTTTGGTATGGAAAGTATATTGGGGACTGTGATAGGCTCTGGAATTTTCTTAGCTGTTGTTTACTTATACAGTTTCCAGTGAACCCTGGGGACTGGATTTGATAACCTGGAAAAGCTCTTCTACTTTCTGTGATCCTAAATGAAAGGCAGTGAACACGGCTAGAGTTAAAGTAGGCAAGAGACTGCATGAGTATACAGAATTGTTTTCGTTGTCTACCTGTGGAATCTTTTAGTTTTTTAAAAGGACTCATAACAATAATAATAATATAAAAAGATAATTAAGACTTTTAACAAAATTGTAATCAGAATTTTAGTACAAAAATGGACCTCAGCAGCTCCAGATTTGCTCCCTCAAAAAGAAAAAAGAAAAGAAGTTCTGGGCATGCTATCTATATATAAGTATGTGTTGCTATTCATGGTATATTTAGAGGCCCAGATTTTAGAAAAATACTTTTGTATTGATTGAACAATAGAAATAAAACTGACCAAATGTGGAAGGTGCACAGCATGCCCAAAATCAGGCGGTCAAAGGGGAGGGATTGGAGAAGTAGCACATCATATTTCTTGCATCAGAATTCTTGTGTTCTAGTAAGCAAGACAGGTTAAGAAACTCTTTGCCTAAAACATGACTTTTACTTTGATGTGATTCGTTATAGGTCACAGAAAGCTTGGCCCGTTTTCCACTGATTTGAGATCCAACCAATAATGAATCAGAAGCAGAACCAAGAATAGATCTAAGGAGTTCTGAATCACAAGCCACCTCTTTCTCAAAACACCCACTCCCTCCCAATCAGACAGACGTCCCTTGTTTCTAAATAAATGCATTTAGTTACGAAATGGATTTATTTATTTTTAGCAAAAATTGCTCATAGTGACAAAATTTTCCATCCAGTTAATGACAAAATACATTCTGTTGCATAAGATTTGCACTCGTGCATAAAATTGCCTCTCTTGCCATAATTAATGTATAGCTTGAAATTATAAGACATCCAGAGTTGCTGATGTGTCACTGAACACCCCCATTTCTCTTCTGCACTTTTCTTTCACCCTTTTAGAACATGACAGAATATCTGAATGCTACGGAAAGTCACACACACAGAGAAATGCATTTTTATTACTTCAAAATGCAAAAACCAGTTGCCCCACATGAACCCAGTACAACTTTGCCACCCTCTCATGGCAGAATCAGCTGTGATAGAGTCAACTACATCTCTGAGCTAACAGAGCTTTACCTTTTGGTTCAGGCCATCGGAGGACTTGCATATCTAGAGCACAGTGCTCCTGGGTATCAGCTTTGCTACTGCCAACCTTCAGCAAAGCACCTGCCTTATGCTAGCAAATGAAGAAATAATCCTGAAATGGTTCCTATTCCTTACACAACTTCACATATCTCAAGTCAGAAATCTTTCATCTGAATGTGTTGTTAAATTAAGATCTGTGAGTGATGCACAGAATTAAAATGAAGGTAAAATTATCTCACTGTGATTTAATTATCTCAATTATCTGAGTGGAATAGTGCACTGGTTTCTGCAATGCAGAACCACCTCTGATGAACAAACTACACTCAATAAAATTAACAGGAAGTCAAATCACTGCATAAAATTTGAAAATAAACTAATTCCAGGGATAAAAGATGCTAATTCCTATCCTCCACTCCTCCCTTTTCACTTGCATCCCTAGCTTAAGAAAGGAAAATATCTTGACAACAACCTAAAGTTCTGTCCTAAATAATACATGAATATTTAAAGAGTAACCTTACTGTAAAAGAAATCCCTTGGAAAGAGCATCTCTTCCTAACTGCCAGTTTCAAGAGTTTGGAGTGTCTGGGAAATTTTGAATGAACCTCCAGACATACAGAAAGCCTCCTCACTGCCTCTGCTCTTTTCTGAAGTGTTTCCAAAAGAAAATATTCTCTGTACTTCATAGACAATCTCAAAATATGTTTGCCACAGACAAAAGACTCCCACACTTTTTTTTTTTTTTGTGGCAAGCATTGAGTCATGGAGAGAGCAAGTTATTTGCCTCAAATTTGTGCCAGAGCCCAGCTAGTACCAGACCTCTCTCTGTTCATTCTCCAGTCCTGTGTTTTAACCACAAGACCATCCCTTTCCTGGCACTCATTAGAAGACTGGAATGTGCTTATGGTCAAGATTTTCCCAGTCAAGGGCAAACACATGAGCAAAAAAGAAAAAAAAAGTAAGATACAAGAACAATATTTTCTTTTTAACATCATTATATTAGCTGTGTTAGAGAAACCAAGGATAGATTTGAATATGAAGGTGGAAAGTAACTGATGTTAGCAGCAAAAGCTGAATTGATCCAATAGGTCTGTGGACATTTTCTGATTTAACATATTTTCAAGTAAGCAATTGGTTTCCAGAGCCTGCTATAATTCCTAGTGACTGCTCTGTGACTGTATGATGTGAATGAATGCTAAAAATAACACACATTTTATACTGTGGCTACCTGGTAAGAATTTCATTCAGCCTGGGTTTGTGTATAATTCCTGTTCCGCCTTCACAGCACTGACATGCAGAGAAACTGCAACAATGGTCTATTTTCGTGTAGTGTGGATCTAGAATGCAGATTAAATCTATTTAATACACAGCCTAGTCTTGATCTCCTTAGACAAAGAGTCACCCTAAGACAATGAAATTTCATCTGACCCAACTCGGCCCAAAACATTTAATTACAAAGGGAAGAGAAGCCATGGCACAGTGCCAGAACATAGCTATGAGGAGATAAGCTTTCCCAGTGAAAGTATCTCACCACAGATGCAAAACTTGCACTTTCAAGGTAGACCATGAGCAAACAAAAACTTAAGCCAACATATTTCTCAGGGGATGTTTATACTTTACTCCAAAATCCATCTCACTAGATCTTGTCCCCTTGAAAGCTTTTGGTTAAAACCAATCTCTAAACTAAGGCTATTTTGTCTATTATTTAGTAAACAATTATATCTGGAAGACGTTAGTAGGAAACAGTGTATATTAGGATAAAACTGTTCCATCACTTACACAGAAGCAAATTTGCTGTCATCTCTTACACGATATGTATGTGGTCACAGGGAGACTGACAATGCTTCAACCAGACAAAATCCCTAAACGAGCAGGCATTGCTGCAGGCAGAAAGGAGAGTTCCTGCATCCTTTCTGTGTGACTGGGAATGTTTCTGTAGGAAAACGTGGAGGGGAAACAGGAGTACAGTGCAGGAGGGAGGTGGCCCTAAGACACTGTGCAGCAGAGAGACCCACCCAGACTGTAAAATGCAGGATTTGGTCATCAGGGCACAGGGCCAGTGAAAGGCTACTTCATGGATCCTAAGCACATTCCGTGGCTCCTGCCCTCAGGAGCCACTTTAGCTTTAGAAGGACTGCCTGGATTCAACTACTACACTCTGTAGGTAATATACTGCCATGATAATAATAATATACATGAAGATGTAAGCATGGCCCCAACACAGATGCTGGGGTGGATTACTCAGGTCTCAGCAGAGGTTCCTTTGGGACTATGTGTTAGCCATTAGAGGAAAGCAGTCTGGTGGCACACGCCACTCATGCCCAAGGTCAGCATCACTCCCCAGTCTGCCATCAGCTGGATGAATTTAGGAGATAGACACTCAGAAGCATCCTTGTCAGTGAAATGATGGCCTGCATTCCTGTGGAAATTCTGTGGGGGAGCAGGGTGTGGATCGTTTTGGGTGGTTGTTGTTTTTTGTTTGTTTGGGGTTTTTAGGGTTTTTTTGGGGGGAGGGGGCATCTTTTGGGGGTGTGAAAGGGTGGGTGTCAGCAGATAAATGAAATACAAACAACTGCCGTGGAGAGCTTGCTACAGCTCATAAGGATGGTAATTACACTTTGAAACTACACACCCTCACCTTGTTCTACAAAAGGCAGAGCACAGATGGGGGATCTGCTCAAGGCAGCACTGAGGTATAGACTTTTTAAGAATATGAGTAGTCTCATTCTAGGCTTACGCGCTTTGTAGAAACAACATCACATCAGGCCTCTTCAATGGATCAAACTTGAAATACAAAATGGGGTGTGAATGTAGCTGAGAATACAACTGAAAATTGTAGAAAATCACTTTGTGCAGAAGTTCGGAAGACAAGTTTGAAGCTGCTCTGCTCCAGTGGCTGAGAGGAGAGATTATGTTTATAAAAAGGAATTATCTACCTTATTAAAACTTTGCAAGCTTCTGTTGTCTGTGGGTCATCTGACTGGTACTCAGCAAATAGTGCTGAGGTTTTCTTTTCCCTACTTTGTAAATAATGAATGAATAAGAACTTACTATGAAGTGCCAGCTTAATTTTAAGGGGCATTATCTGCGGCCTAGTAAAACCAGCGTCTGAGAGGGTTTTTTAGCTGAAGACTTGCACAGCAGTTTCAGCACCAGGTTCATATTCTAGACTTTTTTGTCTAAGTCAACATGTATTAAGTACAGATTTGCCTTGTGTGCTGTGGTAGAAATCAGTGAGAGTTCTGCTACTGATTTGAAGAAAAACAAGACTTGATAGACAGGCATACCTTAGCTACTGTTAATAAGATAAGAGAAAATATAAAGCAACCCGCCCAATATTTGATAGCTTAGTTAATGCTATTTGTGTTTATAATTATTAGCCTTTAGAAAACAGATCCCAGAATGACCTCCAGAGGGACAAACTCTCTATAAAGTAAGTTCAAAAAATAATTTAGCTTATCTTTCAAGCAATCAGAAATAACTACTCAAAGCACATTTTGCTTTTGTGCACTAGAATGTTGCATGTCACAGTCCCTCTCCCTTTAACCATGTAAGCACTGATTTCAAAATCACTATCTAAATGCCTTGGGGAAGCAGAGCAACAGTTTGCTGCAGTGGGACCCCCCTGGCATCTGACAACAGAAGGCATGATCCACAGTTTTGTATCCAATGCATGCATGTATTCCTACAGCCTCCATCTCCATCAGCTTGGTTTTGTGTGCACCAAGCACCAATCCCCCAGCGTGTCTCGGTTACTTCCAAATGCCCAGAGCGCAAACACGCCGAGCGCGCGGACCCCGCGCTGTGACAATGCACTCTTGTCACAGAAGCTGCCACAGACCCCTAACTTCGCCCTGGCAGGTCTGTCTGCAGTGTGGCTGTTCCCCTTCTGTCCCCAGGCAGCTCTACCTCGAGATGCCGATGGACTGATGTAAGCTTTTGAAATGAGCTTGCTGGGAGTGCCTAGATTAGCTGTGTTGCCAGGCTCTCGCCACTCTAACCCCCTTTTCCACTTCAGTGGGCTGAGCTTTTGACACTCTGAAAAGCACCATTTAAAATTAATTAAAGCTCCTTATTTCGTACCAAATCTCACCGCTACCAACTCTGTTTATTATGTTTTATGCAGGGTGGGGGGTACCAGTCTGCAAGGTGTTCTGGGCTGGGCTACCAAAACTCATGGATGAGGAGATATTTTCAGGGCAAACAGGATGTTAATGGTGTTATCACAAATCACAGCTCTTGCACAGATTACTGGACTCCTCTGGTGGAATCCACATGTCCCACTGCAAGGCAAGGCAAACTTCCCAGCAACAGCTTTTAATGGAGATTTATTCAGTTATATTTGCTACTGCCTACAACACCATAAAGTTTTACTTTGTTGTGTGGCATACACCAAACGATTTTTAAAAAACAATTTACTATAAACTGCCACAAAATAGGTTAACACACATATGATCGGGCGAATTATTTTTGAATCTACATGCTACTGCAGATTTATGAGTATTCTTTAACAGCTGGAGGCAAATATTGTCTTTTGGTTTTCTTTTCTGAAAGATCTTCTGTCCATCTGATAAAAAACAATACAGGAATTGAAAGACACTTTTACTGCACGTTTGAACTGTCACCTACAAGATAGGGCAATGCAGTCATGTAAATCTGTGCATACAAAATTTTATTAGATGGCTGCTCATTGTGAAAGAGATCACAACAGTGAACTAATCCAGCACATGAAGTGTTCTTCAACACTTCATATTTGGCAAACATCAAATTTCTGAACTATCCACCAAAATGTAAATGGCATACTTGATATTCAAACTAACAGCAGGTTGTCCCATACAAAATAGTGTTCTTTAAGGGTTAGGCAGTGATTGTATAGCACTCGGCACTTCCATGCTATTTTTAAATATAATGTTGACAAACACTGAAGAGCAAAAATGTAACACAGAAGGTGCAAAGTAAAATGATATAAAAGCAACAGTTAGAAGCAACCACTGCGTTCAGGAGCATGAAACCTAAAGTAGCTGCTGTATTCAAGATCCAGGGAGCTCAGAGGATGCCCAGCTAGTCAAAACAATTAGTCTGACACATCATTACTCATACTGGAACAGCTTCACTCTACATTGCTTTAGACAGGGCAGTAGCATAATAGGCTCTTCAGCATTTTACAGCAAAAAAATCTCCTGGATTCAAAACCACTTACAATTCTGTGAAATCCTCCTTCCTGAACAAAACTAAAAAGGGAATTTTTGGACGGAATTTGAGTTATACACAGACATGACTACAGAAGTATAAACATTAGGAATTGCTGGGGATTTCTGAAAGCTGTACTTTTTTTGTTGGTCCTGCTTTTTCAGTTACTCACAGAGCAAAAAGCCCATTTATCTACTAGAGAAAATGTCTCAGAATCTGGCCCTAAATCTAATACATGTTAACTCTCCCGCTGCACAGATTCGCCTCCGCTTCTAAACATCCCAGCTTGTACAAATGTCCTTGCACTAAGTTAAACTTGCTTCCTTGCTCTGCTCCTTGTGCAGACTCTTGTTCCCGTGCTGTGAGAGAATAAAATGCTTCCAAACCAGAAAAGCACAATTTTGTGTACCAGCACCAGCATAAACTAATATCAACACAAGACATAAGGCAGAAGAGAATCAGGCACTGAACACTACAGTCCCCTAAGGAAGGGTCTCCAGAACATAAATGCTGTTACAAGTTTCCTTTTTAACCAGGGAGTCCTTCCATACACCTCTCAGAGAGCTGAATCAGGTTAATGACAAGTATTTCTAGGTAGCACTCAAGGGCAAAGCGGTCCTAAGAGCGGAGGTTAACAAGACTTCAAAAGCAGTGGCACAGTATGGATTGAGACCTTGAATCACTTTGATGGCAAATCCGAGTGATTAAGGTAAATAAATTGCAAAATATCTCCGCATTGGTTACCAGTCTCCCACCAGCATGTCCTCTCAGCCCTGTGTTGCCCGCTGTAGGGAAATCACAGCAAACCAACTTGGGAGTGGATCTGCAATGAAAACATCTCTCACTGTCTGTCACTGGGATTATTTTTAGGCTGGCAAGATCTGTGTCTGAGCATGCTGCCTTCTCACCTACAGCACTCTCCACAAACTTCTATGCCAATATGGAGGGGCAAGCCTGGATCAGGAATACATGGCCAACAATTTTGAGTTTTGTGAGCAGACATCTCCTGCAAAACAACCCTATTTACACAAATACATCTGTTTACACAGAAACTCTTACAGTGTATGAAACCCCAAGTCCAGCCAACCTTGTGTCTTCTTTTAATATACATCTTATGCAATGCCAAGCACGTTGACTGTTAAGTAAGTAGTCCACAATTACTTTCAGAAAAATGCAAATGTTGGAGCCCAGTGTTTACTCAGTGAACGTTTGTGTTGATAGAATTCATCGGCAAATGTGCAAAAGGAGACTGGAAATAGTGGGAGCAAAACTAACTTTGAAAACTGACCTGGAAATGCCACCCTGGGTCTTCAAATCCAGTTTCCTGATATTATCACAAAAATCTGTTGCATAAACCAGTCAAGATGCATTTAAAAACATGTGTTAGCCCACTTTCCCCACGAGGAAGTGTAGTTCTGGTGGTGAGAGTCTTATTGTGTTAAACCTGACCAATCATGGCCAACCTTTGCTCATTTCCTCTCATGGCAGCATTAGTTCTTCGCTACAACTTCATTTTGTTTGTCTTTCTCATCAGGCAGAAAATATCTCTTCTCAAGAGAGAAAATAATTCATAAAAAAAGAAGTTATAAACCACTATAGATCAATTTTGGACTCCTACTAGCATTTTTTTGAAGCTATGCTAATAGAAAGTCTCTTGAAAATTAATATAGGCCCCTATGCCAGGGATTTAATCCCATCTCATTCAAATTTCTGTAAGTTTTTGGGTGTTTGTTAAATATAAAGAATCTGATTTGACTGTCCCATAAATTTTATCTGCTCTCCTCAGAGGAACAAGTGTCCATAGGGTCCCTTTTTCTTTCTAGCTGAAAGGAACGAAAACAAAAGTTCTCAGATCAAAACATCACGGATGAAATCCCTCTTAACAGTCAGATACATCCATGATTGCCAAGGATTTTTTTAATATTAAGCAAAGAAAAATCTCACTCTATCAGTGACGACTTCTTTTTCCTCACTACACTCATCAGTAATCATCTATCTCTGCATGTTTCTACCTTTCTGTGTTTGAAGGCTGAAATATGTAAACCGAAGCTGTAAATGAGCCTCTACCTGTAATTGATCTGTTTATAAATTGTCCATTGGTCGTTGCATCCTACTGACATGACAAATTTTCTTTCCCCCCACTCATCCAGAGTAGCACAAATACGTATTTAAACAAAAGCAAAACATCATCAGTGCGCATTCTCTTTTCTTGTCAGAATGGGATTGACAAAGAAATAATCCCTTGTTGAGAGTTTTCTCTCTTTCTCCTCTCTTTTTTTCCCTGCTTAAAAGACTATGAACATCTGCTTCCCTTGTTTTCCTAAACAAGTCTTTGAAAAACATCAATTCATCCTGCAGGCTTTAGGAAGTTTACCGATCCTATCGGCTTAATAGCACACTGCTACACTCAAAAGAAGGCAGTAGTGCTCTTGACTATTATGTCCCTTTTTAAAGCATGGCAAAGACATCAGGCACTATAGCACATCTTTAGCACTATATGACAAATTAAATAACGAGACAGTCATGAATTACCAGGACCAGCAACTATTTTTTTTCACGACAGCATTACATTTTACTTATTTATTTACATCACCAAAAGGAAATGATTGCTCAGCATCCAGCTGGGCCGTCAGTTGTGCTGTTCAAAGGGAAATCCTTTCAAATGCCAATACAAAGATCAAGGGTTAAGGTCCCAGTTCGGCTTCTCTTGCAGATGCTGGAAGTTGCTTATTTCAGGAGATTTTGGCCCATCAAAAATAAGAATATCATAACAAAATCTCTCATTCTTCTAGGAACAGAAAGGCCGAATTGCTGCATTTTGGATTTGCTAGGAATAATAGAATATTCTTGCAAGTGGCAATGAATGGTTTGTTTGGGATTATTGAAGAAGGGTACAAAATAGCAAAAGCACAACACTTGTGTTCCTCCTTCTGTCCAGAATTTTAGGCTGGATACCACCGGTCTTGCATTGTGTTTTTCTGCCTAAATCCTCCCATAAAAGTAAGATGGGGTCTCACTGTGGAAAGCTACATGGGAGCTGCAGGAAGACAGGTACCATATTTCAACCCTTTATATCTGCTGTTCTGTATAGGAAAACTGAAAAGATATTTTCAGTATGTGTGGTTGGACAATTGTGTCACCTCTTACACTGGAGCTAAAGTGTTCATTTGCCGTGAGTTCACAGCAAGTCTTTGTGGAGCAGCTTGTTTTCAAACATGACAAAAGAGTCTTCACCTGCATTGGTGAGGGATGGTATTGCTAAGCCTGAAGGAGAACATCCTGATTTTTTTATCTCATAAACAACCGTAAACAGACACTGGTGTGAAATAACATTGTCCAGCTGATTGTTTAAACTGCCAACAGTAGCCAGAAGCTAAATCCCCAGCAAATATCAGTGTTCAGTCCAGACGGACCAAATGATGATTTCATTTCTATTTGAAAACTCCACTAAATCCAGTATTTTCATTGTTTTACATAGCTGCTGTTGTAAATGGCTCAGAGTAGGATCATACAGATTAAATTATTAGATTTAATACAGATTATTAGATTAATTAAAGTAAATACCACTAAAGAAGTTAAGAACCTCAGTGCCTTAGACATTTGAATACACAGATGTCCCTCAACTTCTCAGGCTGGTTTTGATTTCAACCTCTTTCTGTCCTGGAAAAAGGAAAATTAAGGAATTTGGCTATTAATTTCATACAGAAAATCAGAGAATATTTCAGTGGAGGTAAATCTCTTCAGTAGATCCTGACCTTGTTCTCATTTCTGTTACAATGCTGCACTGGCTCCAGCATTTCCATGCCAGAAGGTGTGGAAAGAAGGACAAGACTGAATGTCTTCTGGGCTGAGGGCTTGTGTGGCTGACCAATAATTGCGTATTTCTGTCCCACAGAACACTTGGAAAGGCTGGTGTAGTTTCAAGCCCACAGTTCAGTAAAACTGACAACATGTGAGGAGCCACTGATTTTGTGGGATGCTGACGTTTGCTAGAGAGATACAATGTTGTCTAGCAAATTTATTTGGTATCACTGGACATTTATGGTACTCGTTGGTGTTTGGTACACAAAGCTACTTCAATAAACGATTGATGAACTGACAGACTGAAAGGGTGGGAAAGAGAAGAGTCGCATCACTTCAAAATTAAATTTTCCGATTTTCCCACAAAGCCATAGATAATTTACACCAAATTTAGGTCAGTGTTCGACAAAATGTTTTCTAACTTCAAGTACAAAACCCAAAACTAAGCCAAGCCCCCTTCAAACTGTTTCAATACTGTGAAAATAAATGTTCTCAGCAATCCAATTTTATTAATTCTTTTCCATGAAAAAAGCTGTGAAAATTAATTATAAATTTGTAAATAATTTCAATTAAATTGGCTGGGTTTAGCAAATCAAAACCCCATATTTTGTTTCACTCTAGAGTTTGCAGTGCTTAAGCATATTTTGTGAGATTTTCTTAAAAGGAAGCAGCTAATGAGAGATCTTGAAAAGGGTTTGGAGTCTGGATTTTCCCTCAATCTCGGACATTGGTGGTAAGAGGCTTTTGCTGCCAGACAGTTTCTAGCTAAACATGTTTCCTATGAAATTATAGGTACATGGATATACAAAATGCATTAATATGGCAATCTGGTAGCAAAGTCCAAGAGCGTGCCTGCGTATCTCACTGCAGAGTCCCCCACACAATCATGACTTGCTGGGTTTTGCCAACTCATTTTGTTTTAAAGGGGTTCCTCACACTGCAGTCCATGGGTCAGGATGCACTGACTTTTTGGCAAATGGGGAAGTTCAACCTCGCTTTTCTCTGATGAGTGGTATTATGAGTGAAAAATACACCAATTCTTGCAAGTAAGGTAAGTCTCAAAAGAGTTAATTACGTTCCAAATTGAAAGCCTTTATTAGTTTTCCTCATCACAGGTTGGATTTCTGAAGAACACTGTGGTATTGAAATAATATAAATAAACAGCTTTTGAAAGAGAAAGGAAATAAACAACATTTTAGAAACACATATATAGCTTAACACTGTGTACAGTCCTCCTTTATGACCTCTTTCTACACAATTCCAGTGATTTGAAAATTAAGTTTCTTGATGAGTCAAACTGAAGCAGATGCCAAAACTATTCAATATCAGTGAAATGCAGTTTAGAGTCAATAGGATTGGCCGTCTAATGACAATTAAGTATGCTATAAATTTAAATCTTTGAACTACTTGTTGAGATTTATTCAGGCAGACAAACAAAGATAACAAAAGTCTTTTGTGTGTTTGTCACTCATTTCCGTTGCTCTGTTGTTGCAGTGTCAAATAATGTCAGTTATTTAAGCACAATTAATGTAATTTTAAATTCTCAACAAATTAAATTATAAAGACTAACAGTCCAAGGAGGACCCAGCCCATTTTTCCTGTACATTTTCTTTTTTCTCTCAGTTTTGTGGCAAATTTTAGATCAATGGAAGGTTAGTTTCAACCTTGATTCTTAGAGAAACAGCCCATTTTGATTAAAAAATGATTTTATTTTCATTAAGTCACTTCTCCCTGGTTTTGACCCTGTGAAATACATTTTGGAGTATAATTCAGGAATATTTAATAATTTTCAGAACATTTGGAAAAGCCAGAGAGGAAGAGGTGATAGATTCCAAGTGACTCTCCCTTGTGCCAGGATTATTTGTTTTCTTTTTTGATTGTACATGTTCATTCAGTGTAGGGGGAGCTACCTTTTTAAATCCAGGACTTGGCTGGTTACTAACTTCATTTTAGCAGAATAGGAAGGCAGCATTTTAAAACAATGCCGCAGTGTAAATGACCCCTGAAGGAAAACTGGAGGCTAGATAAGGAAACATACAGATGTTTTTATCTCCTTAATAAAAGAACGTTAAGTCCTTCATTTAGAAATCTTGAAAATTAATTGAAGACAAAAAGTTCACCTATATCTAGGCTTGTTTAATTAGGCTGGGATCAGGGAAGTTATTCTGTAAAAGCAACTTAAAGCTGGTCTTCTCAAAGAAGTAAAATTACCACCCATTGTGCTAAAATTATGTTGAATTTCATATAATTTAGGAGGAAGGGGGGTGAGATATTTTACATTTTGTGAGATCATACCTCAAGATTTAGTACAGCATCTAGAATTTCTTTGCAAGTAATAAAGACAATGATCCATTGTGTACTTCTATTACTAATTATTCTGTAAAAATTGTCTGTTCCAAAAGATAATTAGAAAAGGTGAAATTTGATTCCATTAAACAGGACTCATCTGGGACATAATGAAATTTTGTTGTGAAGTAGTAGACTCACTTTGAAGCCAAATAAAAAGCTTTTACATTGATGGAATGAATAAGATTGTAAAAGCTCACACCTTTTTTTTCCCTCTTTATTCCTGCACAGGCAGCATTTAGGAATAATTAGACTAAGACTGAATTATATTTGCAAGAATCGTCATTTCTCGGCTATTTCAGGAAAAGAGGCGTCTTCTGCTTTTTATGCAGATCAGTCCTTAGTATTTGTGTTGCAGAAGTCAACTGATCAGGCACAGAATACAAGAAACCAAAGTGACCTAAACTTATACAGGACCAGACTTCCCTTATTCTGTAACTCGGCCTTCCAGCTGTTACTGGGAAAATCAGCCCAGTGGCGCCCAAAGAAATCCCATGCAAGGTTCACCCCAAGCCAGTTCTGGGTCTGAGGAGAAAATTAGGTTGGCTTCAGGTCTTGATGCTTTTCTCAAACTCTCTATAAACTATAACATGCTTGGCCAAGTGATGATTTAGCAGTGTGAACTCGTCTACCCAAAAATAGCCTGAGGTCCAGTGCAGAGCTGGAAGGCTTAACCACCTTGCCCAGACACCGGAGAAGCCAGAACTGCTGCATGAAAGGTGTGTTTGGAGTTATGTTGGCACTGGGTTCAGGTCTTCATTGTCTCATTTGTAGGTCATATGAACCTATTTAACGGCACAGGTCTTATTGTAAAGAAAAGAATGACCAGAGTATATTGGTAACCCATTTCTTTGAGGCTAACCACCAAACACAATGCACCAGCAGATAATATGCTTGGGAAAACTCTTTGGGAAAATATGTGAAGCTGCTTGAAACCAACTTGCTTCAGCTCACTGGACCAAGTCCAAACATTACAGGCTTGAGTTCGGCTGAGCGGAACGTGGAGTTGCTCCTGCAGTGGGATGAAAACGTTTCACACCACAGTTGTCGTGTCCTGTGACAGTCCCTTACAAGACCCTGAGCCCTGCACTTGCATCCTGGGAAGAAAGGCTGAGAAGGAAGGATACATTAAGAACTGCCTGGCTAAAAGGAGCATGAAGATGCAGGAAAGGAACAGAAGCAAATTTCTAAACCAGATCCTAACCAGCATGCTCAGCTCCAGCATTAATTTTACCTGCCTTTACATCCCCAGATGAGATGTCTGATTGCTATCAGTAAAACAGAGGGCTCAGGAAATACTGCACAAGAGGGCATTTTCATATCACATTCTAGGAACTTCACACCTGCCTATCTATCTAATATGGACACTGACAAATATCTGAGCACTTCCCAACACCCCTGTGGAGACAGTAAATGTAATTACCAGTGTATAGACGGGAAACCAAAACAGAGAGACCAAGAGAGCTGCCCAAAGTTCCAGTGATAAGGCTGTGCCTTTCTTGATTCCAGTTAAGCATCCTGAAGACAGGGTAAATTTCCTCTCAAGGATCACACTTTTGAATGAGACAATTACTGGTTTTTCAAAAAAACCCAAGCAGCTCTTTTCCTCACAGTATGCTGAATGGATGTGGGTTTACTTTTTAAGACCGATTCCTATTTTAACAGAAAGTGCCATTGCTAAATTGTGAAATAAAAAAGAATTTCATCAAACTGCAACCTAATGACAGTGGATGTTAAGAACACATGTGGCTTTTTGGAGCTTTGTGGAACATTCCCATGAAGAGATACTTAGCAAGTGCAGCTTTGTGTACATTTCACAGAACTCTGCCAGCGTTACTGACTTTTACCCAGGTCTGAGCCTTACTCTAGACTGAAGTCACAAAGAAGGGATTAGTAGGGCTACACTGAGGCTGTCTGTCACATAGAAGCTAATTAACTGCTGATTGGACACTGCTAAATCCCCACTTCCTTTGCATTGTACACACCCTCCCCACAAAAAATAGTTCTCATCTAGTAGAAAAATAAAAATTGCAGTCCAGGGTAGTAATGAAATAAGCCTTTTCTGAACAAAATTTGTTATATCAATAAGCGACAACAGCATGTTGATGTTGCATCCTCTTGAAACTGAGTTAATTGCCATGCCCAATTCATCCCTTCTAAATATGAACCAAAAATATAAAATTACAACAACAAAAACCCTGAAGCTGATCTTCAATAAAGCATCTCTCACTATATTCTTCATAAAGTAGGTTTGAAATCTATTTACTACCTCTTGCCTCAACTCAGTAGCGTAGGTGTAAATCTAGAGCAAGCTGGACATGAAGTACAGACACAGTGGAGGCATGACAGGGAAAATAAATAGATTTACATTTCAATTTGCATGTTTTACATAAATGTATGTCTTATACCAGATTCAAGGCAATCAGAACTACTCTTCGCTTTCACAGAAGCAAGTTTACACCAAAAAGGGGATGTTGGGAGATTCCTCTCCACAGGTAGAGTGGCAGCTCAATAATCTTCCTCTGATAGATTTCCAGGAGCTGCCTTGTCTCAAGGCATGTAAGCACTTACTACATGACCTGAATTCAGTTTTTTCCATTTCCTGAATGTCAGTTTATTATTTTTCATGCATTTTCTAGGTGCTGATTTTAATAGATAAAAGAAAAAATTGTATCCTTCCACATTTTTGGAAATATCATTTTCTTGAAGTTCAAAATATAAAAGAAGAAAATTAAGGAAGTGTGTGGCTATAAAAAATGTTTACTTTAACTGTCTACACTGCTAAGCACTTCAATCAGAACTAGTAATTTTTTCTTTTAGAAATACCAAGCTATAAATTTATTTCCCAGCTGCAAGGTGAAATTGCTGATACATAATGTGTCTGATTTCCCAAAGTACTAGGCAGCTACCTTGAGCTGCTGCACATTCTTCACCCCCTCTGTACATATGACCAAGCCCTTTTCCATATGAGCACACATCAAAGGTTTACATCACCCAAGTGAAAGAGAATTTCAGAGGGGAGAATAGGAAAGTAACAGTTTTAAGGACACATCACAAGTGACAGTGTTAATCACCAATCAAAGCAAATTGCTGTTGAATACAGAAAAGTTTCTCCACTTGACAGAAGAGAATGCGCCCCTTGGTCTGAATCACAGAGCAAATTGGTTTTGCCACATGGAGTCACACTTTCTACAGAGCCTTTGGTTCTTCAGCCCAAGATTGTGACAGAACTTAAATAGATAATATAAGTTACAGGACGAAATAGATAGGCATTAAATATAAGCACAAGGACCAAATGACAAGGAAAGTAATTCAAACTGAATGCAAAGGTTGGAAATCCCCTAAGTGGGAAATTCACTCCCATTTTTTTCATTATTTAACTCCTCTCCACACTACTGAATATCACAAATGGCTCCCAAAGTCCAAATTACAAAATGACTTCTTTATTATATCAGGAATATTTCTACGTTAGCTGTGAAATAGATAAGAAAGGTGCTCACAAATCACAGTTCACGTGGCCTAGCCAGTTATCCTAGAGCTGGCAATCATGCTAGGGATGCCAGAGATGCACCGAAACCTACACAGCACTTAAGCAAGGCAATTTCTGAACTGCCCCCCTCAGATTAGATTTCAGTTAAAGCCAAATGCAAGTATGTGAGTGCCTGACATGAAGGTGAAGGAGGAAGAGAGAAGGGAGGGAACAGTGAGAAAATATCAGCTGCCTTCAGAAATTAGGTATTACACTAAATAAAGAGCTCAAGACAGAGGGTCAGGTGTCTGCTACTAAGAACAAGCAGATTTAGTCATGGTTCCCAGGTACTTATTACAGTGAAATTCAATAGTCATTATTTTATTACCAATTCTAACCATCCAATGGATACTCCAGTCCTACCACTGTCAGTTTGCTGGGAACACTGAGAAGATGCCTACTGCAATCTGCAGAGACATGAAGGGTGTGACAGAAGGGAACACAGGAGCAACCTGTGTTTCCTTTGTGTTTCCCTTATTTAACAGCTTGGTCCTCGAAGAGCGAAGTAAAGCAAAACATAAATGTTTGAATAAGGAAAATAATTCAGTCAATGCGATACCCAACATCTGTTTAGCACCTTCAATAGGACAGTGTTGGATGCCTCGGGATTGTGCACCAGAGCTCATTTCTAAGGTTCTTAGGTTTGGGGGTTTTTTTGCATAATCTAGTTTTTGTTAATTCTTACTTGTTTCTTTCTTGTTACCCACTTTCACTCCATCAGCACTGCCTGTGTAAGAAGGAGGTCTGACAAATGAAGATGCCAAGTCCCCCGCTATTGCTCTTTCTCCTTCAGAAACAGCAGAGGTGAAATTCTGGCTTTGTTGCAATAAATAGAGCACATGCCAAAATCTTGAAGGGCAGAATTTCACTACCAGGCTGTTATACACACCATTAATGCAGCCTCCCTCTATACACGCCCTTCAGAGGACTGGGGGTTGCAGGTGGATTAACAAGAACCAATACCAAAGGCAGGGAGGGGAAAGGCTTTCCTAAACATCTGTCCCCAGGGAACGTGGTTCCCCTCTACAGACATCCTCTTCACCTCCAGTCTGTTATACTTTGTCCTCAAACCCCGTTCCTTACCAAGCAGACAATCATGCACCATAAGAGTCTCATAACCTTTTAGTATTAATTTCTTGCTTCTAAGATTCTTACCAGTCTCCCAAGGCTGATGTTTCCAAAGGAAAGGATAATTTGACCCTCAAGAACAAAGTCTGCAATGAGAATTACATTTCTTTTAAGCTTTGAGCATGTGCTGTGGGTTTCTAGTATTCAACAAGGAGAAGCAAGCCCAGTTCTTGTAATCAGTGGGGTAAATCACTGCTAAAGAGGGAGTTGTACCTGTTAGACAACAGGAACAGAAACACTTTTTTTGGTGGTTACTTGGTTTAGGTTTTTTTACATACTCCATTATTTTTAAAGAGGCTTTCCTTATGCAAACAATAGCATTCACTGATCAGCACCAGTATCTCTTTGCTTTTGGTGTACATTAAGAAAATTAAATGGAATATTCTTAGAAAGACATCTGTGCCTGGGGTGACTCACATTTGATCAATCCCTGTGAACAGTTCTTTTCAGAGGATGTGCAATTATTTGCTCAGTTAGGCTTAAACTTTTTATTTATTTAATCACCCTCCTGTAAAGCTTTGATCTGAGCTCCCAAAACCCATTTTTCTAACCACTTCAGCTACATATTTTAAGTCTTATTTTCTAATCAACTTCAGCCTGTAAAGCATGCAATGTTCTACTTAATGCATCCTATTAGGAAATCAAGCTGCTGCATGGATTTTGAGATCTCTCATTTTGCAACCCCGTGAGCCATTTGGAAGCATCATTAATGTCATCATTCCAGGGGAGAAAGAGAGAACTGGCAGCAGAGTGAGCCCTCTACACGGCTGTCAGCTTTGCCCTGCTAACATTTGCAGAGTGACTCAGAGGTGAATCACAGGTTTCTGCAGGTGTACACCAGGGAGAGCTGGATGATTTCCATGTCACAGTGGTTGCAAATGTTTACTTCATTAGTTCATGGGGTTACTCAGCAGTCCTAGCCAACTAAATTCCTCAATCTTACTGTATGGCAGTTAAAAAAAAAAAAAAAGGAGAGTAGATAGCAGCTTTGAAATTAAAAACACAAGATCAACTGTCAATTTGTAATTAGAATATCTGAGCAATGTTGGAATGTGAATGGATTTATGTGTAGCTGCCATTTAACATACATTATGAAATATTTCAAAGAGTATCAGTGTTAGATCTATTATGCTCTTTACCATAACAGTAAAGGATATTTACTATATCCCTCTCCACAGCAGTACACCCTGCACAAAGGATGGGGATCTCTATCCACTGAAAATGCATCTGCCATAAGAAACACACGGTGATATCTCTACTTAGCAACTAATTCAATAGCTTCTTCCAAGTGTCCAGATGTTTCCCAACAAGACTTTGCATGCATGAGAGCAGTCACTTGGGATTTATGACAGCATTTCACACTCACTGCTCCTGGTGTGGCTGGAGATTAAACTCACGTAGCCGTGTCTGCTCCTTACGCTTCAAATTTACAAAGGATCCAGCTGCCATAGGTAGGAGAAAATTCCTGTGTGCAGGACACCAGGTACCTGTGTGAACCTCTCCGCCTTCAATTTCTCTAAACTAGATTCCATAAGTCACTTATCCACCCATTTTTTTAGTCTACTTCAGTTATTTTGAATTTTACCATCTTTTGACCTTTCTAACCTGCTCCCCACAAGATTGTGTCACTAGCAAATGTTATCACTTGACTTCATGTTCCTACTTTAAGGTTCTTAGTGCCCAAATTCTCTCAGGACTGATCCTTGACCTCTGCCCTACTATAAGTGACCTCTTCTGGGCAGGAACTCCCAAATGTTTCCACTGACACGAACTATTTGTTCTCAGACATAGAAAATTTTTTCCCATGGCCAAGGAAAAGCCTTTCCTCACCTTTTCATTATTTTACCTTGTAGACTATATTTTGCATAGTTATCACACCCAAAAGAGTCTGGAAATCTTGGTGGGATTTTCTCTCTGGTACAAACCCAGTAACAGGTTACAACCAAGTCTGTTCATTCCTGTAATTAAAATTGATCAGGCTGTCTGAGACTCACTAGAAATACAGACAATAAAACTTAATTTTCTCTTAAACAAGCTTGACCAGTTCTAGGAGAGAAAAATGCTGGCTAAAGATTGAAGACTATGAAGAGAAAACGGAGCTAAGAGGCACACAAAAGCTGAATGTTCTGTTTATCCCAGATTTCCTTCACATTTTATGCAAACAGCTGACATCTTCAAAAGATCTCATTAGAAGCTACCCAGCCAGAGAGCAGAGTGCTATGTCAGCTATGCACTCAGTGCATGACTATACCAATGACACACTTCCTTAAGGATGCACTTCTAACCTCTGAAACACTTCTCTACCTAAACTATGATCTTTTGAAAATAACGGAGAATAACGATGCAAGCTTGTGTGAAAAGAGACACTTAAAACACATGTTCTAAGCACATCCCTGTAACCCAATGTGCTGTTCTGCATGCTCACATTGAAACTGCAAATGAAATCCAGGGAATCTCTGTGGAGTCGGAGTACGGCAACACAAAATTGGCCATGTAGTGTTTGCTAATAAATCTAGCTGGATTATTCTGGCCAAGGGTCCTACCAGGTGTCATCTACACAGGAAAATCCTCCACAAACACTTGCAGTTACAACACAGTGGTATTAGTAACCCTGAGAGTCCTTTCCAATGCTCCACTCCCAAAAGAACAGACTGTGCCCTAAAGCCCCGGGTGGGCAGCAAAGAGCAGAGCCGACAGTTGGCACAGACAGATGGAGGCTGGAGGAGGCAGGATCGCGCAGCAGGAGGCTCAGCACCCCTCACCAGGCACCACCAGGCTCTGCAGCACCAACCAGATTGTGCTCTGGGCAGCACAAAGTTTCCTGGACTCAAATGCAAGAGTAACCAGTGTTCAGGTTACTAAGGGGCAGCCTGGGGAAGGAAAGCCTCCTGCTCTCCTCAAACAGCACCGTCACAGCTAATCCAGGTGTCTGGGAGCAGCTTTGCCCCAGATACAGAAAAAGGGCAAGAAGAGAATGGCTCCAGTGATCCTGCATTACAAGGTGGAAAAGTGGGGTGAGGACACTGTACAGAAACTCTACATTGACCTGGCTTAAATTTTGTGTATTATTTTAGTAGTTTATGTTCCAGACCCCATGGAAAAAAATTAGAGTCAGTTGCGACAGGTACTGAATATGCTGCAGGCTCACCCACATATTTATTAACATCTTCCCTTAAACCCATGTTGTTTCTTACTTAGCAGATAAACCCTGACTTAGCATCCCACCAAGGCAATGATACCCATAAATACCCATTTTCACTCAGCAGCAGCCATCTCAACAGAGTTGAAGGCATATTTTTAAATCCCATTGGAAAGAGATAGTCTTAATTGAGTTACCATCCTAAAACTGGCACTAAATTCTTTCCAGATTTTAAATGCAGAAGACAATGGCAAGAGAGGAAAGAAATGCATTTCTAAAGAAAGTATGAAGCTGAAATTATGAGAATACTGTGCTAAGATGTAAATCACACGGCACTGCAAACCAACTGTTTAGATGTGCTTTATTTAAAAGCTATTAGCATGATATGCTATACTTACTTAAGTAAACTATAAAAACGTTCTCAAAACTAGGATTAGCTATTATGAATCCATTTCTGCCATGAACACACTGCCCCCAGGGTAAAGGAGCAGTAAAACTTACTACAGTTATAAATATCCTGGTTTTCACATGGCCTGACTGAAAATGATGTAGGTGTGCTCGGCCTTTAACTTAGGGAAGTCATGTCAGCTCCCCTCCCTTCCTCCTCCCCATGCTAACAATGCTGTTTGGCAACTTTTTTATTTTATCTCACCACAGATCTTTGCCAAAACTTGAATCTGCTCCTGACAGATTAATTGCCACCATAAAAGAAGCTGGCTTTTTTTTTTTTCCTTGCGAATTCTGATTGGAAGGATAAGCTTGAACGACAATCTTCTCAAATGGCCTGGTCTTCTCTCAGGCCTGGAGTTGGGAAATGAGAACCGATACAGTCAGAGAGGCTTTAGTTAGTCAGTAACCACACTTTGAATTCAATTATTTGAACAGTACAACAGACTGTGGGACCAGATTCCCAGCTGTTTTTTAACCTATGTTTTCACTTGCACCTGTGCAAAGTGGGCACAAAATACTTCTAATTTGGCAGTTGGGAATTAGACCTCATATTTACATTTGCTTTCTGATTCCTGACTTTATTCATCAGCCAGCATGTGGTACACAAGCTGATGAATTATTGTTTAGCTTGTTTTGAAAACACATCACTTGCAAACATACTTTAAAAAGATCTGCAATAATTAGCTGCATTTTATTTTCTATGCTAACTTCACCTTTTTGTGCCTTTTTATGTATGCATGAATATACAAGTACATTTATGTTCAGTTAAATTTAGTCCCTTATGATTAATTTAGGGTCAAAATCAGGTCTGAGTGAACACAACTGTAAAGGTGGAATTCAATATACTTATGCCAGGTCTTAATTCTGCCTTTTGCCTTAAAAGAAATTTCAGATTTCCAGTGAACAAGGATATTTTAATTGTTAAATATTTTGCATTCACTAAATATAAGCAAGAGTGTAGCTAATTCTACCCTTATCTTCACCAAACTATGTTAAATTATCTTGCATTTTCTGTGGATCAAGGGGCATGCATGCTGTTATGTTGACGTCCAGAGACCTGACTGGATACCTGAACTGTGTCTGATTCTGAAGGTCCAGCACAACAAACAGAGTCCAATCCTCCCTGCACCAGGCCTTTTGCCTCTGCCGTAGAATAAGGGAAATTATTTTATATGTATGATATTTGGATATTCACAGTGAAAGTCTATTTTTCTCAGTTTCTGCATAGAAAAGCTTATCTTTCAAGTAGTTACATAACTGGCTGTTTCCAGTCTCTGCTTTACAGTTCATGAGTCTGGTCCAGTATATTTTTTCCCCTCACTAAAAGAGTTTCTACTCTTTGCCTTCAGGACATAATGGAATGTCACTATCTGTCTCTAGGATGGGGCAACTTCTTCTGGGGGTTGCCTTTTGTCCCATTAGACTTGCTTTAGGACAAGACTGAGAAAAGCTGAGGTATTCCCAAACTTTGTGAGAGGGTGGTTGAGCCAGCCAGCAGCTCAACCACCTCTGTGTGCCATCCTGAGGCTTCCGCTGTCCTGGGAGACCATCTCAGCAGCAGGGCTGCTGGCAGCACGCTCCATCAGCACTCCTGTGTGCCTTCCAAAGGAGGAATCAGCTGGGCTCACACTGCTTCCCATCAGGAGAAGTTTCCTGTGCAGAGGAAACCTCACTGAGCACCCAGGCCAACACTCAGCTTAATGAACAAGGCTGAGAATCTGGCCTGGCAAAATGAGCTCTATATAACCAAATGTACCTCAGTCCTTTACGCACATTCACGCTCATCCTTCCCACAAACATCACCCTCCCCTCACTTCAGGCTCTCATTTGACACCTCTCCTGCACTCCCTCGTCAGCAACATTGAGGCCCCTCAAGGTCAGGGATCTGTATTTTCTTGGAAGCCTCACAAACAACAATAGCACTATATAAATAATAAGTAACAGCAACAGTGATTCTGTAACAAGAGGCATCAGCTTTAACAACTCATACCATAAGTGGTGTTGAGAGTCCACTGCAGGATCTTAACATCAGCTCTGTTGATGCAGACAATGAAACTAACTTCAGGCTGGGGAAAGATTGATCAGAATCATTCATCTGGGTTAATATCTGTAGGCTGGGGGTCAGAACATCATTGAAATATCAGTCACAACACTTGGGATATTGCTGCCAAAAAATATAGAACTGTTAATAATGCACAGGAGGTAAGGAATGTATGAGTCCATTTACACCCAGACCTCTTCTCTTGAAATATTCCATGCCAAAATTTTTCGAAGTGTCACACCAGTATAGGGAAAGCCTTTGCCCACCTTAACTTACAGAATAATTAGCGCTGAAGTTTTAATTAGATCTTAATTTGGGAATGAAGTCTGTAAATTTGAAATATTATGAATGGGACAATAATCTACCAGAAGTCCACCTTGTTTTCATGTGATGACTTTTGGTACACAGGTTAGTGAATACTGTCCCACAGATGTGCCAGCTACACTGCAGGCTGGGAGCTCCGAGGTTGTCCCTGTGTGACCTGGGAACAAAAGCACTGCCATCTGCTACTTTTCTAACCTGACTGGGTGGGTTTAGGGGAGCCCATACCAGCAGCTAAGGGGAGGAGAGAGGGCAGATACCCACCCAGCTGTGGAGAGACATCTGCTGCATCAGAATTATAGGTAGAGAAAAAGATTTGCACTCAACTGGATAAATTCTTGTTAGATCCTGTTCTAAATGGTGTGTATTTAAACGTATACATTTATTTATGTGTGTACAGATATATACACACATGAAGTTCAATAAAAATTGTGAGCTGTCTCAGTCATGTATTACCATAATCTAAAAGGGGAGTGGGGGAAAGCTTTTATCGTCTTCCAAGATTTTAACTATTCTCCGAGGCAAAAATCACTCCTAACCTTGTCTAAAGGGTGACACTATTCCAAAGCTAAGGACATGCTGAAAAATCCTTGAAGGAGTTTGCTTGCAATACTTTGAAATGCACTCTGATTTTTTGTTTTGTTTAAGTTGGCATGGACAATTGACTATTGTGCAAAGGTAGATTGCATCCACAAGTCGATATCTGTAAAGCAATTTAAAGGTCACTTTAACAAGTCCAGTAATAGTGAGCATTAGTGATTCTGCAAAGAAAACAGGCATTGCAAGATAACCAGAGTGTTCTGAAAGTAACTGCTATTCTTTCTTCTCTGTGTTCCTGAACAACTCCATCCTCGTCATATCCAATCACCTTCCAGCAGCATAGTGAGGGATGTGGCTACACGTATTCCATCCAGTGTACTTGTTTCTTTATTTTCTTCAAAATTCCCATTATGTGATGATCTTGCCCTGTCTAAAACCAACAAAACTATGGCAATTTAATGCAATTTAATACTTGTACACTGAGGGCTATCAATACCCTAAAACCCAAAACTACCTCATATATCTATTAGACATTTTAAAAATGTGTCTGAACGAGCCTGGCATTTTTCAAGAGTAGAGTTTTTTGTGGTTTATGGCTTGGGGTTTGTTCCCTTGAACTGAACAACCCCTCCTACAGTTCTATGAAAAGACACTGGAATGATAATATAGCCTTTGCTTCAATCCTTTATAAAATAAATGTAAAAAAGTCTTACTTATAGTCATCCTCTTAAATGCAGTTGGTACTTTCGACAGTGATACCTAGACTGAAAGTTTCTGCAAGCATAGTTGCATAAATATATCTCTGATTACTCAGCTTTTATATAGCCTGTGGTTTCCAGAAAGAATAAGAAATGTGACACATGATCAGGACTGCAAGTATTTTTTCAAAGTTAGATTAATTAACATCATCTCAAAACCAGAAAGAACAAAGCTACTAGGTATGTGGAACATTAATCACATCACTAGTAATTAGTGCTAGAATACAGAAATAAAAAGACAAAATGAGGACATAAGAAATTAGTCTAATCCAACTACAATTTACCAGAAATACTGTAAGAAGTAAGATTGAAATTGTGAAAGTACACTTTTTTTTTTTTAATGGATGGAAGGATGGGTAGGCATTCTTAACCTCAGCAAGCCCAGTTATACCCAAGCATGTGAACTGGGAACCGATTTTTTGAAGCACAAGAGAACCAAACTTTCAGGTTCTCAAATAGTTCACAGCCTGATCTCTGCAAACGTATTCCTATGAATGAATGTTATCTCAGTGCATATAAATAGATTCCAACTTAAAGAGAGATTGCAAAGCTGACTGTTTGCTCTGCATTGTTTGTTGTACTTCGTTAGTCACCTAAACCCCATGCATCTGAGCATAGTTTACAGCTGCTACTGCCTCGTGCCATTCCTTGGAAAGTGGAGAGTGTTCCCAGCCATACACAGTGAGCAGACAGGGCTCAGGACGAGCAACAAGCCAAAGCTGCTCTCTCTAGGCCAGCAATATGGAAACAAGCATAAAGCCAATTTCTTTTGCTAGTATGAGAACATCTTTTCCCTCCTGGGATGTAAAGGTTTAATTTCCAGCAAAAGTCTGCCTTTTCATCATTTAGACTCTTAGTCAAGAAAGCCCCAAAGTTTACTGAACAATAGTGGAATGGTATCCTTAAACATCGGGCTGAATCAGGGCTTCTCTGTCTATATTGTAACACAGCTTTTATCAAAGAACCTAAAAATAAAATCCCCACAAGTAAAAGAGATCTTTTCTTCACTTGTGGCTTATTGGTTTTCAGCAGATAACCGCTTGGTTGCAATACTAATTTAAAAGAAAAAAGGCTAAGATACAATCAGCGTAAAAGCAATTAGCCAAATTATTTAATGGATTAATATAAATTACATTGTTTAATTACAAGATCAAAAAAAAAAAAAATTCTGGTTTCAATTAGAGCAATTCAAACCAGTGGAGAAGTAAGGAAAAGAACTGATTTTTTGAATTCTGCCATCCAGCTCTCTCCAAGAAGGTTAGATTAACTGCATGAAGACATAAAAATTTACAGTAATGACAAGTCACTATACAAATAAGTCTCAAATATAATTTTTTAGCTATTCAGCAATTTGGATTTTACTACCAAAACTTGCAATAATCGTAACTAGGTGCATAGAGAGGTGGGGGGCAAATGAGAGAGGCA
Organism: Oreocharis arfaki; assembly: GCA_013398015.1. Classification (NCBI taxonomy): domain Eukaryota; kingdom Metazoa; phylum Chordata; class Aves; order Passeriformes; family Paramythiidae; genus Oreocharis; species Oreocharis arfaki. The sequence goes on along the minus strand of VZRR01013922.1, from coordinate 187,114 downwards.
GAGAAAGACGGAATCCCCAGATCAGAACCAGATTCTACCTGGTTCCTGCACAAAGACAGTCCTCTTTGTGTATACGATTTTACACCACTTAGCTTTAAAACTCTACATTACTGTCAGACTTGTGACCAACCCACTTCATTGACCTTTTCTCCTGCACTTCTTTCCCCACGCTGCACTGTCCTCCTCTTGGTCACATTACACAGCATAACCTGCTCATTTTCAGATATTGTCCACCAAGTCTGATATCTCCATCTGTAACTCCTTGTCTTATCTATCCTCATGTTTGTTCTTCTCCAGTTTCTGTATCAATTAATCTCCCTTCCCTGTGATCTGATCTTATTGGCACTTACCTCTGTAATTGTGTTATTTGATGTGTGTCTTTGCATGAAAAATGCTACAAAGTAAGGTTTTTCATCAAGGCTACTCTTCATGAGGGAAATACAAAATTTTCTGCAGCCTTAAGTAGAACAGTCCAGCAAGAAGATGCATGTCCCCTGCTGATGTGGCCCACTGGCACTCCAGAGCACCATTTCCACGAGGGGTCCAGACAACAGTCATGCTGCCAAATACCACCTCAGCTGAGCGAGCTGCTGCTTCTTGCCTATATCCATAGGCCCTTCTCTGCTGTGGGCCTGCACACCACTTCTCCTGCCTGAATGGAACTGCCACCAGCCACACACAACCTGTGTGCTAGTCCTGCTTCTCTCCCAGGACACCCAGTGTAGCTGCAGCAATGAGAAGCAGCAAGGCAGCACCTGGGGTTCAGGGCTCTTCCCTGCTCCCCCTCTCACCAAGGACTGTCTCTGCCCTCTAAGCAAAAGTACTGCCAGAGCCATCTAAACCTGAGCCACAGAAACCTCATGAGGAGCGTGACTCTGCCTGCACCCAGAACAAGGGATTCTGCCTTTAGGCTGTGCAGAAAGAAGCACCTGACTGTTTGATTAGTATTTTGTGTGCTGCTTTGAAGCTCTCTGCAGAGCCTGGGTCCTTGGCCCAGCACAGCTTGCTTCCTACCCTTTCAACATTACAGCACTGGTTGTTCCATCACAACCTGTCCTCCCACCCATTAACTAGGGATGCAAAAGAAATCCCAGTGCAACCCAGGCTAAAAATGAACCCGCCCATCATAGGAAGAAGCTTAAATCATTACCTGCCTAACGCATTTGCAGAAAAGAACAATTGTAGGACAAGAAGTATCACATATACATAACAAACAGCATGACCTTCACTATGGTCCTGCTTGCTGAAATTAAGGATACCATCTCAGAAATCTCACATCTTCTACCCCAACAAAGGGGGCAGAACAAGGGACAAAAAAAAACATGGGGAGAGGAAGAAGGACAGCAAAGAGCTGCTGTGGCCAAGCTGATGGAGGCCAGTAGAGCCGGGTCCAGGGCTCTGACAGCCAGCACCAACTGCTTGGCACCGACATCACAAAGCACACAGGCTTAACAAGTTGGATTTCCCTCTACAGATAACAGCAACCCAGATAAAGAATAGACCTAGCTCTCTATTGAGAATTTCCATTCACCAAGATGTAACAAAATGCCAAACACCACATGTTTTCAACACTGCTTAACAATACTTTCCAAGATATATCTTCCTTTAAAGCCCTCATCTGTATGAGCACAGCAGATTGATGGCAGTGTTGCTTTGGCAAGCGCTGGCACTGCAGTTCAGGTGAGCACTGAATTCACCCCTCATTTTAAAGGAATTTATGATTTTTTAATGGGTTTTGAGGCCTATCAGGGATGGTTCATCAGAACTCTTTCATACAGGAGGTTTCAGGCTTCTTCATGGGCTACATGTGAAATGAATACAAAAGGTGGTTAAAATGTAAACGAATCATTTGGCTCCAGGAGTCAGTGGAGATATTTCTCCAGACAGCTTGTGACTTGAAAACTTTATATTGAGCTTGTTGAGCTTGTGCAAAATATAATAAATTAAATATATATAAAACAACTCTCATATCTAAATAATCATTTCCCTTTTATTCAGTGTTCGTTATTTGGGCTTCTGTTTGGGGGCGGGAGCAGAGGCACCGGAGAGAAGAGGGGTGGTATGTGTGTGTGCAAGAGGGAAATCAGGAATAGAGCAAGTAAAACATCTCCGGCCAGACTAAGCCAACAGGAATTATGCTAACTTGCTCCTGTGAGTCTGTATGTTGTGCTGGTTTTGCTCCACTCTGTAGCCACAACAATGTGAGGATGTTGCTCTACAGAAATCCCTGCACAGCCAGGACCAGGGGAGTGCTGCTGGTTTCAACTCCTGAGCTCTGCAGGCAAAAAAAAATCACAAGCTTGAGCTCGCTGCAGCTCTAATTAAAAATAAAGTACAGATGACTCATTTCACTGCTTATTGTTAATGGTTAAGCTACTGGAAGAAGCCCTACTGGAGCTCCTCTGGACCCAACAGACTCATGTGCTGCTCTAGCAGGGAGCGCATTTTGTTGAGAGCTGGAGTTCTGGTCACAGGCTAACAAGGACCATTTAGGGCCTTACAGCCAGAAAAATTATTTGCAATATATCAAAACAGAGATCTACACTGGGAGACGCAAGAGGGAAATAAACACACACATACAGTGCAGTTACAGTAATTTCTACTTGCATGGGACAATATTTTCACCCACTGCTTCCAGCCCAGAGATGAAGGACAGTTTCCACTGAAGTGAAAATTGAAAGCAACAGAAGTGGGGCTGCATAGGTGCCTATTTTTGTGCCATGCTCAACTCGAAATGAGGAGGACTTACTGGACCTGATACTCATGTTCACTGTAACACTTTTATCATTGCTGCTAAACTCTGAGAAAATGATATGCAATGCAGGTATGTCCCAAATATTTCACCAGTATCTATCATTGTGGATCCCGTTTTTGCTGGTATTCCTTATTCCACTTTCCTATAAAAGCTGAAAAACTTATGCCACTATCAAAGGTATAAAAGCATGGTTTTCTATTACATCTGCAGTGCAGTTACCTGAGCCAACAGCAAGTGAGCTTGTTCCACATATCAGAAACACCGCAACAGCGTTAGTACAGACCTCCACATGCTGCTCTACTTTGAATTCACCCTCTCCAGAAACTCAGGAATAGCACTCAGGAAAGGTAACTTTACAGTGGACAGTCAAGCCAGCTCATCTGCTCTTAGCTTTATCCTCTCCAGGCTGCACTACACCATTGTCTGTGCAGACCTTCTTCATCACACACAGATACAGCCTTGTCTTTTCTAGAACGCATGTAACTGCACTGGGGAATGCTTGGAGCACGCAGTTTAAGGTTTCTTTCTGTCATAATGACATTGATAAATGAGTTTACTGTAAATAGAGTTTCCTTCATGTATCTGGTTTCCATAGGTATTCATTCATCTGGAGTGACTTGTGTTTTACACGTCAAGAATTCTTTATTTTTAAAAATGCCAACAATAATTCAGTATCTGGCATTTCATCACTGTCATACTTCAACATTATGATCTGCTATTATCAAATGCGTTAGTCCATTTATATTTTATATTCTACTTCTCCTAAAGGTTTTAAAGATATTTTGGTAACACTCTCCCTTCATAGATGGTATTGCTTGAGAGACAAAACATTTCCAACATGATCAAGAGTTACAGAGTGGGCTATCTATAGCAGAACCTATTGTATTAACAAGACAAGATTTGTTTTAAGTTCAATGGAGAAAAGACACCTTTGAATTTGAGAAGTTAAAGGGTGTTGCATTACCTAGGCACAATAGGGTAAGTTAATGATGAAGTTTCAGTTTTAACTTGGAAACTGCTGGGTTTTGTAGGCTTCAGCCTGTCGCTAATAGGTATATTTTAACGAGATACATGGGGATTTAGGGGAACAACTCCCATTATTGTTAATGGGATTCACACAGCTAAATCCCTGTGCTGGAAATGTTTCTTGTAATATGTCTTTAATATAGCCTCCGTGTGTGTGCACACACATGTATGTGCGTGTCTAGTTAATGGTTAAATGTATAAATAGGAACATTAGACTTCCAAGTGTTACTGTTTCGTTCCATGGTGTATAACCAAAGTGGAAGCAAAATAAAAGTCCTGAAAGTGTGATTTTTTTGGCAGCAGTGGGTAAACCTGCTCTGACTGTTTGGCAGGAACAGGGACACCACATCAGTCGCACACCTGTGGGCTCACAGGAGTGAGGTCTGCATCCCTCCCGCACTTTGCTGTGTATTGAGGCAGGGTGACTTTTGTACAGTCACTCTTCTACTTCCAACTAGATCCCAGGCAGACGGAGGCTATTGAGAATCTGGTCACTGATACCTGGGATCAATGTGCATTGAGCTGGAGAGGAAATCTGTGAAATGGCTGTGTCCTGCTGGTCTGTCGCTGAGCAGCTGCGGGCTCCTTGGGTAGCGACCTGTGTGGAACCTGGAGTGCTCTTGGGAATAATCTGGGCCTGTGCACTGGAGAGCTGGTTTACCTGCACATGGCTACTACAGCTGCAGCAAATGAATTGCAACAGCTCTGTAAAGAGTTTTCTGAATAAAAGAGAGTTTAATTTTAGAAATGTGAAGTACTCTCATATTATTACCCGCCAGGTGGTAGGCGATACATGCAGGAAGCAGTCAACCTAAAAGAGACGCCACAAGAAAAGAAGCATGATTATCTGAGGGGCCAAGCAGCACCTTGAAACAGAGCAAACACACTGCATCAAAAGGAGTGGCCACCAGGATGCTGGATTTTCAGAAGTACACCCGAGGGCACAGCAGAACTGAGACTTGAATCGGTACAGAGAGCTGAACATTGAGGGATGAAAAGAAAAGCAGAAAGTTAAAACTTTTTTTTTCCTTACCATTTAATCAGTGAAAAAGAATTAGGAGCAAGTCAAACTCAGGTGTCAAAAATAACATCTAAAATGTTGGAACACCAGATAGAGGTATTTGATGAGAAGCATCAGCCGAAACAGAATGAAGCTATGCAGAGGGGATAGGGCTTATGGGTGGAGGAAAAAAAGAGAGCAGAAATTTTATAGTCATAGCTGAAAGAAGTGTAAATGTAAATGCACATGAAGTGCACATGTAAATGTTCACAGGGAAAAGAAATGCTAACTAGGTGGAAACATACCTCCATGCAAAAAGGACAGCTGAACAAGCCCCCAGATTTGGTAAGCAATGACAAGTACTAGAGTGTGAGGAGGACGTACTTTCTAGAAGAGATAAGAGCCAATAAATAAAGGTTTCATGACATAGAATATGGACGGCAAAAGAAAGACAATGTATGTCCTTACCAAAGGTAGAAAACAAAACTCTGTATCCCAGTGACAGAGACATCCAAGAAAGAATATGCAAATGAACAGGCACAGGGATTTCCAGTGATAGTTAAGATATCTATTGAGGTCTGTAGCCCGTTAAAAAAAAAAAACCAACAGGGAATGTGACCTGAAAAAAGGCTATTGCCTGCGCTGCTGGCCTGCTTGTGACTATTACATGATCAGTGACCAACTTGCTTTCATCTGTATGAGACAAGTGGTAATTTAACTCCTGAAGCACTGATAGGCATCAGTCTTAAGACTAAACAATGGGGTCACAGAAGAATATTCACTTACATACAGAGGAGTCAAAGAAAATAAACAGTATGTCTGGTTTAGAGCAACTTCTGTCCCACTTGTGAACATGGGACTATAAAACAATGACCAGGCTGAAAGACATGAAAGACATTCAGTCATTTTTAGAGAGATCCAACTCTCAGGCACTCTGAGCACCTCTCTGAAGCAGGTACCCTCTTGTTACATCCAGAGAATTTAAAATGTAAATTGACTCTAGACTAAGAGAAGGTTCCTATCACTATTTGTGCAGCGGCTAGCACTGGCATCGGTCCTGAGAGATGCTTCTGATGGCTAGCATGATACAAACAAGTAAAAAAGAAAATGTTTTAAAATAAACCAGGTACCTACTGCCTTAAAAGTTTGCCATTATCCCTCTAATTTGTCTGTCTTTTAATGCTGAAAGTGAGGAAAGGTCGTTCATTGTGCCTCTAAACCCAGCAGAGCAGGACTCAAGCCTAGACCTGCCGTAACACCCATGTATGTGATCCACCTTCTGGGATAAAATATTCCCACTGCACCACTGGTGCTCTCCTATTCTGCGTAATTTATTAAATATGAACTGAGTAAGAAAAGAAGTTACTCTACAGCCTGGTTAGGGCAGTGACACAGAAAGAGGCACAATAAATTCCTGATTCAAACACAGCCATTTAACCTGCAGCTCCTGGGCTGCCTGGGTGTGCTGGCCAGAGCATGTCCTGTGGCAGCAGCAACTGCTACAGGGTCTTGTTATTGTCACCTGCCAATGGTTCCAGCAATTCCTGGAATGGCAAGTGTTCTCCAGCAGCCTTAATTTATTTTGATAATGCATACACTCAGTATAAAGATCTATAAAATGGATTTGGACCTGTCTAAAGCAATCACCAAAGTGAAGGTATTTTGACCCTTCAAAGCAAAAAAGATTCCCTCTTATTTTACTTTGCTGTTTCCTTCTGCGAACTTCAATTTTGATTTGAATGCCATATCCATTTTGATAACAGATCACTCTTCTACTTCCATATCTCACTGCCAAATGGGACTCACCTGTTATCTCTGATTGCAGGCAATTCGAACTTAAAGCAAGCCTGTCTATCACCTACTGTTTTAACAGCTGATTAATTAGGGCTACAGGGATCCTGTGGAGAGCTTTATCTGAAGAGCGGCTCAACCATTAGTAGAAGAAACTTCCTTGTACACTCCTAGCTCAGATAACAAAGTAAGATAATAGTTCACAATCCTCCTCCAGCTAATACAAATAGAGGCACTCCCTCTTATCCTAACACATGAGTCAAACAAATCCCCATGATATAGTACTATAGTGTCGAATTCTCCAATGTTTCTGAAAATTAATATCAGACAACATGACATATTGTTAACCAAAGTGTTACTAACAAGGATAAATTGCTTCTCTTCCTTTCCTCTTCTGTCTTTTTATTCTCTCCCTTTTTTTTTTTAAATTAACATTGAAAGAAGCCAGTTCCTAAAGAAATATGAGGATGCACAGTGGTCCTGTTCCCACTTTGGGCTACCATTGCCAACTAATGAATCCTATCTTTGCCTTGCAAATACTTTAACTCACTCCTTAGTATTCTTTTGGATGATGATTGGTGATCTAAACCATGAGAAATTCACCATTTTTCAGTGTTTATTCCTCTAAATTTGTTTCGTCTACATTTCTGCATCTCGCCCATGAATTTTCCTTATCTTTTCCAATGAATTTGGAGCCCGTACAGATCTCGCTAAGGCAGGTCCATACATCCAATGCATCGAAATGCAGAGCTCAGCTGTGCAAGGCAGGGTAATGCTCCTGAAGCCAAAACATGGGTTGGTTCCAACAGTGATTAAACAAATTAGCGTGAAGAAAGGCCTGTCAGATATGACTGACACACTGGATCAGTGGCATCGTACGTCCCAGGAATTCTTTAAATCCTTGGCTTCCAGAATGTGGCTTCCCTAAAAATCCACTACTAGCCAGCCTCACTGAATGCAATTATCTGGGAAAGTGGATATTTTGTCAAAACAGACCCATAGACTCATACAGATTCAAAATCCTACTGCTGCCTATGGGGCTGTAATTCCAGCTAAAAAACAAACAAATGAAACAACAAAAACCCCAACTCCTGATTTCTTGCTCCACTCCAAAAAACCCAACCAAAATCCAAAAAGCAGGAAAGAAAAGAGCTGTAACCCTTCAAAAGCTTTTTTTTTTCTTTTGCTTTTAATAGAGACCCTGCATGAAGAACACAGCATTTGCCTGTTTCTGAAATTGCAGCCCATCAGCAATAGAAGCAGTATTTCTAGAAAGCTCAATATAAAATCTCATTGGCCATGGCTACAAAATCATCTCTCATTATCATTTAAGATTTCAGTGCAGGTATTTTATGGAACATTTCCAGATTCCATCTGGATTGGCTGGGTTTCAAATGGCTGAAACAACATGATGTTACTTCAGGATGCATTCTCATCTACCTGAATCAACCCAATGCACTTACAGATGTTACTCATTCCCTAGGTTGGTAGGTTGGTATTTTGCAGGCTTTTGAAGGTAAGAGAAGGCACCAAAAGACTTGAAGGCACTGCCACCTTAATCCAAAAACTTGAATAGGGATTAATATATCAATAAGTCTTTACCATCAGGAGATACTGCTACATCATAAGGAAAAGATAGTCAAGGAGTGTACTTCCTGCAGAAGTTAATTTTACAGCACAGAACTGAACAGAAAAGAGAAGGAATAAATGCATCCATATCCTTGATAAGACATCTACATTTTTGAAAGCACTTCATACTGAATGTCAGGACTTTTGATCTATTTCATACATATTTTACCGATTAAATGAATGCCATATTAATCTTTTCTAAACAACCTTGCAATATCCATCTGTTTGAATGATTTCTCAAGAAGAAGATTAGAGATTTTAGTGCCTGATTCACACATGTTACTGAAGGCATTAGCCTGGCAAGTTGGAGCAAGTGTAGAATTGCCAGTCAGGCTGAGGGAAGGAGGCTGGTTTAGCCCTCACTCTCAGAGGCCCAATAACACCACCACTGTGATTCGCTTGTTACTTTCACAAGCACAGATTTAAGTTTTTTTCCCACACACAACATTGATGAATAAAGCATCAGCAAAACTCAAATTCCAGAGAATCTAATTTCTGCCTAAGATCCCAACCAGGTGTTTCCCACAGTTAGGCACCCCTGGCCCAGAGGTGCTCAGCAGGGAGCACCATACCCACAGGGTGCTGGGCAGCACTTAAATTACTGTTTCTGCATGTGGGGCCAAAACCTGTCCTCATGGATCAACACAGCCTTGACCTGGATCATCCTCCAAACTGTGCACTGTGACTGAAATCATATTTTACCTGATCTGTAACCATTATATACCTTGGTGAAACACAGAGATTCAGCAGAACAAAAATGCAATTCCTTTGTCTTTTTCAAGGCCTTGCACATATTTTAGTGCTTTGGAGAACTCCTTTTGCCAGAATCTGTGCCAGGACCGATGACAAATGGTATCTTTCCCAGATTTGCAAGTTGAAAAGCGAAGGAGAAGACCCCTTTCATTACAGCATAATAGCATGGCTGCAATAGGTCAATAGCTGTAATGAAACATGACAACCCAGGTCTGCTTCCAGGGATGTTTCCAGCCAGTGTCTGAACTGCACACTTGGGAACACGTGTTAAGTCACAACTAAATGCAAAATTCCTATACATTTTAGGGGGGAGGGGGATCATCTTAATTTTCATATTTTGTAATGACCAGCCATTTTCAAATTGCCAGTTTCCACAAAATGTTGTAAATGGTTACTTGTTCTAAAATAAACATATTTTTTTCCCCTCTTGGATATGTAAAAACATTTCCCTGAGACCTGACCCTGTAATCTGTGGCAGTGTTTATTACATTTAAATAAAGAGCAGAACATGCAGTCACAGTTGAAGTGCAAACAGCAAGAAAAAAAATTTTAAAAAGCAGTATGCATGTGTCTCCTGTCCAGCTGGAAAGTCTAAGTTCAGATCTGGCTGCTGAAACCTGTCTTTAGGTGAGCTTCTTATACATGTAAAATGCAAATATATGTGGTGTACTGCAGTTTTACACATGTATCAAATACCAAAATGCAAATCGGGATCCCCTTCTCTGTATCCTAAGTTTAGATCCTATTCATCTGAGTGGCACAGCTTACATGGATTTACAACACTTTCTTTATACCAGCCAAGGCTTCTGACTATGAGTGACCAGTTTGTTTTGCATTGAACCACTGGCCTTGATATTTAAATATCGTGATCCAGGTCAACCAAAAAGTCACAAAATTTTCTTACTACTCCTAAGACCTACAATGACATTCTCTTGGGTTAATGCCTGCTTGGGAACTACAATAGTGAAAAATTCACCACTTTCATTAAATGAGAGCTCAGACTGTCATGTTAACACACGACTCCAGAAGTTATGACTTGAAGAGAAACATTTATTATTTCTATAAACTCGGAGAGAAAAATACCTGCAGCTGATGACCCTGACTGTGCACCCACTGGGGCACTTGTACAGGCAAAAATCCATCTCAAGTCTCCTGCAGACGTATGAGATAAATCCTGCAGAAACAGAGCAGGGTTGTATGTGATGAAAGACAAAGCAAACTCCTTCAGCTTGGCTCCCAAAACACTGAGTTGGAGCCCAGACTTTGATCCTTCCTGGTTAAGAAGTGAAAATGCTAAACAAACAAACAAACAAACAAACAATCAAACCCCCTATAGATTAGCAGTGCTGCTGTAAATTAACACATTTCAAATTGCTTGCAAGCAACGAGGTTCTTCCATGTTCCAAGCAGACTGTACACACAGAGTGGACAGAGTCCAAATTCAACCATTTGCCAGCCTTCATCTTCACTGTTAACTTTAATTAACAAAACAAAGGCTTCATCTAATATTTCTCAAAAGTTGATTTTTCTTTAAAAAAAAAAAAAATCTCTTTGCCCTCATTTTTTCCTCTCTCCACTCAAACCTTCTTAATACTCCTGTGGTGGCACTAATAGGATTCCATTATCTGACACATAGTGAGTCATCACAAAGAAACAGAAAACCTTGCTTCCCTATGCAGGAGTCAAGTACCTGCTCCTTTGTAAGGTCTCAGCAAAAAGGTCTCTGTTCAACTTAATTCCTCTCTTTACTGCCATGTTATAAAAATAGGGGTGCTTGAAAATGAGTATATAAATACAGGGTGCACAAACATCAACGGAAGTCACATAAACAGAAAACATACAGCTGGTTGCATTTTTCATTGCAAAGTCCACACCAGCTGGTCAAAGGTTCAAGGACTGAGTAATTTTTCCAAACTTACTAGCTTATACTTTGATATTGTCCTAGGCCTGGATCTGTGATTTGACTATAAAAAGAAGAGGACCTTGGACAATTTGTCTTTGCACTTACACTGTAAAATGTACTTCAAGCTGAACACGGAAAGTGAAACTAGACAAGAATTATTCAATTTAGAAATAACTTGTACAAACCCATTGAAATGCAAGCTCTGGAAAATGCAAACAAACTACATATAATTTTAACCATTATTGTACTAATAGGGTCAAATTCTAATCTCAGTGACCTGGGTCCGTCTGCTTTGATCTCTTAAAGGATTGTACACATCTACCTAAGAATGGACTCAATAATTATATGTTAGCTGTGAGCAAAATCAGTCACAGTGAAAACAAACACCTGTGCTGTTCTCAATTGACGGCTCACAAATTCAAAAGTATTTTACATCTTTTAGTTTGGATTCTAAACTTCCTGCAAATTTGGAGTGATAGTGCTGAAGACAATGGGGATTTCTATTGTTGTAATGAAGGGCAGAGTCTGTCCACAGAGATATATTTTTAATAAAATCTTCAAACAGTCATTTTAAGTGAATTTCACAATGTCTTTACTCAAAAATGAGCTGTTCGCTAACTGAAAGTAACAACCTAAAAGAAAAGTTAAGGGATAAAAAAAAAGGTTGAAACTGTAGGGACTGGGATATTTAATCATTGATAGCACTGACTGAATTGTAAAGAGGCTCAAAAGAAGGTGTATGTGAATGGAGATGTCAGATTAGCTTTCCTACTGGTTGGGATTTCAATAACCGACAGAAGATAAGATATAATTAGTATTCATATATTGAGGCCAGAGATTTGGAACCAGTTTTCAAAGTATTGTCTAGCCTTGAAAAAGTATGAGCTGCTTTATTAAATTTTTACAAAATATGTGTTCTAATAAAATGCATTTCACAAGAGAAGGAAAAGTGCTGGATGATTGTCTTAATGTTTCAAACACCAGAAAACCAGCTGAGAAGCAAATGATTTCTGAGAGTCCTGGAAACTGCACGACTGATCTATCAAGACTTCCACTGTACTTGAAAGGTCCATGGGTCACAACCGCAGGAAGTCACATTTTGAGACCCAGCTATGAAGTTATTCGAATGGCCTGAAGATATATCCCACATCAAATGGCTGACCTCCTGCACTTGCATACTGCAGGTCAGCTTACATTTTTTAGCCAGAGGCCCTTGCTGATTCCCTTTCATAATACCCTGGAACAAAGAAACACACTCTCAACTTTCTGGGAAGTCTCCTTGGGTTACCTAGAACTCAGCTTGGCAGAACCGAGCACAGTAGCTCTTACAAACAAGTTCACCCCTTTCAAAAGGAGGCAATAACAGGGTACATGCAAATGCTGCTTCCCAGCCTTTTTAGAGACCACTCAAAAAAATTTCTCCAAGTCGAGTTTCTGACTGCCTTTAACAACTTCTGTCTCAAACTCTGCATTGCAAAAGTACTTCAGATTATTTGGCTTTGAAGAAGTAAAGTGATGACTTGCATAAATACTTTCCTAAAAAGCTCTCAGGTCACCCTTAAGTCCTCTGCAGGGGGTCCAAAATGGTCTTACCAGCCAAACTTGCAGTAACACAGAGAGCATCCTACAGACAAACAATCCAATATGTAAAAATTCTGATAAAACAGAAAACTGCCACTAAATGTCATATGTACCACAGAGTAAATCAATTAGAAGTAATTATTCAAATTTTAGAGCTTCATTTACTTTTCAAATTTATTTGGTCTGTTCACTACAGTGAAAACTGATACTGAAAGTTTATGCAACATATGTTGATGAAAAATTATAGAACTTTTTTTTTTTTTTAAATCTATGGAACCCTCAGTGCTGTCTTCCACTTGTGCAATGTATCACTGCTGTATCAGTGGTTTAGCTACATTAATACGTGGGACAGTATTCTCCACTTGAACATCCACATAACTGAATACTTGCAGAGATTACTGGATTCTGCAACATACAAAAATATGGTGGTGGTTTAAAACAGTCATTGATATTATTATTCATTTATACTATTCAATAGTGTTTTCCTGTATTAATTTCAGTCTGCATTAAACAATTTTTTGCCTCTAAAATGAAAACATAATAAACTATATGATTCTGTTAACTGCTTAGAACAGAAGAGTAAAATGTATCACCAATACAGAAAATGTGAGTATGTATGGGTCATGTCCCCAGAGCTTTCAAAAGTCCACAGACTGGTTGATTTTTTTGTTTAGTAGAAAGAATAAACTTTGCCTTTTTTTCCCTATTTTTTGTTTGTTTGGTATGAGATTATGTAGTCTGTATCTAATATACTAAAGCTTCACAGTTTAGTATTCACATTTTAGGGCCATCTACTCTCCTGCCTCAGTCAGATCTAAAGAAAAAAAAGTAAATAATAAAAGGGAAGAATTTATCTATGAAGGCACTATCATCAAGTAAAACAAAAAAGAAAATAAGAGCAACCAAGAAAGACACAAACTCAAAAGACCAGAGAACCTGTAAATACTAAATTAGCATTCAGACAAAACTGTTTTATAGGGCATTAAAACATTGCCTCCTAAAGAGAAACAAAACCAATACACGAGAAAATTTTAATTTAATTAATTTTAACTTCATCTGTTCTGCATGAAAATTAGGTAAATTGCAACAGAATTACAAAGACACTACAGCACAAAAGAGCTTGGCTTTCCTCTATTTCATATAAATGGACTGATATGAAGCTAAACTGTGATGTATTTTCTGTGAGTTTATTACATTTATTTTTCTCTCACATAGGGCAGTTATGAACAAACTGAATTTGTCTCCTCTGGCTCTTAGCAAGAACAGGTACAGTGAAACTACCACTCCCGAAGCACAGGTATTTGTAACTGGGCTCTCATTTATCCCAATGGAAAACTTTTAAGTTCACTTTTCAAAAGTAAATTTTTCAGTTTGGGATGGGTGGTTTGTTGTTTCTTTTTTTTTTTTTTTCTCCAAATATAAGTCAAAAATGTTGTAGCAGTTCACTTCAGAAGAACCTGGTTTATTCCAGCTCCCTGGGCTGCTCCCAACCTCTGGGACCCCAGAGCACCTTCACAAAGGATGCGGTAGCTGACTTCAGAGATGACTTTGTCCCCCTCTGAAAGTCATCATCTCGACAGTGAAAAAGCAACATGACAGCAAAATAAAGCACAACACAGGACCCACAGGTTCCCAGAAAGAAAAGACACTTTCCAAATACAGAGAAGTTAAAGAAACCCTGCAAGCTGAGTCCAAGCATGGGGAAGAGCTTCCAATTCAAGTCATTGACCCATTGACATAATTCGCTTGTAAAGTGTTTGTTTTCCAAATGCTGCTTGAAAATATCAGGTTTTTATTGGCAAAGGCAGAAATCTCGTGAAAAAAATTACTTGGAAAAAACCTCACAAATGTGGAGGTTTAATGAAGATAATGTTGGTGGCACTGAGGTGCTGCTTGTAATCACCTTGTCCCTGAGGAGAGACTGCACCAGGCAGCCCCCAGCAAAAGCCATGCACTTCCTGCCACAGGGACATCCTCCAGTGAGCATCCAGGGAACCACACCACTGGAAACTGCTTGCACATATCAAATGAGAAAATTTTTTTTCTGGTTATTTCAAGCTATAAAAAGAAAAAAAAAAAGGAACAAAAATCGGCCTGCTCTCACACCTACACTCACACCTAGGAAAAAGAAGGATTGAAAAGAACTCTCTGTATGTGTGTACACACACACACGTTAGCTATTAAAAATATGGGTGTGCTTAGCAGCTGAATAGACCTCTTCTATTTGGAGTATTTTTTAAATACAATTCCCGAAGCTTAGTCCACATCATTAATGCCGTGAAAAGTGAGGCTACTGTGTGGCTTCAAAGCGTAATCTTTTTTCAGAAGAGTAGACATCTGCCGCATTCATTTTACTGCAGAGGTTTTTATAGAAAGAAATTAAATAGGAGAGAGGCATGTAGGGGGAAGGGGTTTTTTTAATGTACAGGAAAGAGTTCTGCCCTCACGTTAATATAATAGGCATCAGCAAAAGAGCACTGGGACAGGCAAGCTGGGCTTTGCTCTCCACTTCGGTGGGTCAGATGGGCTTATTCAGGAGAGTCATTTAGGTGCTGTGGCCAGCCTGCAGCCCTGGGAACCACCACTCTGCTCCTCTCCTGCGGCGCCTCTGTGCCTGAAAAGTCTGGCTTAGAGAAAGCCATTAACCAAAACCATTTTTATTAACTAGTCTCATACGGGGATAAGTGGACCTGGGAGCAATCGCATGCATAGGGAGGCTGGTGATCTGAGAAGAATAATACACAGGTAGCCAAGAGGTTGCCCAAAGCTACAACTTCTTTTGCCGGCTTTCTCAACAGCCAGGACAAGGCACACGACTTCAGCTTCACTCTTCTAATGGCCCCCTAGTTAGACCCAGAGGGTCTTTCAGGGCAGCCTGTTCACCATTCACCATCCCAGAGCCTGAGGAGGGCTCAGCCAGGTGCCCCATTGCAGCCACAACAGCCCCACAACAGTAACAGCAGCATTAGGGCCTCATCCCTTTACCCTGCTGCCCTAAGGCACCTCCTGTGGATGCCACCAGGATTTTAATGCTTAGGATGCAGCTGTTACTTAGCCAAGGCAGATATATGCTTATCAAAGTATCTGAGCTACTGTGCTTAGAGCCACTGACAGACTCCTATTGTTCTGCTGATTACAAACTGACATGCAGGAGGGAAGACACTGCAGCTGCCCATGCATAAAAGGGGATTTTCTCAGGGATACACCAACAGGACATCCTCCATTTCTTCTCCCCTCACATCATTTGTCACTCAGCTCTATTACACAAGTCTGCTGTAGCTGTGGTTTCCAAAAACAACATTCCAGAGGACTGCATCATCCTGGACTAGAAAGCAAAAATGAATGCATGGTTTCCCTCAGCCCTAAAATTCAATGTATGTATACAAGAAGGTTATTATTATTGATTTCAGAGTCATATAATATTATCAGATATCTGATGTGGATAGGTAGAACTGAGGTTGCTTTTCAGGAAAAGAAACAGATACAGAAGATCACCTTAAAATGCTTTCGAAGTTGCTGCAGACCAGGAAAGGACGGGTTGTTCTCCATGACCAGGCTGCCCAACCAAACAGCAATAGCAGCTGCAGCAAGGAAAGGGACACCTTAAACCTTTGGGAGCAAAACCTGATGGTGAGACCAGAAAAGTGCTAAACCCGGTTGTCGCGGAACCTCCACTCCCACAGGGCTTTCAGAGGAGTAAGGACAAGCAGCAGCCAGGAATGATGTGAACACAGTTGTCTCCTTCGAGGCTGATGGACAAACCGGATGTCTTCAACGTAATGATGCTGCTACTCCACGTTATCACACCTCAGATTCACACCATTGCTTTCTATCAGGTACCACAGCAGAGACTCCCCAGGCTCCCAAAGATGCTCTGCTAACTTGGAGAAATTCAACCCATTGCAGCCATTTCGGTATCAGGAGAAGAAAGATACAGAACTTTTAATTGCTTTAAATGTTTTGATGTTAACAAGATATGTTTTAAAGTAACTTTTTCCAGGAGAAAGATATTCAGCAGTACGCTGTGACTCTGATTTCTGTATCCAAAAAAAAAACCCCCAAACCCTCAAAAAAATCAATCCCTTGGATTATTTTGCCTCCTTCAGAACAAGTTGCAGCTCAAGCATTTACCCGACAATAGATGAAGTAATTTCTCTTAAATCAACAATAAGATGTTGAGATTCAAAGTCAGCTTCAACCTGATTGATAATGTTTGAAAGGCACAATACTGACAGTGCAAATAATCTGAGTTCAGAAAGTTGAGGTAGAGAACAATGAATGGAAAAAAAAATAGAAAAAAAATTGAGCTGCATGAGAGGTTACAACACAACCACTGCTCCAGATATAATACAGCAAAAGGATGAGGTGAAGTATATCACTATCATGAAAATATTACCCCAAAGTTAGGAATTGACTTGAATTAACTTCTTGAATTAACCAATATTGCCCTCAAAAGAAAAAAAAATGTAGTATATACTGCTATAGCAGGTAAATACTGAATTTCTTTACCATCCTGCCTCCACAGTAAGGCTCAGATTTCCAGATCTTTTACTACAGCTCTTACAGGCAGATTTCCAAAACAGCTGTTAGTTAAGTAGGATGAGAAATATTGAAAAGTTGGTGCTCATTATGTGATATTGAAATGACAAACTTTTGAAATAGGAAAAAAAGGGATGTGTTTTTCTACTAGAACTCTCTCAAAGGGAGCATTAACATCCATTGATCTGCTTCACTATCACTTCCTCTGTTAAGGTCTAGTGCCTGCTCTAGAATAACATGCACCCCCAGTTTTTCAGTCAAGCTACATCCCTTTAATTTTCATTTTAATCTTTTGCATCAAAACAAAAACTGCATCTTATTGTAACTAATATAATTTATTTATACTTGATATCATTTGAAAAAGTGATGACATACCAACAGCTCAAGCATGAAGCATTTTTAATTCCTCAGATGAAGTGGCAGATGATTATCAAATAACATTTACTTAATATTTAAATAATAACTAAAAAAAATCTGTTGCTTTTAAAAAGCATATGCAACATAAAATAGAATTTTTTATTCTACCTTCTGTGGTTTGGAAGATACCTGGGGTGACAGGTCACACAGTCATAGAAGCTTGAGCAATCAGTCCATCCCTCTGTGTGAAACATTTTCTGTGATGCATTGCTCATTTCTTGCCAACACTCTTACCAGTCACTGTTTTCATCACTTGCCTTGTGTTTATCCATCTCCTAATTCATTACTCTCCCTGACAAGCCCTTTCTTGCTCAATAATTTTCTCCCCCCTCCCACCATCTAGTAGTGACAAAAATTTTCTAGACATAGAATAAGTTGGGTTTTAATTACTCAATCTGCTTTTTAAACATTTGCAGTTTACTCAGGTGTACTAGCACTAAAATAAAAAAAAAATTCAAGCATTCAGTAAAGTAATTCTGAAATTAAGCATCATGAGCCAAATGGGGCCACCCACAGGATGAAAATACAATGTAAAAAGAGGAAAAAATTGGGCAGAAATCTACAATGCCATCTAAAGTAGAAAAACCTAGAAACTGCCTATGTACCATTATCTCCACGTTCAAACATAATCCACATGGCCAAAACACCAATATCCTCATTTTCAAAGTATGTGTTGGCTTCTTTTTCAATCCTATTGTTTAACATTGGCCAGATAAAGTGAAACATTTTTCACCAGGAAAATCTCATGTCAGGACAGTTGGATCTAAAGAGCTCTTCTGAGGCCTATTCAAACTTTTGGCACATACTCCAGTTCTGTCAGGTCTCTCATGTATCTGCAAAGATTTTTTTTCAAGTTTGCTTATTGGTTACAGAATTTAGCAATCGTGTTGCTGCTGCAGTGGCATCACAGTAAGAACAGACTGTGGGGGTTTTGTTTTTGCAGAGAGGGGCTGGGCGGGGAACTGATTTTGGTTAAGAGAAGGATTTGGCTGGGAGCCTTTTGCTTTGGCCTTTTTCCAGCAGAAAAAATGCCATTTGTGATCTGACAACAGGGTTTCTCTTGGCCAATTTGGCTCCTCCCATGAGTAACAATAAACCATGATTGCTTTATTTCCAGCTAAGTTCCAAGGAGTTTTTCTCCTCCACCAATGAGTGGGAGATGACAGCACATGTGAATGCAGGGAATTCAACCTACTGGAGAGGTGGTGTGGATTGTCCAATTTGTAGATGAAAATTGAATTAATACATGGGTGATAAAATTTTATGCAAATATTCATCCTCTACAAAAAGGGAGATACTTAAAAACCTTTTTATGTGGCAGAACTGATGAGATTTTGGCTGCAGAACAACCAATTTCTGAAGCTTCACAGATTCCAGAATTGTCTGTCTTGGTAATGTCAAAGACACAGAACACTATCATTCCTTTACTTCAGCCCTTGTAGCTAGAGTAAGTCTCAGGTGAACGGAATTCTGATAAATGAAATATTTATTTTAATATACATCTATTATTACCCCCCTCACCTTCTAGAATAAAAATGCAAATGAATTGCCAATGTAAATAAACACTTCCTTTGATCTCCATGCAGACAGTGCCTGTTGCCTGGAAAGAGAATTAATATTATCTAAGTATAGGAGTAATATTCTTACCACAAAAATCCATTGAATAAGTGCCATCACTTGACTATACCAGTTTGAAGCACCAGTTTGACAAATTAGAGAAAGAGGGAAAGTCCAGCTTAAGATAATAAAAATTAATATTTATGTTGTTCTTAATGTTGGTGATCGGTTCTGAAAGACCAGTTTGCACAAACTTCTATATCAATTATCCACCCAGTTTACAGATGTAGCGATCCATAAAACCCCTCAGAATGTAAGAAACAAGAAACCAAAAATAATCCCCACCTCCCCAAAATCCCTGAAAAATAGTGCAAGAAAAGAAATTAAACACATTTCTAAAACACTTTCTCTCAGACTTAATAGAAAAGGAATGTTTAGAGAAATATTCAAAATCATGTTACTTCTGCTACACTTCATTTTTGAAATGCTCTCCGTGACTGCCTAAGTTTATTTGACAGAAATGCTTATTTCAACACTTACTGTCTCGGACAAGAGAAATCCCTACATGTGGTGAACCTTCCTCCTTTACAACAAATTTAGTAGTGGACCTTAATACTGTGCCACTATTAAAAACATTGTGATTGTGCCTTAAAAGGTCATGCTCATTTTCTAAGCTTTCCCTGCTGAAAACATGCATTTCTACCATATCTGCACTGTAACTTGAGGGCTGCATTCACTACAATTTTCTGAGCTCTGGGGCTATAATCTTCCTTTTTGTTTACTTGTCAACAATATTAATGCTTTCTATTTTCAGCACTTTACTCTTTTCCCCCTCTGAAGATATGTCAAGAGGCAAAAAAGGACACTTAGTGCTTGAATATGTAATGCAGCTTCATCTTTAGGCATATTTGTCGTTATTCAGAGGTTAAGAATTTATACTTATTTCATAAACATACCATCAGTATACGCTAACTAAATTATAGATGGTACATTTCTTACATTTAAATAGAAAATAAAATTTACTATCAAGAAGTGAATGGGCGTTTAAAATATTTTCCAACCATTAGACTCTTTCCACATGCTTTTTCCAAGCCTTAAAAGACCCCAAAATTTGGTACTGCTATACCAAGTAATCACAACAATGCTGAAAGGTAACTCTGATGAAGAATTCTATTGTAGGGTGCAAAGAATTCTGAAGCCCATTAGTGTGATAGGTGGTTGTATCGCTCTCTCTCTAAGCCTGAAAATATTTCACATGAGCTGAGTTAAAAGTTTCCATTAATCACTGTCAGCAACAGAAGCCAATTCCCATAACAGACTATTAATTTATGCTGTACTCCACTTTGTTCATTAATGTGGCATTTCATGACATTAGTCAGAAAAAAATTACTAATTTAAGATCCAAGATTTTTGCTTTACTCCTTTACAACGTCACTGTTTCACTACTGGCAATATAATTCATAACTCAGAATTGCCAGCAGTCCTTCCTTTGGCAAGTTCCTCATCTTTCCTAGATCTTTATCAAAGATTATTAAAACAAGTTGAACGCTTGGCAACATCTTTTAGAACTCTTGGGAATTTTAGCACTTCCCAATCAAAGGGTCCAGATATCTGACACACCATAATGCTTCAGGGCTACTTCTTGAACTGTGATGCCTCACAGAACATGATACTGGCATTTGGTCACAATGTCTTTTTTTGATATTTAAGATTGACACTTGCTGCAATTACCCTTTCTGCAAGATTCTGCTCCAGAGATGCGCAGCCTCTCAAATTACTGACAGCCCTGCCACAAACCTGACTTTGTTCTCTTAACCAACTACTCCCCATGGCATTTCATTAAAGGGACATTTTGACTGAAAGCAGTCTTGCCAAATACCTTTCTACCCATAAACTGGTTTGTCATTCCACTTCTGGCTGTCTTTGTTGAATGACATGCAGATCTGGAGGTAATCCAATTAACAAGTGGAGCAATTAATATCACAAACTATCCTCATGCTAACTTTGAGATAAAGGGTTAAGCATTTTCCAATGACATGAGATCTAAACAGCATATTAACAATTCTTACATTTATGCAGCCTCTTCCACCACAGCTCTCTCAGCATCTTAAAAACCGGGAGTTGTTGCCAGTCATGTTTCTCATGGAATCACCCTGGGAACTCGACTGGATTTTTGCATCTGCACTCAGCTCAAAACTTACTTGTATGGAAGACAGAGATATTACCCTCATCTGCCTTAAAATGAAGCATTGGTTTGACTTACAGAAACAAGCAAAGACGATCTTAAGACAACAGACCTCAATTTTTCTCTCTTTCTTTCTGTTGGTGATCAGTTCTGAAATACCAGCTGCACAATCTTCTACCACTTTTTGAAACATTACACTTCATCTCTTGAGAAGAGTAGAGGATATTATGCAGACATCTTGCCTGAATTCATTATCAGTCCAGTGTTTTTAATATAAGAATTCCTCTATATTCTAAAAAAATGGTCCAAACAACAAAGCAAGTTTCCCCCCACTGACTTTTCTGGAAGCCAAAGTCAAGTAAAATATTAGTTGTGATAACTTTACAAAAGAAAGATTTTTGATTATTGAGATGTCTTCCCAGGGCAATTTTGTGCTTTCCTTGCTGCTATGATAAGCATCAGGGGAGGAAAAAAAAAATCAGCTCCTTACAGAGGAGAAACTGTGTCATACCCACCTTTTAAAAGTGAGTCTTCCAGGATCAAAGCAGAACACAGTAAAAGCTTTAGAAAAACTGTGCTGTTTTACATCAGGGCTGAATTTAGCTCCACATCTTTGGCTTAGACTTTAAAAGGTAGCAAAAGAGAATGAAAAACAAGGACAACACAAGGTCACTATGATGGAATGAAAATAACTGTAGAAAACTTGCTTTTTATTTTTCCTTAAAATGTTCAAAAATCGTTGTTTAGTTAGTGAAAATGCTAATTTTACTTACATGGTGAGAAACAAGGAGTATAAGAAGGCAGTGGCTCAACAGAACTGTGTGCTTGAGCAGAGATTGAAGGACAAACTCTCAAGAAAATCAGCTAAACGAACAAAAAGGAATCATTAAACCAGCTGACTGCCCTAACTGTGGCTCCACTCACTTCTTCCCCAGATAATCACTTCTAGATGCCTTATTTTCCATTTGTCCCAGCTGCCATTCAGTGTGTTTGGATGGTTAATTTATTGGTAAATATATTAAAGATACTTGGGGGGGGCTGCTTATTTCTGTCACAAATTCCAACCTCTATAGTATCAGCAGCACACAAAACAAATTACTGCATCCCAGGATATGGACTTACGCTTGACCACTTGATGCCAGTTGACACACTTGTTAAAGCACTCAGTGGGTCTCCAATGACCCATTGTATGTCCTGAAAGGCATTCCTGCTGACAATCAGTCTGCATTTCATCCCATTGCCAAAAGAGATGGGCAAAGTAAGGTTTATTTACCAGTGAGATGTTCTCTCACTTCCACATGTTCCTAGAACAAATAGCATATCTGTACTTCTTAACATTAAATATTTGGACCTTACTATTTCCTTTCATTCCAGTTGAACTTCTATTCAGGCCTGGAAATGCCAAACCCCAGCTTGGTCTCATGAACAGCTGCGAGTAGGATCAGAAGTGACACTGCTTGGAACCTCACAAAGGCAGAAAAAACACTTTTCTGAGATTTGCAGTGCAGTAGTTTCATACTAAAGAAACTTGAAAATGCATCCCTGAGCCTAAGTGCCAATCCAGCTGAGAAAAATACCACAACTACCCACCAAAACCCAAATGAGACAAGTCTCTTACTGAATGTCCAGTTTGTAGAGCTAAAGGGAAGCCCCAGACTGGTTGTGAAAATTTCCTTTCGCCTGTCTCCCCTGAACTTCAAGCTTCCTTATAACCTTTTCAACACTTACAAGAATATTATGAAAAACAAAGACAGAGAAGAATTGTTCTTGGATTACTGTGACATAAATACCAGTCAAGATTATGTTGATTTATCCAGACTATTCTTACAGATCCCTGCTAATGCAATATCCCTCCTTTTGAAACCTAGTTGCAGTCAAAGAGTAATATTAATCTTAAACCATCCAGAGGTCCTCAATCTTTTTCTAGTCATCCTCTTCCTTCTACTGTAAAATGAGGTCTAAAAGGCACAGTACTACTCTTCAGATCTAGATTACATAAACTGAAAAAGTGCTTGAAAGCTGTTTCCAAGACTCTTGTAGGGTCTTCATAGCTGTAGTGCCTTCAACACTGTAAAGCACTGTCAGACTCCTGCAAAATGGCAAGTGAGGGTGGAACTTGTAGAGGCATTTATGTGTCTTTGGCTATATCACAACTTTCCTCTCTGTTTCTCTTCCTTTTTGTAATTTTGTCTGCTATGCATGTTCTAGATGTAACTGCATACAGCTGTTTGCCCGCTGGATTGGCCTCGTGGCCACGCATTTCAATGGGTCATGCCTCCAGAAAAAGCAAAAATCTGAACATAGAGGAGTCCTGTCCTGAAGAAACAGTAAAGAAATCAGACAAATACACCCTGAGTTGCAGAACACTTGGCACCAATATACGTAAAAGAAGAATGAACTCCAGTTCACTTGCAGACAAACCCTACTGCCTTGGCACAGTTAGTCTGACAGCTAGAGCAGTACTACGGCAGAGCATAAATCAGATCTTAATCATTTCATCCCTTTTTTCGGAGGAGCACAGCTGGTAGGATCAGAGCACACCAACTGGGACATGCCATTTGATCACTTCTATTTCCTAAAGCTTGAGGTTTAAAGGGAACCTTAGACCATTGGCTATGTCTGAGTCAGTAAATTCTTTAACGCCGAGGCCAACCAAGGAAGAGCAGCCCCCATCCACACAATTGACTGCCCTGCCCTCTGAAACAGGAGCGCCATGGCCAAAATGCTTGTTGGTAATGGCTCCTGTGCCACCTCCAGACTCGTGGATGAGTCATGAGCCAGAGGCATCTTAACACAGTAGAGAAGGTCGTGTACCAGTATTCAAATAACAGCATGGGGATAGGCTCCAAGAATCTCTTCCCGAGTACCACGTGCCATTATATTTCACACAGTTACCACAGAACTGGACATATCTTCCAGAAACAAAATATAAATACCATTTTCAAAATCTGGTAATTTCTCCTTTCACTTTGCTGATTTTGTCTTTAAGTTAGTTACAGCACAGCATTTTATTCAGCCTTAAATACCATGAACTCATTACCCACTTTTCAGTATCTTTCAGATGCAGAACCCTGAACTGTAAGTACCAGCTTATCATCAACCCAAACAATATTCAGCACCTAGAGCAAAAAAAAAATTGACTTCTATTCGTAATATGCCTTTCTATAAAATATATTCACTGTTCTACCACATTGCATTGGAACATGTATTTAATTGTTCACACTCTCTGACCACTGTGTAGGATTCACAGCTAGGAGGGAATAGAAAAAGAGTTTAATGACAAAGAAACATCAGAAATGATAGCTGATAATTTTTGCTCTGTCTTCAGAAAGAAACAAACCAACACCAATCTTCCGTTATTTTGCCCAGGAGGGATGACTGATGTATCAGCTTGTTTTTACCACTGTAATCCTGAGCACTGACAGGACATTAATGATCTTCCTGACTTCCAGAACTCTGTCAATATTCCCATGTATAAGCACATCCTATTTTGGGGGTCTCCTTTATGCTGAACAAAGACAAAAATACCACTGCTTTTGTGTGTACCACACAACCGATATTTTTCCTCATCTCTGTCCAGTAACAGAGCTATGCCACAGTGTTGCTCTTCATAAGAAAAATAAAAACCCAAACATTTTTAACTTTCTTATTGTCCTTTCACATGGCTTTATCCTGGATGCTTTAGTGGCTGTTATCAACTTTCTACACTTCATAACTTCTGAACTGTATCAATTGTTGTTAGTGTCCCTTCTCCTATTCATTACAAATTGCTTTTTTATTTCTAATCTCTGCTTTCACTTCAACGCTGAGCTAGAAAAGGCTTTTAGGCTTTTTTCTTGGCTGTAGAGTCATGGATTTTTGGACTATCTAATGTACCTGTACTTTATAAGAACCTTCAATTTTCAGCCACACTTCTCACGCTCTTACGTCTTTGTAGAAATTATATCACATTCTTCCCCTTTTTGCTGTATATAAAGTTTGCTACTGGTTTTAGCAATTTCTCTTACAGAATCATTTCTTATGGATAAATAGCTTCAGGTTTGGAGTGGTTGCTCTGGAGATGTTATTTTTATACTCTCAGAATAACCTGACTGGTACCACTAGTTCCTGTTACCCATCTCCAGTGCTAGCAGGGTCACCACCTCAACGTCTCCTCACCCTCTACCATCAGAACTGATTTACTGCCAAGTTGTCACAAAATCCTGCTGAAAAAGCCCTGCCTAAGATCAGGATAAATGTGTCTGTAAGCACATTTATATGTGGCAAGATTCTGTCAATGTCCCACCTTTAAAATAACACACGTCATGCTAATGTCAAACTTGAATCACTGATAAAGAGCAGACTCTTTCTGCACCTTTGGTATTTGTGAGACACCATAGAATTGCAGAGTAGTCTGGGTTGGAAGGGACATGGAATCATCACAGTGTCAGGGAGTGCCTGGGGAGGTAAGGGCCTTAAAGACTGTCTGGTTCCAACCCCATGTCACAGGCAGGGAATATCCAGCAATATAATCTCTAAATTCAAGTTAGAGAAAAGTCCAAAGGAAAATTGTGTTCTCTGGAGCTCAGGATGGATTATATTTCCAAACATCTCTCTCTGCAAGACAGATTCTGCTTGTGAGCACCTGTGAGCAGCAGCGTTGATGGAGACCGCCTCGAAATCCAGATCTGAATTTAGAATCCTGAGACCTTCAATTTCAAAGTCACTTAGAGGAAAATGGACAATTATTGATTTTATGAGGCCCTTAGGAAAAGTTCAGAAAGTGTGAGGTTATATTTGAAAACTGTTTGCAAACAAAAAAAGGTGCCTTAAATTGCCTCTTCAGTTCACAGAAATAATAGGCTTCAGCAGAGTTAAGATGCTAGGAGTTTTCAAAGTGTCACTGAAAAAAAATAATGGAAAATGCTCAAAATGTTGGTACATCCTTGTAGCTCAGAGTGTAGTATATGACTATTGTCACTTCCATGCACTAATTACAGAGAATGGAAAAGTGCAACAATAAATAAAAACCAGATGGGGAAATGTCATCCAGTTAATTCAACTCTGTATCCTTCTAATTCACAGGAAACATTTTATTTCTGGGTCACAATGGTTAGTGCTACAGCATATTTTATATGCTAGGAGTTTTTACAGCAGAGGGAGTTCTTACATTACATCTTTTCCTGACATTTTCTGACACAGATTTTCTTTCCCCTATAGAAGATGTGTAGCATACACACAAAAGCCTAGAAAAGCAGGATAACTTTACTGACTTTTCAGCTCAGAAAGTGCCAGGTTTACAGGTGCATGTTCATGACTTGTGTCGCTCTTACATCCATCATGAGCGCTCAGTGGGGAGAGGAGCAATGTACAGAATCTCATCACTAAAGTCTGCTTAAGATTCATGAGGGGAACAACTGAAAAACGCTCAGCAGTCAAGCATCCTGTACCCCTCACCTTCTGACCACTGGACTTCACCTAAAAAACTTCAACTTATTACCTTGCTTTGGATGACATCAGCTCACAGCTTTGTAAATGAAAGACATGTAAAATTACCAAACATCCCATATTTTGTGTACAGCATACCCAAACCTTTCAACATTGCTCAAATCTCACATCTGATTACCAGCACTAAAAGCTGTTGTGACACTGGGTGGAATGATCCGTGCACAGCAACCCCTTCACCACAGTAACACAGAGCATTAACCTCTGCTGCTCCACCAGTAAATCTGCCTTCTTTTACTCCCAGTTCACTGGACTACCTACCAAAAAGGAACAGAAGAGATGAGCATTCCAACCCACATTCCATCCTCACGGTGCTACTGTTCTGATGGACCATGTGCCAACCTCAGATATGAAGGGAAAGGTGAGTCAAGTTCGAGCCTTCCCCCTGCAGCTTGCACAGACTCCTGTACGCCTTGCCCTGCTCTAGGGCTGATGCTCATGGCTTTTTGGACCATTTGCATCTATGTCTTGCTCTGTCAGGCTGCTAAGGGATTCCCAAGAGAGTGAGAGACAGAAAAGGGAAGTGGGGATTTACAAAAGTCAGGAACTCAGCCTAAGTTAAATAGAATCTCACAGGTCAAGTAAAACACTCTAGTTCGTCTTGGCACCTTTATCCCTGGTGAAACTGAAACATCCGTTGCAAGAAAAAATGGACAGATTTAAGTTGAGGATTTCTTTTTTTCCCACCCAATAAAATTATCGGTATCATACATATCAATATATGTAATATAATATATCATGTATGTTTTGACATGGTAAAAGACATGTTGAAATGCAGACATCGAGTTCCATTCCATGCAGAAGATGCATCCAGTTGCCTACAGATAATTAACACAATATTAGCCTTCCCAATTTAGCAAAAGTAGAAGAGCGATAAAACATCTCTTCGGTGTCAGAAACTCTGGTTTACAAGTGTGCACAAGGAAAAGAGTATTAAAATGCAGCTAAAACAACATCATTATTATCACTGTAATATTTGACAATAGTCATTTTAGAGCATTGTTCCAGAACCTGAGAATTCACAGGCCATTTACAATCATTAAGGAGTGGAGGGTAATAAGACACCTGCTGGAGTTAAGTAGTGGGAAAGGATATGCACCCGAGCAGGACAGAAAACAGCTCTATAGAAGCAGCAAAAGGAGATAACTTTTCATTTAGATTCTCATACTCTTGTATTCTAACCAGGATGACACACCTTCCTTTCAAAAATGAACTGATGGGATGTCCTGGAGAGAAAGGGCTTTACTAGACTGTATGCAGCAAATACTATATTTTCTCAGCCTACCTCTAGAGAAATGGAATACAAAACTTCTTTGGGGAGTTGTGTAGGGTATTTTTAGTTTCATATCTCCCTTAGGAAAAAAATAAAGACTTACATGATAGGAATTGGGATGCTGAGTTTAAAATACTCCAGGCCAGAAGTCCTGCTAAGAACTACCAACGAGAGAAAATATGTGAAATTATTTCGAGCGCACTAGCTTCCCTATTTTATATCTCCAAAACATCTCATTCCTTCTGTCCTCAAGCCTTATAAACTCTGGCCTTGGATCAAGCACAGCAGAACTGCAGATCTACTACCTTATGAGCCCATAAAAAAAATCAACCCCCAAGACCCCTCCAAAATGACTTCCTAACTCTCCAAATACCCTTTTCGATGGCAAAAGTAGATTATATTTAGCCTAGGTTCCATTAAAAATTGCCTGTCTTTAAACAAGGTGCTGGTTTTTATTCTTTCTGTCTTCAGTTATATAAGACTTCACTGCTGTCTTCACTATGATAACACTCCAACAGTCTAAAAAATACATTTCAGGTGTTCAACATGAAGGAGGTTGTGTGAGTTTAACCTTCCTTGGGATCCTTGTGAGCTTTTTGTATTTAATACTTGTTTTATCTGAAGCCTGTGGAGGTTCTAAAATATTAGAAGACACACTTTCTGAGAACTACCTTTCTAGTAGCCTGAAGATATAGCCTTGATGTTGGGCAACAAAGTTATTCTCTGTAATCCCCTTGATGTTGTAAATGAAAAAGAGGATGGAGCTAACATCATCTGAACTTTGGGCGAACCATTTGCTCAAAAGCACCATCAAAGAACCAAGCCCTGCCAAAAAGAGGGGAAAAAAAAAACCTTAAAAAAAAATTCCCAAAGCATACACAAAATGAAATTGGTGCAAATTAACTTCATTGTATTTGGAGACCCATACAAAACAAAACCCACCACAGTCTATAAAGGAAAGTCAGAGAAGACAAGGATTGAAGTTGTAGCTTCACAGTAGCTATCTTTTAACAGCTTTCCTTTTTCCAACACTTTAACCTAAAAAAAAACTTCCCATTGTTATGCCCCTATTCAACCTCCATTCGAAGTCATTCACTATGCATTAATTACCACTTTCTTCAATGCACCGGGAAGCTCCCAAACATGCTCCTGTTTTCAAAGAGGCACACTTCCATGGCTCAGCTTTTTATATGCAGAGCCTGCTGAATTTTTTTCCTCTGCAGACTTTGAGATTCCCCTAAATTTTGCATACTGTAACTGTTCAGAAAGGGAGGGGTGAAAAGACAAAAGGCAGATTTCATGCTTCCAGAACAGTTGTTTGCATCTCTTTCATTTTTCTTTCCAGCTGTGAGAGGCAGCAGAAGGTTCTTTAGCAGGTGTCCTGCCTGCCCTATGGTAATTTTTAACTTTCCTTTACTTTCTTTTATGTCTGTTGCATTCGTGGAGGTATTTTCTCTCCTCCCGCTTTATTGCTGTTTTTCCGTTCTTTTTTTTCTCCTTAAAAATATCTGAATTTCCCCTATTATGTCATTTTGTTCAGCTCTGAACTCAGATTATAAAAGTGAGCAAGGGATAAATGTTAAGCAGTCCCAATATATAAATTAAATCTCAGCTGTTTCCTATTCATTCCACAGACTTTCATCACTGCTAAACTACACAAGTGCCACACAGACACAACTGACAACATGACAGACAAAACCTTCTCTGATATCAAACCCCAGCATCCATACCCTAACCTTAAATCATGTAACCTCTCTCCTGCCAGCCTGTCCCAGCCTCTGCATAACAGTTGTTGTAAGGACTCCCCTGGGCTGAGTGTGTGAATGAAATTAAGCATTCACGTAAGTCTTTGCAAGGTTACACAAAAAGAATTGGTCATTATTTAAATGATCAAAACTATATTTTTCTTTAAAACAAAAAAAAAGTATTTTCCAGGGGCAAGCTGGTTTTGATTCCCTGTACTGATTTTAGTTTTATTTGCAAAGCCTCTACCCTTATGACAACAAAAGTAAAATAAAGGAAATGGGAGACAATTATATAAATCACAGAGAATGATGAACCTTTTGTAGAAATTCAAACACCTCCATGAGAGGGAGTTGTTTTTAGGTTTGAAAGAAGAAACTCAGTGCAAAGCACAGGCCTCCATGTTTCTGGAACAATATCCTCCGTGCTTAGTGTGCAAACACACAATGTTCGTCAACACTCAAAAAGCATTTTGATAAAAACCCCACAGAATTTTTTGTAGACACATTTTATGCTATAAGCCAAACAACAACTGAAGATTTGAAGCCAAGAAAGAAGGATTGCTACTGATGTTATCGAGGCTAAAAGGTCACTGTCATTTCCACAGTGTTATGGACGTGGTAGTTTGAATAATCACATCACAGAGCAAAAGCTCCTGTCCTCGTCCTGTGCAAAAGGCCTCGTTCACTGAAAGTCACACAGGTGATTTTTAACAGATACTGATGCATTTTAAAAATTTTCAGCATTGCTGCTACAGCCAGTACATATTGTAAGAACAACATAACTTCTATTTAAATGATTGCAAGGTAATACCAAGAATTACCTTATTTTACTGTATTTCTTTTACTCAATATAAAAGTAAGGATCTTATATAGTATAGTGTCTGCAACAAAAATATTTTCTTTTAAAGGGTACCTTCCTGCCATTTAAAGGCTAAAATTAAAGAAAAATAAAAATTTAAAAAATGGAGGAAGCAAAAAGATCAACCTTTTTAACTGCATAGCTCTGGGATTATTAATTTGAAAATCGCATCAAGTTTCTAGTTTATTTTTGTGACATTTTACAATGGCAACCTGCTGCTTAAAAGAATGTTTCCTACCTTTTTCCTGCAGTGAAAATAGCATCCAAGAAAGAATAAATCAGGGAGCAAGTGACAAGAGAGGTCTCATAAGAGAAAAGTTGTCTTTCTCCTGAAGGGGAGGTAAAAAAAGAAAAAAGAAGAAAAGGAAGCAAAAAAGGAAAGCTCTAGTTCAATCAACACAGTCCAAGTGCAAAAAACTACCCATATAAGAAAATATTTCTGTTACAGAAATACAACCATTTTTAACTGCTGATTTTTAATGGCATCCTGATAGAAATATGGGAAAAAATTATTTATGTGTTGTCTCACTGATTATTTTTATAATAGTTGAGTAGACACATTTCTAAAATGCCTTTTTTTCATTCTCATAAATAATTTAAGTGCATTTTGAAAGATAAGCCCCAGCCCTTGTACAGAAAAATATCGGAGAATGCCTTATCCTTCTCTGCTTTTTAAAGTATCCCCAAAAGTTTTCATGTTAATTTGTTAGCCCTGCTACAGATGTATGCTCACATCAGCTATGGGGTATGGATTTAGGATTAGTGAAGCTGAGATGACACAGTGCCTGTGGTCCTCATGCCCCTCGTGCAGGATCAGAGCAGCGGAGGAGCCCCATCTGTCCTGCACGTGAATCCGGGGACATCCCCTCTGACTGCAGCCGCCCACAGCCACCTGTGAAAGCTGCAGGGCTAATCCCTTAAAGACAGTTAAATGTACAGGCCATGGCTTGCAAAATCACAATCTAGCTCTCTATCTGCTTCTATCAGACTGTACAAATTATATTTCATGGTGAGCCCAACAGATTTAAAACTGCAGCAAGGACAGGCTCTCTGTTTCACAATTACGCAGTACTGAACACAACAGCTTTCTGATTCACAACCAGGATTTCTGGGTGCTTCAGGGACATAATTTGTATTTCATAATTCTAGGGTGTCTTCCATGTCTGAGGAAATCCCTTGATTGCTGATTAACACACTGTGAGACACCATACCAGGACAGGAGCCACTCAATGATCTAACTTCTCATTTCTGGTCTCTCAGCATTATGAATTGACAGGTAATTTGTACTGACTTAGAGAGATCTTTGGTTTTACATGGTGTGGTTATTCTGACACACCCATGACCTGACTTTGCTGTTCACTGAGTGTATCTTACAATATTTAATTGCCTGGGAACCACTGTTATTGGGTGAACAAGAACTACTGAGCATGAGAGAGAAGAAACCCATGCAGTCACATCATAGGACTTTGAATGCCATTTGTTGTTACATATTCCCATAACAGCTCAATCCCAAATAAAAGTTTGTTTGCAAGAAACCCTGTCTAAGCTTCTGATATCAGTAAGCCATTCAATTTTACCACAGTTTCTGAATGGCTGAGATTCTTCTACAGCCATGACTACTGAAAACAACCATTTCAACCTCCACTTTAAAACTGGGTCCAGTTTTCCAGGAAAAGCTAGAAAACCTAGTTAAGCCCACAGACTACACTCACAATAGAGAGAAAAAGGCCATGGAATAAAAGTATATACTATTTTAAGCCATCACAGAGACACAGACTCCTGCTGAAGTATATTTTAGCCCTTGGACCTGGCAGTCCTGTAGGCAGCTCTGACCCACAGCCAAGAGGGGGAACTGAGGTGATTTCTGCTTGTGGAGTAGGCACACACAGCAGACCATAACTGTCCCTACGCCATTTGCTGAAAGAAATCTCCTGGTTTCCTGCAGTCCCGGAGCTCCTGCACAGGGCCAGGAGCTGGACTCAATGATCCTGATGGATCCCTTGCAACTCAGCATATTCTGTGATTCCAAGGGCGAAGCTGGGTGTGCGTACTGAAGGGATCGGCACTGAATGTTTAAAGGGATAACAAAGAACATCAAAACTCAAAACTCGATCATGCAAGTTACACAAAGCCCAAACTCCCTCTTTTCCACCCCGATTTTAACTGCAGTATTTTTCTGACAGTTTTTAGTAGGTCCTGAAGCACTTTTGTAGTCCAGAAAACCTGTAAGCAGAAACAATTTATTCATTTTTATTTCTTAAACCAAACAAAACACGAATGCATTCCTATTACAAGGATGAAGTGTGCATTCAAAAAATACACGTGGAGAAACCCTTCTTATGAGAAACAAGACAACATGTACAGACAAAAGGTCTTCTGGCAGCTTTTTGCTATTATTTTCCACTAATGTACACTTCCACAAATTATAGAGGGCCACGGAATACACTCCAGGCTGCATGGAGCAAATGCCTTTCATGAGGAGGTATCAAAGGGCCTATTAATATTGAACATTTAACTAATTTGAAAAATAGATCTATACTTGATTTATGTTTTGGTATGGAAGGTAAAACAGCTTCTGCTGTTTTCATTACACTGTTGAATTTAGAGAGAGGAGTAATTAGGGAATGTCATGAATCTGCTTGTGCATTTGGTTAAAAATAAACTTAAAATAATAAAACAAGTAAATGGGAAAATCTGGTAACTTATGTAGAGCCAGAACAACAGCCCTGTACTACAGCTGTTCTGGAGGACTGTGTCTATCAATCTCCACCCAAAAGCAATGCTGGATATTTTGGCTGTTTGCTACCACTCAACAGGAAACGTTGTTGGGTAGTTAGTGAAGAGCCAAAATATCCAATAACCCAACTAGGACAGTGGCAGGTTTCTGAGGAATGAAAGCTGGATTATTTAGGTTACAAGTCTTCAGTGTGCACAGAGAAGAAAATTTGATTTTAAAAACTGCCATGTAATCATCACCATTTATAAAGACCCTTTCCTCCTCCAGGTACACTGTGACCCTTCCCTTTCTCTCCAATGCTTTTAAACCAGCTGTTTCTGGAAGACACAAGGTCTGATTTTCTGCTGAAACGAACTTCCAGGCTCTCACCTGTGTTTTACGGACACGGGTCATCTTTGCAGAATTGAGAAAAGGTCCATTTATAAATCATCAAGCAGAATTTTTGCACTGGAATATCAAGAAAATCTTGAAGTTTTTTCTTCAGATGACAACATTTGCAATTTCCACCTGAACCGTGGCGGTCTCTGATCACCTCTGTGAGCACTATGCACAAAAAGGAGTTGGCTTCTGACCCCTGGGCCTCCCACGCATTACTTAAACTAACAGCATTATACTTGGCAATTCTTAGGGGTAGTGTTTGTTTGCTACTTCCCCTCTGAATTGCTGCTGTTTGCTTTGCTGAAACCTTTTCTTTAATGCAGTTGTAGTGCATGCAGATGGTGATGTAGGCATTTACACACACAGTGACCGGATTCAGATATTACTTGCTAATGATCATGCCAAATATTAACAGCAGTGCTGCACACCATTTTAATGCATTTATTTACAGGTATAAAATAAAAAGCCAAGGACTAAAAAAACAAGTATAGATCATAAAGAGAGAAACACAAGTAAATTTGTTCACTGTAGTGTTGTCGATAGCTCACAAGACTAGAAGCTAAGACTTGACGTTAGAGCCCCATGACTTTTAGTCATGTTTCATTTAAACCCACCAGCACTGACCTGAACTAGAAGTACCAGAGCTGCAGGAAATATAATTTTCAAGGCTAGGAATTGTAAATCCTTACATCATTCCACTGAATCAGCCCCTTCAGCCTCTCAAACTAGAAAGACTTTGGGGCAGGCACTCTCTGTGCCTCTTTAGTGTCCAGCGCAAAGTGGTCTGATATTTCTTTGTCTTTCTTGGTCCTTCAGTATATTTAAATATACTGTTTTCAGTGTTTATATTGAAAAAAAATTAAACCTTGTGAAGAGTACCTTAACTGTGAGTGTATTATCACTTCTTTCTGGCCTAAATTGTTATGTGACACTATCTACGTTAGCATTTCAGGTCAACAGTGTGTTTATGAAGAAAAACTCCTGATGTCTTCGTTTGCTGTGCTTTAGCTCCCAACACTTTGACCTTAGTGCTCACAAACTTTCTTTCATGTGAGACTGAACTGGAAGAGGTGGTCTATGATTACACCCAGTTCCATTTTTAATTCCTCATGCTAATTTATCACACTGTTCATGGGTATTCAGATACATATGGCCAGGCTAGAGGGAATTTTGAACAAAGTCTACCCCAAAACACACAGTGTGGATGTCAGGATACATCACTTTTTGTGTGAAACAGGACAGTGCAGTATTCCCTCACATTTATATTTTTTTTTTACAGAAAAGAAGCAGACATGAAGATGAATTCACGCAACCGAAAATTCATACGTTTGGTGACAAAGCAGGAATTCAGTCCAAATATCCGCAATTAACAACTATTCCATTCTATGTAATTTGTAGTTTTCAGGCTTAATTTCTGCCACAGGCCTTAGGTATTTAACTGTCAAGCTGTTTACACACCAAATGCACTGATTTTTAAATACCTGCTTCCTGTCTGTACTGAAGCTATTGCATTTTATTTCCTGCTTTATTATTTGAAATATCTGCACAACGCACAAAATGTTCCATAAATCTCAGTGCACTTTTGGATAGCAAAAAACCCTTCAGCACCCACATAGATGTAAATTTGTTATTGTGGTCAATTACATGAGTATTAAGAGAATTGAGAGTAAACACTCATCTAGTGTTAATTGCAAGTGATTAAGGAGTAGTCAGCATCAACAAACCCTGAGTCTGACTGTGATAATTGTGCACTTATTTTCACCTGTAACCCATTACTACTCTTTCCATCATTAAAGAGGAAAACTCCCTGAATAAATGAGAACAATTTCCATGCCCTGAGTTAGAAGAAACAATGAGGTGAACGCTGTATGTCACAATCTTAGCCAAATACTAAAAAGGCTTTTAGAGCATTATGGGAAAAGGCACCATGAAGTATCGATCACAAAGAATGGCATTACAGATTGATCCATGTGATGTGTAGCCACTGTCCTCTGTCAAGAATCAGGACCACTTAACTCAGGGCTATTAATAGTGTTTCTGTTCTATTTCAAAAAGGCAAGTGAAGCCTCTTGCTTTTGGAGCTAAGGGATTTAAAAATTGCTCTAAAATTCTGTGTCAAAAACAAACCAAAACTGAAAACATATGTCCTATATGGTCTGGTTGTATTTTGTTAGAGTTGAAACTACCACTCCCAGTTAATTATGTGGTCTGAAAGACAAAATGGTACCTAAACCATCAGTTTAACCTGTTGAGAGAAGGGCCAGACAGACCAGTTCTTCCTAGAGCCAGTTTAATAACCAGATTTTGTTGTTACAGCTGGGATAATCAATAGCAATACAGAGTGTGAATCGTGTTACCTGTGTTTATAAGTACAGTGTTGAGAAGAATCAAATCTCTTGAAAGCCAAAAGATACCCTGTTGTGAGATAAAGTCTGCACAGCACAGACTACAGAAGTGTATCCAGTTAATCCTGTACTGAGCAAACAAATGTCTGGACTGCACATCTTCCCCAGATGGAAAATCCAAGGTTTCTCTTGGGAGTTTATGCCAACAATTAACTGTTCATGTAACTAAAAACCACAAACCTTGTTCCTGACATATGTATCTGTCCCACTACAACTTTTTTCTGTTGACTCTTGTAATGTTCTTTGCTAAATAGTCCCAAATCCAAAATATTCCCAGACCATTAAGCATTACCTGAACTACAAAAAAGGCAACTTTTACCTGCCTGACCCCCTTTTTGTACTATCTGCACATTATAAAGTCTCAGAAATTGCTGTACTCCAACTGGGGTTTGGCAGAGAAATTCTTTCAGCCAAGCTCTAACATGCAGTTCTCCCTCCAAAAAGGTAACTACATATCCAATTGCATCTCAATCTTCTTCCTAATAAGCAAAATAGATGGTGTCCTGAGACCAGGGAACTTCCGGTAGCATTTTTCTCCTGTCTCTGCAAACAGTTTTATTACTTTATTCATAACTGATTGGTTAGGGGGAAATGGCATGCCCTCTTTTACTTCCACCTTTTTCTTTTTCCCTTGATCTTTACATCTGTTCTGTTTGTACCTATTTGTTGAAACCTCTATATTGAAAAGATTACTATACTCAGCATTCCAGCATCAGTAAAAGTTGTTTTCTTTGTGGATAAAGAGACACCTTCTGTATCCCCTGGCATCAACCTCAGCTTCTTAGAAGACTTTTTTGTCCAAATGTGACCGCAACCCATGAGCGTGCATTCAAATAAAACCTGTTTAAATATTTTTTCTTTGCACATTTTTGTTGACTCTCATTTAAAGTAAAAGAAAACTCTTGAGTATTTTCTAATTGCCCTTGGAAGATTTTTTTTTCTTTGCAGGTTATTTGACATGAAGGTTTCTTCACAATCTAATCTGCTTTGTATTGCTTTCAAGACGTGATGTCTGGGATCGTCTGTTCAGAAAACCAGTTGGTTTACTGAAACAAAAGACTGTAATTTCCACATTTTCCAGTACGGCAGTTTAACTCCTCCTTTGTCTGTTAAACTACATGAGTCCAATCGAATTAAATGAAACAACTAGTCAGACCTGCAGCGACATAAAATATAGAACAAGTCATTTATGTCACCAGTGTTTAACTCCAAAGAAACTTTGCAGAAAAGATACCATGCTGACCAGTATTTAAACCACAAAATCCCCTTCATTAAGTCTTTGAATCAACATTAGGTCATCACTCACCCATCAGTGCAGCCTTTCCCCGGAATTTAATGTTCTGAGGATACACAGTGCTGTTTTCCTGTTTGTACCTATCAGAATTATTCACCTGCTGTTTTCAGTCTCTAATTGAGAATTGAGGGTGTGCCAGATTTGTGATAGTTATTTGTACAAAACTTGAATAGTTCAGTCATTCTTATGAGACATGTCTGAAAACCACAACCGAAAAATGAAATTGTGTCCTTGGACACCCAAAGACTCCCCTCACTGGCATCTCAACAATTCTCCAAGGACTCAAACCAGCGCCTTGGTATTTTTCCTGGAGAGCTATATTTTAATTCATGACAAAACCCAAAACTGCAAAAAATCCCATCAAATATACAAGGTGAACTAATCTTGATATCATCAGGTCTAACAAGCATGGAATACTGCTCATACTATTTCTGGCTAAGGCCATGCCCCCTTTGCAACAGCCCACATAAAGCCATCGAGGTATGTGCCAGGTAATTTCTGTTCATTTTAGAGTTAGATGTAAAGGTCAGAAATGGAAAAAAAATTCAACCTTTTTTTTACAATCTCATTAAAATTGCTTCTGTTTTTTCGTTTTTTTGGGTTTTTTTCACCCAGTCAGTTCCCCATCTCTCCTACAAACAGCACTTTTCAGCCAAGACAATCATTTTATCAGGTCTGTAATGTAACCCACCAGCAGCACTTCTTGCATCCTTGCAGTAGCCAACAAAGAGCTTGGAGAATCAACAGGAGGTGCAGCTACCTAAAATCCCTTCATCTTTACCATCTCAGAGTACCCACTCAGCTTAGCCCAGCAGAGTCCTGCTGCCTGTTTTGTTTGAGGAAGAAGTCTGGTAAAGCTGTCCCTTTCCCATCATAAAGTAAACTTTGCCATAGAATGGAATATTTTAAATACACTGTTTCTAAATATGCAAAACAGCTCATTACCCAATTTACAGAAAGGTCTAACACATAAATTTCCTGAGTGCTCATGCAATATCATGTCTCAAATTCTAGTTCTGCAGGAAATGAGAGAAAGGACTTGGAATGCAGAGGTCCAAAACTGTATGTCCTCATGCTGAGCCTTGCCCCTCTGCCTCAGTCTTCTCCCAAGTCAGCTTCCAAGGGGATTCCCTAAGAGGCTGGTAGGTAAAAGCTATCCCAGGGGTGTGGGGCCAAGGATGTTAGGCAGAGAGGGCCGTTCTCTTTGCTGCTTATTCCCTATCCAGGAGTTCCTGAGGCTTTAACAAAAAACATCATCCCTCCTGGGAAATACCATCAACAGATCATACCTACAAAAGGCTGGTGTAACACTATCGATGTTAAAATGGGGTGAGAAGTACTCAAAATATGAATTGGATTCAGAGGCTTAAGGGCTATTTCCCCATAGCAATGAAAATTTTTATTTAAATCTCCTCAGAAGTAAATGCTGAAAGCCACTGGCTACAAGCAAATATTCCTGTGCACACACATACACACATTTATTTTCACAAGGGCCACGAGTATGAAAGAAGTACCTTCAGCTTTACATAGTTCCATCTGAGAGACTCTCGTAAATCCTTTTTACCACAGTTCTTTTATGCAATATGACAATTAACATTCCCTCACAGGAGGGTGATTTGGTTTTCACAGATTTAGTTGTTCTGGGTTGATATTATATATAAACAGACGTAAAGAATGCATATGTACATCAAAGTCTACATTTGTGCCAGTACTTCCATGAAATGGGCCAAACTTTCAAATTCATAGCTTGGAACTGGGTTGGGATTTGTAGTTGTGTTTTCAGTGAATTCTGGGTGGGTCGGTTCCCTGCCAAGGTTGCCACACTGAATTCCTCTTGACACAGAGGAATTCAGATCCATGAGCTCTTCTCTTGCCAGCTGGGGTGACCCTGGACTGCAAGAAAAAGATGATGAACTGGGCCAGCATCAGCAGGATTTAGTGGCCAAAGAAAATTTCAACTCATTCTTCTCCTGGTAGGGATTTCTGCGACTATCAGTCACTTAATTCTTCTAAGCGTGAGTCTCTGCTGTGAACAATAATACCTGCTTAAGTTGATTTGTTCATTAGTGTTTCACACTTTTATTTAGCCAAGAGGAAAATGTGGGTGGAAAAGAGAGTAAAAATAACTCTTCCCCCTCCCCCAACCCTGCTACTTATCTCCACCTGAGCAATGCCTGAGAGAGGCACAAATATACCACACAGACATACACAATGCCTGGGAACCTTGAACAATGTCCCTTTCTGAGCGGCAACATCTCTGCACAAGCAGTCAAGCTCCACTTCTCCTGTTGGAAAAAGCTGATATTCCCCTCACTCAGTACTCAAATGAAACAAGTCAATTATTTGTGTGAGCCCCGCAGAATCATCTCCATAACCCTCTCCAGGACCCTCAGACCAACCTTTGACACAGGAGTGTAATCGTACAGCACCGGAATCAATTACACTTTTGGAGAGAGGGGTGGAAAAAACAACTTTGCAGGCCCACCGCAAATTGCTGAGGCTGTCCTCTGGCTCTCGCACGGCTCGAATCCAGGAAGTGCCTCTCAGCTCAATTTTCAATTATGTTCTCATCACAATTTACAACAGACAGTGTGTAATTTATGGCAATTACCTCTTCTGACATCCCCCTTTAAAAATTTCAGATAAAGAGACAGACAAAACCTGAAAGTGAGCCAAGCTCACCTGGCCTGCCTGCTGTACTAAGTTGACATTATGGGGAGAAAAAGGTACGTCTGACAAGGCTGTGAAGGAGATACTTTACAGAGTCATGAATGCGTGCTGACAACTAAATCAAGCAGAAGAGGAACATAATTGTTGTGGATGCATTCCTTTATTTGTTAATGCATATATACAATATCATAACAACTGAATACTGTGTAAAGGGGTAATAGGGAACACAGTCTGTCATTCTGGGTAAAAGACCTGTGAAAAAATTACTTAACTATAAAGTCATCCAAGCTCATTTGGTTTATACTTCCTCCCCCAGGAAGATCAGCAATTCATAATAGAAAGAGCGAAAACCCTAAAACAGTGTAGGAATTTCTGGAAGCAAAGCTACATATTTTAAAGAACAGCAAGCAATCATTTTGCTTTCTGTGACCTAAAATATTTGAATATTTTTCAGGCATTATGCAGGTATCTTTGCACTAACAAAGACTTATTGTGGTATTTTTCATTTTCCAAGATCTGAAAGTAAAACTGAAAAACCCTGTGAAGCAAAAGCAATGTAATTTCTGGAATGAAATCTAGAGCTGCTAACAAATATTTTGACAGTCCTACATCTCCATTGTACAAGAATACCTAAAAAAATTGGATCGATTTCACAGCAATTTCATTATTGTTACAGATTTTTCCTTTTTTTCGACAGCATGAAAACTTCCTATATTTGTATTTTCAAAATAAAGCATTTTATCTGTTTTGTTTACTTCATAACATTTAAGAAAAAAGTTTTAATTGAAAAATGTTTTCCCTACAAAGTTCCTTCATCAGGAGTTTTAAACTGGGCAGTTCATCCTCAAAAGGTGAACTGAAATCTCAAAATCCCGTGTGAGAGAGGGACACTAGGAAAGGCTCTGACCCACTGAAACCTCTGGGAGTTGTGCTACCGACTTCAGCTGAGCAAAGTTTATACTCATACGTGTCACAGAATCATGGAATACGCTGAGTTGGAAGGGCCCCATCAGATCACCGAGTACAGCTCCTGGCCCTGCACAAGACAACCACAAGAGTCACACCACGTGCCTGAGACTGTTGCCCAAATGCTTGCTGAACTGGAAGTTTCTATATAGAGAGAGATTAAAGATCACTTGAAATGTTCAAGATAACATCTATTTGAACTGAAAACTGCTTTATGCTGTAATACACATCTGAATTTGCAGGCGAAACCCTGAGCTACAGATGGTGCTACAGAATTTCTCCTCAATTCCCTGGTAGGAAAAAAAAGATGCTTCTCAGATATTCATCAAGAACCACAAGGACTATTATCGTTCCTAGTGAAAGCTGTCTCCTAGTGTTTTCAGAGCTCATACTACTGTGAAAACATCATTAAAGCGCCTTCAGCAATCTACTGCTTGATTTTAACCACTACTTATTTTAGAACAAAATGTTTATTAAATGACAAAGCCTGAATCACATATCTGAAGTAAACTAAGAAAGGAGGTGAGTGAGCAAGCACTTAAAGAAAATGTGTCTTGTACTGTAGAGCTGATGTTTCATAAGAGGCAGTTCCCCACGAACGTAAGCACAGGTTGCAGAGGGCAAGGGGGAAAACAAACCAATGATGCACAAAGTTGTGGGCATTTGTTTAGCCTTCAATATCAGGCCAGCAGTTCAGCTGAGAACAACATCTGGATCCCCTAGCTGAGTATCCCCTTCATCGGTGGAGAGCACAGAGAAATAGTTACAGAATGCGTAATTTTAATTACAACAATGCAGGTAGTTACTAGCAGAAAAGAAGGAAACTGGTGGGATTTTCCAAACTGGGGAAACTCCAGCAAACGGATCACAAATGGAACAAAACAGCTTCAGCTCCAAGGTAACACATTCCTGGTGGTGTCACTTGAAAGGCATAAGGGCCTGCATGCTCCCATCTGTTCCTGAGCTCAGGAGAAACTCTATGTGGTTTAGAACACAGAATGTGGTCTAGGCACAGAAAACTCGCAGAATCCAGCAGTATTTTACAAAAGGCACTGTGAGGGCTTTGAGGGAGGTGAGGCTGAACCTGGGTGGTGATGACTGCTGGGCTAACAGGGGCTTTTCTGAGGTTCTGCTAAGACCAAACAACTACTACCTCCCTTGTGAGTTGACACTGAAGAAAATCATCCATTAGCACTTTCCATTAGGCTTCAATATCAGCAAAGAATCTCATGAGATGTTGTGGATAGAAACATAAATTTGGCAGCAATGAATGAGAGGCACAGGTCAGGCTGCAAGTAGGTGGACTTCATCACTTCTGAGTAACAGCACATCTTCACAGCTCCTGTCCACCAAACAGTGCCATCGCAGAGTTAATGTCCTGCTGCAGTGGAGACCTATTCCTGTTTTATGCCTCCTGGTAGCCAGACACGTGGCTGCCTCAGAACACACATTCAAGAAACACCACAAACAGAGCTAAGGTGAGGAACACTGCCTACAAAACTTTCGTAGTTTTCCTCCTGCCTAAGGAGTTCACAGTGACTGATGGGTATATTCTCTCCATGTAAGATCTCGCAACTGAGATTTTTGCTCTGCCCGAGTCAGTGTAAGCTCTGAGTTCTGCATGACCAGATATGACTAAAGCTGTGGTCCTCAGTCCATGATCAAACCAAACACTCAGAATCTCTTTTCTCCTATCTACAAGGTTTAGCAGTGAAAACCTGAATCTTAAAAACTCAGGAGTCTGAGTTATCAATTAGTGATCTGAACAAATGAGCCCACCTCTGCTGAAAGATGAAAGAAAGAGAACAGACCACGGGTACATTTTAATATTTCTGCTTGGATAATGGCCAAGTGAAAATATTTTATAAAAACCTCATGGATAAGGGTAAATACAACAGCAATTTCACATGAATTGCATTCCCCTTGGAAAAGCCAAGGTAACCTGAGTCCACTACAAGAGAAAGTAAGGGGGTACATGCCTGTAAGCATGAAGTACTTCCTTAAGCTTCAGGAATGGAAAAACCCAACTATATCTAGTTTTGGCTTACTGACAACAGCAGCAGGGATTGTAACACAGAATCAGGGTAGCCAAAAACACAGGCAGGCCACTCTTATGTGTCATTATGCAAACCAGATGACTCTTTCCAGAAAAGGACTGTTCCATGGAACAGCCATTCTGTTTAGGTTGAAAGAGCTTCAGGAGCAGTGTTACCTGTGTGCTCCCATGATGATCCAGCACAACAGGATCCAGAGATCCGGGCTGCAGCCTTGGGCTATGACAACAACATAAATAATCAATGACAACAACATATTTTGGCTATCGACATGTGGAACCTCATCCACAGCTCACCAAAGTCAATGGAAAGATCCCCATTGCCTTGGGCAGTTTATGGGAACTAGAGGTAGAGTATCAGTCCACGTTTGAGTTCTACCTCACCACTTGTTATTTACTATATAATACATTTTCCATGTCTTCTCACCATAAAATATTAAGAGTGTACACTCTAAGCACCTCAGGCTTCCAAAATCAGCAACTGTAAGACTTTTTTTTTTCCTTCTTAAAATACCAATAAAGATGGTATTCAATACGTATTCAATACAATTATTATTGTTTTAGCACTAAAATAAGATCATAGCACCTGTGAACAACAAAAGTTATAAGCGTAATTAATATGAAACAGAA
Source organism: Oreocharis arfaki (assembly GCA_013398015.1). Lineage (NCBI taxonomy): Eukaryota > Metazoa > Chordata > Aves > Passeriformes > Paramythiidae > Oreocharis > Oreocharis arfaki. The sequence continues at coordinate 143,484 of VZRR01013922.1, read as the reverse complement.
GTGTCTTTTTCAAGATGGCCAGCATGAACTTTCTAACGATTAATAGAGAGGGCTGGGGAAAAGAAGTATAAGGCACACCTCCAATACCTTGAAGCATCAACAGCTCCCAAAGACACATCACAACTTCAAATGGAGTCATCAGACCAATAGAAATGATCTCCCTATTTAATAATATGATTTGAGTTTCTATTGTTAGTTTGCAGTAAATTATCAGCCTCTAAGTGGGATGACAATTTTAAAAAGTTTAGCAATTGCTGATGTAGATATATTTTAATCTAATACACGTCAGGTATGTAAGATTTCATGTTAATAGAAATAAATTTTCTTCATAGAGACAACTTAATGTAGACTCAGCTCTGGTTCTGTTGCATGTAGGTTAAAGTCTGATGTCAACAGGGAAAAGCTCAGTAAAGCCAGGACACAGCACAGCAAATCACAGTCTTCAGGTCTGAGAGTCCAGCTGTAGTAATGCATAGTTTAGAGGTTTTACTGATCCTTACACCTTTTCATTATTGACTAGTTGGCACTGCACTCAAAACAGGAAAGGAAGCAGATTCAAAACGAGAACTTTGAAACCTACCAGCCCACAAAATCATTGGAAATTTGGTAGATATTTGTGGTCCAATTACTACTGAGAAGGAGGAAAAAAAAAAAGTTGGAATTCCAAAATTTTAATTGTCCTGAGTTGAGGGAGGAGGAAGAGAAGAGAAAAACAAAGTCACCAGGCCTTTACCTCGGAAGCTCGCAGGCCTTGCTGCAGCCTAACTCAATAATTACATTGTACTGCCAGCAACAATTCAATTTTTTTTTTCTCCCCTGAGGGTTCCAACACATTTGCACCATAGGGAAGCCTTTTCTCTTTACATCTCAAAACTCTACCACAAACTCTTCCTTTATTCATAACAGCCAGATCCCCAGCTGAGATAGGCACTTTCGTATTGCTCTAGATGACAGTTTTCTGTGTTCTTTCCAAGCTCAGGGGGTTTAATAAACATATCTGGCAATCTTTCGATAGCTGGAGGGCCTGGGATGACACTGTGTGCAAACAATATGCTCTCACTGCTAGGGAAACAAGTTTATTCAATTCAATTAATAGATTACAGTCAAGATACTTGTTATCCTGCAATGAAAAATATGAAAAGAACTATGAGACTTAAGATAGGTTGCAGGATTACCACCTGGCAACACAGCAAGCCAGGCAAAATGAGACAAAAAACCCACTTGTTGTACATTGCTGGGTTTTGGGGGGCTTTGGGTTTTGGAGGGTTTTTTTGCCATATAAACAGTGGCACAGGTTGCTGGTCTCAGCACAGAACTGTCTTTCAATTAATATTAAGATGAGCTTGGCCCTCTGAACATGCATAGTTTTCGGTCAAGAACTGTAAAAATACATCTCTGTTTCCTCCTACAAAAGGGGGATACTCCTTTTCATTTCCCTAACTACAAGGGGTGGTTTTCATTAGACATGAGCAATAATTGCTTGCTGAAACTGAACTGTTTACAAGCCAACTACAGCAGCCAGGATTTGGTTCCACATTTGAAAGAAATTGAAGTAAAATTCTATTTTGAATTTCAACTCTATTCAAACAAAAGCACTTTCTTAACATAAACAATTTGTGGAATACAGAATTTGCTTCTATAAGAAGTGTTTCCAGTGCAATCACACCGGTCTAAATAAGAGAAACACTTGTGCTTTCTTGAAGTAAAATACTCCAGGAGCTGGTGGTCTTGTGTACCCCCTCCTCTAAGTATGAATCCGCAACAACTCGTCCTTTCTGAAGTGTTCTCAGAACAAGTTTCAACTTGCAGAAGTTACCACAGGAGAACTTCTAATTTAACTACCAAAGTGACAGGGAAGTTTGCCTGAAGGATAATTTGTGGTTAAGGCACATACAGGAACACAGGAGGTAAAAACTTATTTCATACCATAGACCTGAATAAGTAACCCAATATCCAAGTGCCTCAAATCATAAACGTAAAAAAGGGTTAAATCCCATTCTTTTGTCTGGTTTACCTATTCTCTTTGGCAACAGGGGCTGTATCTGGCCATGCCTCCTCTGGGCAATGGCTGCCCAACAGCCACTGAAGTCTTCAGCTACCAGTCAAACTCCAGCTCAGTTCAAGGGCATAAGTAATAACCACTACTTAAGTAATTCTGTTCCTATTTCAGTAGACAGAGGGATCACTTGTTCTTCAGAGTACTGGTACTATTAAAAAAAAAATTTTTAAAAACCCCATAATAAATAAAATAACAAAACTGGCCTTAAGGCTGGCAATCCAATAATCTGCATAATATGGTTCTAGGCCCAAGAAGACAGAAAAACGATGAGAAAAGAAGTTGTGTTTGGAGGTGAGAAGAATATATCAGAAGACTGACCAGCTATCCTAGAGATACTCTTGTGAATGTGATATTTGAGATAAAAGTCACCTTTTTGTAGGTGGGTAAGGTCACCCGTGAACTTCTCCAGCATCTGGATCCCAGAAGGGGCTCACCCTGAGTCAGATGTGCCCTACTGCTGCTATGCAAGCCAGGGAAGGAGGGAGGAGCTTGCAGGTCCTGGCAGGAGCAAAGAACTTTCCCATTAAATCACTTCTGCTCTGCAGCAGTTCTCAGTGTCCATGGAGTCACTGAGCCATCACACACTTGATGCTACTCCAGCCCATCTTTGCTCTGAATAGTTCTGTCCTTATGGCCTCGAAACAGAAAGGTCAGTGACTCGAGAACTCCGTCAAGAGGTTGTTTCTCTTACTCTAACCCACCTGTTTTCTATGATCTAAATATTGAGTTTTCATTTGAACAAATGTTTGAAAACCACAAAGTCTTTCACTGGGATCCCTGACTGTCTAGGAACTGGGTCACAGTAATTAGTACAGCTGAGTGAAGAATCAAAAATTAATTATTTATTTACCTAACATAAGTGGTTCCTTTGTTCTTAGATTAGCCAGGAGCTCACAATGAATTTCCTTGGACTTCAAGAAGTTCAGCAAATGTCTCAATATGTCTATTCTGTGGCCTGCTCAGGAATTTTCAAAATTTCAGCTGAGTTCCAGTGTGCAGCTTAATCTCCTGATATCATTGTTCATCTACAATTGGCACTAGAGTGCCAATGAGAGTTCATGTAAATTTGAAATTCAATTGCAAAAAAAATTTCAAGCCAAAGGTATTTTAATCCATACAGCCCAATTTCTTGAGTACTTGCAAAACTCAAAAGCACATGTTTTTTTAAAATTTTTAAGTTCTGAACAAAGTACAGTGTTCTCATGTTACTGATTTACCTGTCACAATTATTGCATTGAACACACTGGAAACTGTATGCCTGTATCCAGAGCAGTAACATTCCTCCACAGTTTTAAGTTCTTTTTACTAATGGCGAAAAGGCCTATGGAATTAATAGGGATGGGAAATCAGTCAGAATGAAATTTTTATGTTTTCCTTCAAACTCCAGCGGAGATTTCTCTGAAGATCCATGGAATCTAATCGGCAGTTTCATGTTTCCAGATAAATTTTACTCATTGGGCTACTATTTTTACAAAGGATACAACGCAGGAGAAAAGAAAAAGAGGTGGGGAATAATCAGAACTACCCTGGCTATCACTGGTTTTGTTCCAATTGTCTTGGTAGGAATCTGATCCTGGAGTAAAATGCAAAATTAAAAAGGCTTTCAGCCAGTTTTCTTGTCTAGTTATTTGAGCACATGCTTACATTTTATGCAGTAGATCCTGCTGATTTTGCAGGGAAAGTTTGAACATTTTTCCAAGATTATAATCAATTTCTTACAAGGGTAAGGAAATGGCATTTATTCTTTTGCTACATGAAATACAGCAAATAAGTGAACCTTTATTCTTTAATTCCTGCATAAAACTCAAATTCTGCTTCCACTTCAGTCAGCAATAAACAGCAATTAACTCTTAGCAGTCAGGATCAGCACTGAGATATTAAAGCATGTGTTACAACAGAGGAAAGCCGAAGAATATTATACACCATAGAGCAGAAAACTAGGCAGAGAAACATATGCACAAATACAATTAATATTCTGATTTCCCCTTTACTTTCAAGTGCACATTTGTTTGCTTTATGAGAATTTGCTTGCTACAACAAAAGTTCTGTTGAAAATCTTGATGTTCTGATGTGCTAAGGAAAAGAAAGCCTTGTTTCTTTAAAGACAAAAATCTGCCTATAGCAATTAATCTTAACATTCTTAAGAAAACAAATGTCACACTTAAATTTTAGGTCTTTTAAGAAATATTAAACAGTATTTTGTTTGAATGAATGAGTCTAATCTATACTACTTACCTACTTGGGGTGGGTGTCTGTTCTCAGAACAAACACTCCCTGAACTCAGTGTACACTGTGCCTGAGGAACCACTCGGCAACTTGGAACTGTGTATTTGAAAATAGTTTGTATCTGTAACTGCTATTAAATGAAAATCAGTACATCGCTGGTTGGGCAGCTGCTAAGATTTTATAATCACACAATAGAGAGGATTAAATACTTGTAAAGAGTGCATTAGACTAAATTCTGTGCTCAGTTGCAATTGTACGACCTTAGGAAATCAATGGGGTTCCACATTTGCAAATGATGAGGGGTTGGTCCATTCCTTTAAAAAAAAAAAAAACAAACCCTCAAGAAAGTTCAATTTGAGAGAAAATGTTTGTGCTTTTCCCTCTACTGTTCCATGTCTCATAGCTAACATCTGGTGAAAATTAAGAAGCAGTTTTCCCCCCTTCCCCCTCACCCCCCAGTCAAACAAAAAAACCCACAATACAAAACCCCGCATATATATCTGATGTATTTTATACATATTCATCCTCATAACTTGACAGATGGGAGGAATCTTGCAGTCATTTCTGAAAGCAGACAAAAGGCCGTTGGTTCTGCTCCACATGATGATTTGTGAAGACAGAATATCACCCGCTTCCGTTGATGATTATATAGTTCTATCCATCTGTCTGCCACTGGAGGTTGTGAGAGTGAGATACAGCTCACACCGTCTTCATAAACAAAAGTAGACTGTGCTGTCAGTAGTCAGACACGCCAACTAATTGGAGCTGTCGACAGACACAATATTCTGTGTCAACAGCTCTGGTAACAGTTTGAAACAGCAATGATATGTTGGGTGATGGTGAGGATGACACATATGTCTCTAATAGCATGCTAGAAATCTGACATAACTAGAAAAGAATTACTAAAATGCAATTCCCAGCCTCTAGTTCTGCTATTCAGACTTCCCAGTCAGCACAGAGAGGAAAGAGATGCTTGTGTGTGTTCGTGTTCTTGTGCTTGTACTTGTACACATCTTCTTCTGTATCACTTCATATGCTGACAGCTTAATTTGATGCTCATAATGACTAACTTAAAAACTAAGCTTTCTGCTGAATTTCAAGGAATTCATCAAAATTCCTACACAAATTTAAAGTTAAATGGGGGGACCATTTTCACCACTTTCTTATGAACTGGAAACAAACTCAAACAGGTCAAACAACAGCCATGCTAAATGAAGAGCTCTTACTGTGTCTGTGCAGGAAAGAAAAGTGCAGTCTTACTGAGAAGTGGCTTGGTGGACTCATCCAAATGATAAATTGTCCTCTGATCTTGCCAAGATTGATAAACATTCTTCATTTTAAATTGAAGCCCAAGGAACAAATATTCGCAGGATTACGGCCTCAGTTTCTCTTTAGCAGAAAATCCTTCACCATCCTTGAGTCTTCCTCCTTGAGGATTTGAAAGCAGAAAGAAATCAGTGTAAAAGGTTGATAAACAAAGTACTAGGGAAGAAGAAAAAGTAGAGTTTTGCTCTACTCACATATGTATATGCTCAGCTTGCACATTTATCTGGCTTCTCCCTTGCCAAACGTAATGCAGCACTGTGCAGACTAGGTTACATAACTACATAATATGATAATTTACAAAAATACAATTTTTTTTCCTCCAAAGAATTAAACAAATATACAAACATCACAGCAACTGTGGTAGTAAAGTGAATAGTAAAAGGTCCTTAAATGGAGACCGGCAACAGCAGGTCTGGCATCTCACCTCAAAGCCCACAGCTGTACCCAGAACCCTGAGATCTGACAGTCACCATAAAACAAATAATAAAATACGGTGACAGTCCTTTTACTGATGCACGTGACCACATTGTAGCCACTGAACATCAAGGTCTTAAAGACCTTTCATCCCAGAGAAGCAGGAGGAGGGAACAAGCTGGAAAAGGCACATAAGGACCCAGACGACGTTCTGCAAAGCCCCTGGGAATGAGGCTTGTGGTGGCAAGCCCACAACGTATCCAACTACAGTGATCCCAGTTTGGGAGGGACAAGCTAGAGCCCAGAACCTCCTTTCCCAGAGGGGAGGATGTCAGCACCCACACAGCAGCAGGATCTCAACCAAAGCCCAGCACAGAAGAGGCCTCGTACACCCCCATCAGCTGCCTTAGCAGCTTCTTGCCAAACTTAGAGGGACAGAGCTGAAGGAAGCAGGTTGGAAAAGACGTGCCTGGAGGGCAGGAAGTCTCGAGCATTACTAAGGAACATGCAGTGACAATAGCTGAGGTTACAGAGGAAGAGCCTAGTCTTGTTTGCGGCATAAATCCCTATATTATCTCTTGCTACTTGACCTGCTGGAGCAGCCAGCGGCACCAGGAGCATGGCGTGCCGGCCTGAGCCGGCTGCTTTCAGCCAGGAGAGGGCACACAAGGCAGTTCCCTGCGACACTGTTTGCTTGGCAGCCACTTATTCTTCCCATCTTCATGCCTGTTTCTGCGCGCTGATGTCTCTTGTGAACCATCCAGACTGTGCTCAAAATCATAATGGAAAAGGAAAAGACTAAAAGATAAGCCAATATCAGCTGTTGCCAAAGCCACGAAACTGGGAAAACCTGTCAAAATATTTTAAGAGGGAGAATTTTAAAAAACAGGAGTGTGAAAAATAAAGTCAAGCAATATCATATTCTCCACCTAACCACAGAGCAAGTTGCTACCCAAGAAGAAGTGTGTATAAATAGTGTGTCAGCCATTTACTGTGAGTGTGACTCTAACAGCTGGGCTGTTTGCAGGAGATGCAAATTTGGAGCCATTCAGGGAAGGAAGAATGAAAGCTTTGGCACTCGCTGGGCAAACACTAACGGGTTTGGGAAAAGGGCCAGCAAAAGACAAACTACACAAAATAGTGGGTGGCCAGACTTAGGACAAGGAATACTTGGGCAAAATACCACAAACAATCCAGCTCAAGGCAAACACTGGACACTTCGAAAGTTTTATTTTTTGATTCCAAAGCATAAGCAAAAGATCTCACTGCAATCACTGCACTCCCACAGCCCCAGCAGCCCTCACAGCCCGCAGACACTTGCTTATATTCATCTTGCATTACAGTCACCCATCCCTATAGTTTCTGGCTCTGAGTCATCCCTAGTCACAAGAACAACTCCATTAGTTGTCATGTTCAAAAGTTAGTGAAAAAATACTGATACAACTCCTGCCCCAGAGATCAGTTGAAGGAGTTTCGAGAAGGTCAGGCTGCTTACAGCTTTAATCTAAACAAATAGGTGGGCTGTGATATGGAAATGGTGCTTTACAAGAGACCCTGTAGCTCATGAGTAAAGCATGAGGATATTTCATCCCTCTGTCCTCCCGCCAGTTCTGTGAGACACCAAGATTTTATGGAGTCTGGTTTCTGTTACAGATACTCATGGCAGAATTACACCAGGCTTCTTTCAGGTTTTGTTTTGTTGTTCTGGTTTGTTTCTTAATGAAGCGAATCTAAGCACAGTATCAACACCCTCTGTGTTAAATCATGCACATTTATTTCATCAAAACAACCCAGGGATTTTTAAACAATCACCAACTGCATTTGAAGGTGAGTTCATTATTCAACCTTCTGATACCTTTTCATGCTGCTTAGACTCGCTGCCTTGTACCGCATTGGTATTTAATAATTATTCCAGCTGTCTCTAAAGCCCTTTCACCACACCTTGTGTGGCACATTACAGACAGCTTGGATTTTTCAGGTACAAATTGCTAAACAATTACTGATGAGAGAAAGGTCATAATAATAGGTTACAGAAGCCTTTGCAGCCTGCCTTTACTTCATGGCCATTTATAAAGAACCATTTCATCCCATTGTTATAATGATGAGAAGGAAGTAGTTTAAGGTAGTTATAGACAAGCAAACAAAAGGCAGGAGAGCAGTGCTGTATAACTTCTACTTTCACTTCCTGCCTACTCCATTACTTCTGGCATTATGGGAGAAATAACATGATTGGAATGACCTAAAGGTTATAACGGGTGGGCAAGGTTTGCCTTGTCGAAAGCAGTGCGAGCACTGTTGGCTAAACCTTTTTGAAAGCTGAAAGTGGTGCCGTTTAACAAAAATACTAAGCTGTCATTGAAAAAAGTACATTACTTAGAAATAGTATTTCTTCATGGGCTTTCTTATCTCTATTTTCCCCTCTCAAATGGGGTTGGGTTTTTTTTTCCCCCCAGTGGAAAAAAAAAGTCACAAAGATGAAATCTCTCTGAAAAGTTGAAAAGTAGAGGACGGATTTTGCACTGGTAGAAATTCCATTAGCTACATATGAATGCTACTGGCTTTAAAACAGCCAAATCAAAGTCTCAGTGGTCCATGAGAGATCAAGCAGCCAAACTTCTTTGGATTCCTGGGATCAGCATGGATACAGTGATTTTTATTACCCCTAATTTTTTGCAAGAAGTGTCTCTGCTAGCTGCTTCCTCAGTACTTGAGGTATAAGATTTGATCCAAATGTACCACAGAACTTCAAGCCCAGTCACAATTCACAGAAAAATCCAGGTTATTTAATAAGAACCTCCCTTTTGAAAGAGAAAATTCAGGACAATTTGATCGACCAGGAAAAAGCTACCTCAGCCAGCAGAATAGTGATGAAGCCAGCAGAATAGTGACTACAAGGCAGTAATTTGGCGCTTTCAACTAAAGGATAAAACTCCCTCAGCCTTGCTTAAAAATTTTTAAATTTTATGCAAGTCACAAATAACACAGTAGTAAAGGCAAAGGGCCACTAATACTTCCCAACATTTCTACCCATGTTCAAACATTAAGAGACCTTTGTTCAAGAGCAGCCCAGTAAGCAGGAAGCAAGTCCACTCATAGCTAAGCAATGCCATAAGTAAAGAGCAAAGCAAGATCTGGATCTTCATCAGGAGGTGTCGTAGGCTTCCTTCTTCCAGGGAAACTTCATTTTTTCAGCCTGAGGAAATTGCTGGGGGCAGATCCCCCTAGATAGCATCTTCCATTTATTCCCCATTAATTTTCATTACATTAGACCTTCATTTTTCTAAGCTTCACTTTCCCTTACTGCAAAATGGAGATTAAGACACAGGTTTACCAATCAGAAGAGAACTGACCCTTGGATCACCCTCATGCCCATCTTATATTCACATGTCCAAACTCACCCTACATGCAAAGCAGACAAGGTGGATGCCAGGTAAACTTCTGAATTACTTATCTCAAAATGTCTTGAGGCTGCATCAAATATTCAGCATAAATTAGGTAGGATTAGTATCCATTTTGTGATGGATAAAGCCTTACTGCAAGGGGCTGTGGGACACACACAGCCTGCAATCCACACGTCTGCAATGTGCATTCTTCACACTTCACCTTGCTCTCAGCTGCCGACCACAAAGACAGCGCCAGAGTTGTACCTCCCAAAAAAGTCCATGAGAGAAAACTTTGCTACTTCTACAGTTCTATCTTTAGAATTGGAAAATTGTGTTCCTTGCTTCATCAGACTAAGTACAGAGCAAAATGATTTCATCATAGATTGCTTTTATATTGGCAAGTATAGAATACAATCAAGTCCTGACTTTTGGCAGATTTCCATTTATTGCTGCCCAAGATTTAATCAGCTAGATTGATAGTCAACTATTACTTTGTTTTTGGTCAACAGTTATTTAAAAGGTAAAAGCAAACAAGTCTGTAAAACAATTTAAATGCATCAAAGTTTCTATCTCACATTACGTAGTAAATCCCGCTCTCCTTCAGGAATCCAGCCAGCCAAACTTTTGTTCCCTTGGCCAGTTGCTGGAATAATAGCCTCTCCTTTGTTTCATCGTGACTTGATTACTATAATTATTTGCCCGCTAGACTTCCAGCTACTGCTCTGATTGTGAGGAGTACAGAATACAACTGCTAGACTACATGCTGCATCTAAGTCTTTCCATCACATTACCCCTATATCCCCATATTAAGAGAGCTCCATTGCTTCCCAATGCAGCGGCGGCCCGATTTTTTAGATCTTCGTACTAATTTACAAGGCTTTACATTGGAAGCCTCAGATAAATCTTTTGCTGCTCCATGTCTGAAGAGTCTTAGGGCTGTACTTGTATATGCTTTTGTCTCCCCCATAGTGTTTTAGACCCTGAACTTGTTTAGTGTTACTCACATGAGCAGGTTTACAGACTTCAATGGGACTACTTACATGAGTAAGAAGTACTCATATGAGTAGATATTTGCAGGCTCAGACTCTAAGTGACTTGGAGAGCTTTACTATTATTCACTTCTTGAAAAGCACTTGCAAAGAAACAAGAGAGGACTTACCGTATTTATTCAGAGTTATTATATATTCACCATGTCTTCTTCTTAAGCCCTCTTTGTTCTTGAGTACATGTACTCTATCTACAGTAGCGATACACAATATTTCTCTCAGGGGATTTTCACATGCGAAAATAGCGGAGGGTTTGACATGTTGGACTGTTGGGGTTTTGTGTTGTTTTGTTTTGTTTCTCCCTGTGAGAATTTGTAGATACCAACTTGAGACAAAGAGGATTTTGTTATTTCTTCTATTGCTGCAGCACTAACAACCTTGTGCCAGGGAGTAAGGCTCCACTGCATAGAAGCATGGTTCACATACCTCACAACAAGCCATCTCCTGCCCCTAAAGCGTTAAAGCTGCAATTTCTCTACAGTTTAAATTGAACACTGTCATTTTCACCTTAAAACACTTGTTTCCTTCATGCATTTTCAGCTATGAGGACAATCAATTTTGCCCAGGTCCAGCATGGCTCATTTTTACAAAAGTTCGTATTTCCCACCTATATGATACACACAACCCGGCACACGTATTTTTTATATAATGAGAAATGTTCTCTTCTCTGGAAGACTTGTATTCCTTGGGAGAAAGAGGGGCAAAGTGAAAAAGCTGCATTGTTCTGTAGCCTGCCATGCTAAGAAGTTGCCCTTGCTGGGAGTGCTGGATATGTCACAAAAAATGTGCAAACTGGGCTCACTGAACCCCCCAGATCTTTTAAAATAAATTAAATGTCTTTTCTAGCAGAACACAATGGAAAGGTATAGATAGATCATTAAAAACTAGGGGCTTTCAGAGGCTCTCAATGGTGATTTTTTTTCCTCTCTGAAAACACCAGAAGAGATGACAGACTTGATCCTTTGCAGTGCAGAGTGCTCCTGAGCACCCTCTATTACTGCGAATGGGATGGAAAAGTGGAGGCATTCAGCATTGAGCACTGCTCATCACCTTGCACTGCTGCAAGCTGCTAGAAAATTCTTGCATTCTGCACATAGCAAAACCAGTCCCTCTGTACAGAGTGCCTGCTGCCTCCAGAATAGAGACCTGTGGATTGTTTCCACTGGAGATTTCTGTGCTCAATTAGCAATACCAGTCCAGCAAAAGTTTCAGATGGATTTGCACAGGAACAAACTGACAAAAGTGAGTCCGTATTGTTTTCCATGCAGGATGAGTTGCACCCTAGGCAGGATCAAGTCTCAAAAGCACATCTCATTTGAGGGTCTGCCCTAAAATCTTTTCAGTAATGCATACAGGAAACAACCTGGACAGACAAGGTGAGGGCCCAAAAAATGTCGGGGTGCGATAAGAAGGTGGTAGAAAACTGTTACTATTTTCTTTCATCTATCCCTGCTTCACATCAGCCAGAAAGTTAGTGGCTTTCCTTTTAAAAAAAAAACCAACTTTAGTGAAATGAAAGTCTGGCATGGGGCAGGCGCAGTACAAGACAATGACCCAGACCTTGCATGGAGAGGAGGAGGGTGAGGCTCTTTGCTTTCAAACATCTCCAGTGCTGGGCTGTTTGCATGCTCTCACCTGTGTGTTTAGACACCAAAAAACAACCCAGCTCCACAGTACTGTATACCTATCATATACTGCTTGTTTCACTCCAAGTAAATCCAAGGGAGAGAAGACAGCAGGCAGGGAAGAAGCACAGCCAATACAAATGCAATGTGTTTCTACTGGTGCTGTGCCTGGCCAGGGCATGGACTATCCTAAAACAGAGTATGCCTTGAACGCCTTGGGTCCAGCCATGTCTCAGTACACTCTGTACTGCACAGATCTTTCTCCACTTTAAAATAGATTACAAACCTGGGAAACTTTCAGCTGGTTGAGAGACAGAAATAAAGCTTGCTCCCATGGCTTTTCTCAGAGTTCTCAAAGCTCTAGTAATAAACTGATTTTCTTTTAAGAAATGCTGGCATACCACTGTCTTGTGTCAATTTTCATGGGTCACCATGAAAACAAGATGGGTGGCACAAAATTAAAAGGATTTCTGTTAAGCTTGCAGCCTTTGAAATCCTTTAGGTCTGAGAGATGGTAACCTTCTTCCTTTCCCCAACTTTCACTTCTGAGACACAACATGTTGCTGTATGGATAACACTCTCTTCCTGCCATTTTCAAGGGAGAGAAAAACCTCCTAAATCAACTCACTTAGCAACTGGATGTTTGGCAAGCACAACGTACCAAGAAGCAAAATTAAAACGTAATACAAAACTTAATAGCTTTAATCAAAGTAGTTACTGTTTAAGATTCCTAGCTAAATTCTAATGAAGCTTAAACAGAAAAGGTAGATGGAGGTATAAGTACGGTAGTAACACGTGAACTATTTTCCTTTAAAAGTCTCATTCTGATTATTAAATCTTTTATCAAACATTTTCTAACACCAATTTTCATCATTTATGTTCCCTGCTCATATTTAATATTCCAGTAACAAAACTCATACTAACAACAAGAAAATACTAACGTTAGGATTAGTATTCTGAGGCAATGCAATATAATCCCCTGTGAAAATACTTAATATTTTAGATGCAATAAATAGGCCTGATAATAATAGTAATATTAAACAGCTGTATGTGAATTCTGAAATTACTTCCTCAAAGTCTCATAGAGATCTGAATTTTTTCCTCATATCTAACACAGGAGCAATGAAATGTCTCTGTGTACTTTAATTTGTAAACCAGTACTAGTGCTTCTGAGAGTGCATATTTTTATCCTATAGCATTTTTTAATTCTAATTTTAAATCAGAAACTTTACTCTTTTTGGGGGGGATGCCTCAAATCTGAGGTACTTCATTTGAGATCCTTTCACTTGAATTACAGTGCACTGCAGATGCAGCATGTCATTAAAGATGAGACCTGGAATGTCACAGACTGACCATATCATAATGAAGCTCCCAAAACAAGAAATGGGGAGGCTTTTGAGAACCTGGGGGTTGTGGTTTGGAACACTAGTTGTAGAGAACCAGGCTTTCAAGTGGAAATGAAGGCATATTTGGTACAATAACTCTAGGCACCTGAGCACATAAATTTTTACTGCTCAAAGCCCTCACATTTCAAAAAATGCCTCAGAGAAAAGACTTAATCTTATTAAAAGTGACCAGAGTGGCTACACGTGTCAGTGTGAACTACATTGAATTCACTGGTGGACAGTCAAAACAGAGCTAAGAAATTTTTTCTGTGATAATTTTCTAATCAGAAGTCCTATGCTTGCACAAATGAAAAATTCTGTAGGAAATATATTTAATAGAAAAAAAAGTATTTCCCTAGATGCAATGCTTCTGTTAATCCCTCTCCATATTAAAACAGCAGAAGTCTTCCAGAGGAGAGGAAAAACAGAACGAAGCAAGGGGAACAGCAGTGTGCCAGAACCAAGTTCCTTGGGTTTGCAGTGCCCTTTATCTTTCTGCTTCCTTGCCTGTCTCCCCTCTCCAGCTCTGCAAAATTCAAAACGGGTCAGGGGTTTCCAGACAGCCAGCTAAGATCCCATAAACAAGTTCTATTGTTTGCTCTCCTAAAACCTGGACTCTCCAAGAAGCTCCTGGCCACCCACTCACATACACAAGTACACATGTCAGAGGCTTTTTTTTCCCGCTAGTGTTTCATTCTGATTCATCATTTAAGCTATTTTAAAACCTTGACTATTTTTCCATAGGAAAAGATGTCTAATTCCCAGGCAGTTTAAGGCAGAAAGCTGCCAGCTCTTCTGCAGTTGAGTGCCAGATTTAGGAAATGCAGACAGTATGTGAAACTCAGCAGCGCCAGAGGCGTTTCAGAGGGCCGTGCAGCACCTCCAGCTCTGTAGAACAGTGGGGGCCTGGGAGCACCGGAGCTCCCTGAATCCCTCTGCTCCCCAGTTCATCAGCAGCTGGCACCAGACTGCGCAGCACAGAGCCAACGAGTGGGATGGGAGAGAGGAGCAAGCCAAGGAAGAAGTGGTAGGATCTGGTGGCCACGACATGAAACGATGGTCAGAGGCTGACTGAAGTCAGCTTGTGCATCAGCACATCCCACGGACCCAGGGGCACAGGACAGACCCACCAAATTCCATACACGTCTTTCACAAGAGGCACTCAAGTTCAAGGAGCTCTGTGTCTCACACACAACTTGGCCTATCTGTAATTGCACTTCTAATATTTTATTCAACACTGACACACAAATAAAAGGTAGGAATGATGCGGTACATTCTTCTTTATAATTACCTGGAAATCAAAACATTGGGGTAGGACTAAGCTGTCCTCCAAACACATCCAAGTGTTGGATTAGGTGGTAAAATGAGAATCACACTTTCAATAACCATGGAGCATGTGTGAACAAGAGGATACATTCCCATGGCTTTGAAGGATGGAGGGTTTACCACTTCCTTTTACTCTGTAATTTCATATTTTACACATGAGAAAAATAAGCCTTAAATACAAAGCATTTGCTTTTAAGCAAATCCTGCCTTATTTTAATGGCTTATGGTCAACATTATCACATAACACACTGCCATTTACAATGGGAGGCTGGGGAGAAGAACTCCCCCTGCAACTCTGGTAAGCACGCAGGTTATCAGTCATTATTCTGCTATTTAACATAATTTATTTTACTGATCAACTGCTCCAATTGAAGAAAATCAGACACCATTTGCTGCCATTAAGATATTTGTAAATCTCCATGGGATTATATAGAACGAAAGAGAGCATATAAATGTAAAATGTATCACAAATTTGGCATCTTACATGCATTACGGTTCACTCCTGAAGACAAGTGTATTCAGGAATACACTGGTCCTCCTAAGATCTAAAGGACCAATCCTTTGCTTATTTATTCCAATTACACACCCATGTGCCTTCACTGAAAGCAACTGAATCACAGGAAAGTACCAATGAAGTTTAAAAAAGAAAACATATTGAGAATAGGAATTTGAGAGCCTCAAGCAAACTGAAAACCCACTCCCTCACGGTATATATTGGCCTAACTCCACTGTGATTAGTGTAGACAATTTACACCAGCTGCCAATCTGCTCCTTGAAAATTAAGGACAGAAACCTAAACATATTCTGGAAATCTTGGCATTGTCAGGCTAAATATGTACACATGCCTGATTCTTTTCTCTTGTTCAGTAAAGGATGCAGCTTGTTAAGACTTTTTCCAGCAAAATATATATGTTTAATTTATGTGATTAATTTCTGTGTTAATGAAGGTTGAAGGACCAAGAAGGCTGAATGCATCTATTTATCCGGGGGCCAGATAAAAATTGCTGCTCAACTAGCCAGCCCGACCCTAATATGGAAAGCCTCAGCCTTATTCAGGGTGAGAGGACAATTAAATTTTTATGCTCATTTAATCCTGTGCCCTTTCAGAGCAAAGGCTGACAATTGTGCCCAATTTTTCCAAATGTTTGCTGTTACGTAACCTTGACGAACCCACCAAACTCAATTTGTGTGGGGCCTGTTGACAAAAATCCAATTGCAACGATATTCTGACACTCTCTGGGGTTAAACCCTGGATTTTGAGGTTACAGGAAGAGAAAAAAAACCAGAACTTTATTGCTTCCTACCTGCAGTAAGCAAATTCAGATTACTCCATATATCTAGTCAACAAAATGCTTCTACATGAAAGAAAATGCTCTAAAGAGCCTTTCTGCTTCTGAAGAGCTCTCTCCAAAGCTAGCAACATTTTGCTCTGATACTCAGAAAAATTGATTCTTTCAACAACTTAAATAACTTTAATTTTTTTTCTCTTTTCTTGTTCCAATCTTGTCAGCTGGTCACTTCCTTTAAGAGAGATTCATTTAGGAGAGCTGTATTGTACTATTATTATCTGTGCTTTTGCGGTTTAGTGCAGTCAGTTTATCTTATTACTATTATGTTCTTCAAGAGAGATTCATTTAAGTGTGACCTAGTCTATTATTTTAGGTGCCTCTTGCATCTCTATTGGGCATTTAAGAGTTGTAGAACTCTCTAATTTATTTAAGCAGGGCACTTTAAAGCAATATCTCAGTAATTTTCTTTGAGTTTAAGGAGCCCTTCTATGTTTTCAAAATGCTTGAAGTTCCTCTGCTCTTCTAAGGACTGCAAATATTTGAACAACAGATAAAAATGTTAGAAAAGCAAGTTCAAGACAGATATGGATCCAGAGAGACAAGACAAATGAGTGCAGGTAGATTTTTTTTTTCTACATGGAAAACTCTGCCAAGAATAGCCACACCAATATTTTGGTTGGCAAAGTAAAAACTGGTCATTCCCTCAAAATACTCATTTGTGATGTACTTTTCTTAAACAGAGGATTTTCAAACTGCATTCACACAACTCTTTGTAGTAAGTCACAACAAATAAACTAGCACAAGGAAATAGTTCCAAGTAACTTTTACAAACACCACAATAAATGTTTTCTCTTTGAAGCACCACTAGAGATGACAGGGATTTTATCAGCTAGAAAGTGGACTCAAAGATAGCAGAATTCACAGTTCTGTAGAGGGGATATTAGAAAAATAAGACACACAAGTCTGATCACAGATACGTCCAACGATGTCAGGGAGAGATTTATACTGACTGGGCTTAGTGTGAACCCTGGTTCTGCAGTCCTTTCCTGTGCAAACCTATAGCTCTCTCCACAGGAAAACACAGGGCTGTGAAGTACAGACTTAGAAAGATATTTAATCAAGACTAAAAATGCAATGAGAACATACAGAGCAAATTCCTAAAGGAATTAAATAAATAAAGACCATTCAGAGAAAAGCCATGGGGAACAAGTGACACAGCCTGAGGGAGGGAATCAAGAAAGCCAGCAAAGAAACAGTGCTCTCCCACTGCCAGGGAGGGAAGGTAAATCTGGGTTATACAAGGCAACACATGTTAGTGTTAGCTTAGTCCAGGTCCTTACACTCTTTTCCTCCTCAGCTAGCACAGCTGGAATGCCAGACCAGCTTCCAATGCCTGTAGCTTTAATACTCATTTTTGGTACTGCTGCCTGCCATCAGCTTGTCCTGGGGCTGATGCAGTGCTCATGACTGGCTGTTTTGCACCTCTCAGTGAGGCCAGTAAGAGCAGCCTATGCAAACTAAGAACAAGGACCTAAGTAATTTTAGGTAATAAACTTAGTGAAGATTGCCCTACCACTCTCTTTCCTTTCCCATATTGCCAGGAATGTACTTAGCCAATGGGAATTTGTCAAATTTAAACTCATTTTTTTGCAGGATATGACTTGGCTTTTTACTCAGCTTCTTGTAATTTATTATACATGACAAAAGATGAACAAATACATAGTTTGATTTTACTTTTGGAGGTGGAATCCCAAGAGTGACAGCTCCCAGGACACCAAACACACCAGCTGTTCTTTTATTCTCCTGTTCTTCACAGTAATGACAGTCTCAGCTCTTGTTGCCAAGCCTCTTTGGGAAACATTTTTAAAATAAACGTAGCACACATGAAAACATGCCAGAACAGCCTCCTTCACAACAAAGATTCTTCAAGAAGAGAAGATGCAGGGACTAGTGGGCAGTTGGGCTTCATTCTGGCAAACCAGAAAACTCACTGAAAATTACAGCATTTGGTAAGCCAAGAAAAAATTATTCTCCCCTCCCCAGCCCCAACTAATAGATACTGGTTAATTCCCTGGATGTAAAACCAAACAAATCTGAATTAGTCTAAAGGCATCAGGTCTAGCCAGGGAAGAAGATTAACCATGGTCAGAGAAGCCACCCACAGGAGCTATTCAAGAAGATTAAATGTTGGAACATGTCAGCAAGGGAAGCCGTAGACTCATCTCTGATTTTACAGGTCAAAACATCACGCACAAGGTGTTGACTAAAAGAGAAGTTATTGGTCCCAAATCAGATCCTTTGCAAGTGTTTATAGAGGATATTAAATCAGGTGAACCCTTGATCTCTTCTTTGGAAGCCATTTCTCTGCACATCGGTGAATGAAAGACTTTGGAACATAAATGTCAGTGTCCTCCTTTTCAGCCAGTTCCTGGGAATTCATCCATAATAGACAATCTATTATACTCATAATTTAAATACTCAAATGCATGAAAGTCCTTTTTGCCAAACTTCACCTAGTCAGGGGTTTTGAGTTCTTTCCCCATAAACAAAGCCCTTCAGATCCTTGCCATCTTTTGAGGCACTGCTTCAAATTTGCTTAAATATTTTGCAGTCCTCCTGCATAGTTTTCTTTTTCCTCAGAACAGAATAAACCAGCCAAACTCTGTAGGTCTCTTCAAGACAGCAGTATTTCTATCCACCGATAGTTCAACACAGACACTTCCATCCAACATGTAACCAGCTTAATTTTTTCTCCCTTACTCACACAGCATTATTTCTACATGGGTATTCCAAATCACATGTATAACTATCTGACAAATGTTTTTGCCCTAAGTCTCCTGTATTTTCAAGGGTTTCCTCTCATTTTACAGCTTTGATTACAGTTGATAGCATCACAAACATCTGTAAAAAGTAAAATAAAAGAGCTTGTCGCATTTGCTAGTTTTTAACACTGAAATGTTGTGTGAATGAAGAGCCTCAAAGCTATTTTGGCAGGTAAGTGAATGAGAACAAGATCTTAGGAATTTTCAATCGCACTGGAAAAGCCCTGGCTTGGCCTAGGTATAACACTGTGGTTGGTCTCAGGAGACATGAATGGGTTAAGTTTATAAAGCACTTCATTTTCCAGGCACAGCTATGGTACCTGGGGTAATTACTGCAGCTTAAGCTAGACCACACCTTAGATAAACCTGTAATGCTGGCGTTTTCTGCAAACATTTTCTTTACTGCAAGCTGTGGCTTGCCTCTCACATATATTTGCTCTCCATTCCCAACTTGGTTTTTCCTTAGCTAGTTTGTACTCAGTTGAACCAACAAATCAGAATTTGTTGATTTAGTTCCATACCTCTTCAGTCTTTGCGTGACACAGCCACACCAGCTATGCAGTAACAGCTGCTGTGGGGGCCTGGTGACTGCTTTTTGTGCCACATGGAAAAGGCTGGGGATGAAAGAGAAGGAGGAAATACTTCCAAAGAGAAACATTTTGTTTTTCTTAAAGGTGGAAGAGGCCACCTTGATTATAGTTAGTGCTAAGAATGTGAATTCACTTTTGGGGATAAATGAACGTATTTCCAGCTCTCCAGTGACCATTTTCAGCAAACTTCTGAAGCGCTGGTGTTAATTATTCATTGGACTTCATGGAAAGAAAACATCTCTGGGTATAGACAGCTGAGGGCTCTGCAAAAAGCAGTAACTGTGGAGATTTTCAGTGACTCTGCCATTTTTCCAGGTCTCTGCCATCACTCCTGGCAGAGCTGCCATCCCTGCAGCCCAAGCAGTGCTGCAGCACCCAGAGCACCCAAGGAGCCCTCCCCACTCAGGGCAATCTCCAGACAAGCAGAGATCTGCTGGACCTGTCCGCACCAACCCAGCTCAGTCTAGAGCAAATACCTTAAGGATGATGTACAGGATCACCCCACAACTCCTGCCAGAGGGAGGAGCAGTTGCAGGTGAAAAGCTCTTTTCCTCCCAGATGTGGAAAAGGATCTCTGTCCACAGCACCAGGCTTTCTACGGGCTGATGATAGATGCACTACACAATATTAATTGCAACAGCAATCCCTAATCTGATAACTTGAGCTTTCTGAGTACATTCCAGCGAAGCAAAACAAGGTAATCCTCGTGCCACCTGACATTTGCCCTCAGAAACAAGCCTTTATGAGAAACAAAAGCGTATATTAAAAGCTGAGGAAAAAAAGAAGATTAAAGGATAACATTTTTAAAAACACCTAATATTTCTCCTAATATTTCACCCAAAGAAATCAATCACTGACTTCAGTCAGAGCAGAATTTGGCTAATGCTGACCACACTAGGACATCACTGCTTGGGTACGAATGACTAAAAGACCAAATAATCCAAATTAAATAATTTTTTTGTAAAAATAATATCACTTTATTTTATTAACATTCACATTTGAAAATAAAATGGAGAGCTTAACCTTATCTAGTGTTTGAAAAAACTTCACACTCAAGAACTCTTCACCTAGTAAAGAAACAGATTTATAAAGAAAGAAAATAGGATCACCGTAGTTATGATCTAAATATTCCCAAGAGTCAAAAGATTCATGACACTTAAGTTCTAGAGCCTGACATCTGGAGCTAAAAAGCCAAATCTAATTTTCAAAAATTCTGAACTTTCAAATTAAAAAATTGACATAAAAGAAGTTAGTCAAACCTCAACTTGCTAAAGGGAGAACAAGGATCGTGTGTGTTTGTGGATAGCAGTCTGAGCTTGGAGAGAATTCTTGCTTCTGTTGCCCAAAATGCAGACACCTTCCTGGGTGATTTGTATGCAGGGACTTGCCATTTGGTTTTAAGATGTGCACAGCGAGACATGTGGCATTAAGTGCAATAAGCATGACAAGAAGAATAAATAACAACTTTAACAGCAGGAACTAACTATATACCAGCACAGAATTAGTACATTGATACTGTATGTAAATACCTGGTGCAAATAAGACAATACATCTCAGTTTAGGTGCAGATTTATATGACACTTTGTGGAACTGTGACGATACACCTTTACTACTGGGTCCTGTGCTCACTGATTTATGTCCCTTAAGACTACTATTGCTAAGCATGTCAATGTCCTCAATATCTTCTCTAGCAGAGCGATGCTAAAAGAGCAAAAAAATTGCTTCAGAAATGGTAGTGGTGGTGAGAGAGAGGAGTTCCTCCCAAACATCACATTTTCTACAAAAATTAAACCCTCCTTCAGCAGCTTTCCTGGCAACCCTTAGTCCCCATTTCAGAAACAAATTCTTCATTTAAAAGGAATATCACTAAAGGGCAAGAAATTGAAATAACATGCTACCAGAAATGGGAGACTCACTCTTTTAGTGGGACCACAGAGTTGGCTCCTAGTCCTGGCAGGTTGTGGGAAGCTGAGATTTAAAGCAGCGATATTTTCACCTCTACAAGAGCTATTCTAAGCTGCTTACAGACAGCTTAAACAAACGAATTCTGAGACTTCCTCACTTAGGCTACAGCAAGCAAGGCACATGATTCTGCAGGTGGAGGAATTTGAAAGGCACACTAATACTTTTCCAAAGCTCTCAAACATTCTAAACCCACATTCTCTTTCAACGCACAGGGAGCAATGCAAGTTTTTCAGCACAGATTAAAGATGATGACACAGACAGTTAGTGAATTCTAAATAATCCAAAACCTCATAAGGTACCCACACTGCCCTTTGTTTCTAGGCACACGAGTCTCCAAATTCTCAAATGCAGACTCACAAACATGAAAAACACTGCTTCACTGCATTGTTTGAATTCTTTCCAGTTTCACTGATCTTGCACAATGCTTTGAAGTAAGGCTAGTTATTTTATATGCGAACTACTTATTAAATTATCATCATTTCAGGAGAAGATTATCCATATGAATGATAATTCTGAACCCCAGCACATTCATGTACAATACATACACACCATGTTCTTGATTGAAAGAATTAACATTTACATGGCCTAAAATTCAATGGAAATGAAACCAGATAACCCAGAAGCTTTGTGCTGATTATATGTCCAAGTAATATCACCTGAGCCCTGGTAAAGTTTGTCCTATTATTAATTGCTAAGCAAAGTAGTTACTTCAATTTATGTTACAAATAGCTTGAACTCATCAAGAAGCTCAAGATCTGCTTTTTATGATGACAGCACAAAGCCTCTGGAGACTCTTCTGCAAATGTTTTATTTTCATCTCTTGCAGACAATATTAACCAGCCAATACAAGATAACTGCAAGAACATACTTGGAAATATTGCAACATGCTCAATTTCCAGTTTAAACTTCAGGTATCAAAGATGACCTATAAATAGGTGTGAGTTACTATATTCTTGAGAAGAATTCTTTATCTATTTGTACACAGAAACACAGCGACATGCATTCCTTTCCCTCTGCAGCTAGATAGGGTATAAGGGAGGAATGCAAGTAACAAATCTGTTCTTTAGGTTAAAATAACTTGGCATAGCTTCAGATCCTCTGTCCAACAAGTAAACAACACAGCTGAAAGAGATTTCATAAGCAATAAGAAGCACAATAAAGGAGTCTTTCTGGGGCTAAAATCAAATAGTTGTAATTTACTGGGAGCAGGAGAAAGTAATTTTGTAGTAGAATGGATACAGCAACATGAGGTGCTAAATTGCATTTTGAGTTTCATCAGTGGCAACTGTAATGAAGATGGATCTTATTGATAAAATAATTCCTTCTACCAGCAACCTGAATTCCACCACACCATTAACTCGTGCTCACCCAGCTGTAAGTGTTCTCTGGGTACAAGCTATTCTAATACACAAACATCCACAAATCCTTTGTACTCAAACCAGTGATCGGAACAGGGACAACTTCATTTAATCCCAAGTACACCAAAATTAAAGCCTTTTAAACACAAATTTTAACAGGTCCCTATATATTTTCCTCTCTCAGTTTTGGAAGCAGATTAATACTTTGAAATGTCCACTGGCTCAAAGTACTATCTACTTGTGCCCTCAGTAATGTCTGACTTTGTTCCTACAGGACCAACAATGAGCTCCACCCAGCCAGAAGCACAAAAGTAATGGTGAGAAAAACAGGAAGCTTTCAATCTTTTATATTCACAGTACATCAGCCTTACAACAGAAAGCATGGATGGCAATCTGGCTGTATATTTATTCCTAAGCACAAACTTCAGTATTTAGTGTTCTCAGTGGCCAGAACTTTTCACAATGCAGTAAAACACCGCTTCAGCTTGAGATGCCTGTTTCACAATAAACATACACCACAAAGTTTATGTGCTCCTGCAGAGACAACAGTTCAGTTTGTAGCAGGTGTGCCATGGAGAAACCTTTCTCATCACAAAAATGGCATGGTGAAAGAGTAAACTCATTTTGTCAAGAGGAAGCATGTACAGAAATATAACCTTTTCCTCCTTTGACGGTGCCAGTGTGGCTCCAGCTTGCAGCAGAAATGCCACTTCTAAGAAATGAGGGCTGTGCTCTGTTGTTTCTCCAAAACTTGAAGAAAACCAGGAAGTGTCAAGTCTTGCTGAAATTTTAGCTGGAGAGCCCTTTCTCTGGATCAGCAAGGCTTGACTTGAAGGCCAGGAAGAAGGGATTGGCCAGCTCAGAGTCAAAGACGTACGTAAGGAACATTCAAGGATTCAAAGGACCCAAAGGCCTGCATCCAGTGCAAGTTCCCAGGATTTCCTGCTGAAGGACTCAAGCTCTCCAAAAGACTTTCTACTCATATACTCAATCGGCTCTTTACTGAAAATCAAACTTACGCTGGATAATTGTTCACCTCCAACATGTCCCAGAACTTCAGGTGAATAGCCCTTTGCAGGGAAGGGTAACAGGGAAAACCATGATCTTTAAAACCTCCAATAACAATATGAGTTTACATTTTGGCCTTTAGCTGGATGCATTCCTTGGAAGCCTCGAAAACACACACCACATACGCAGAGGTTGCAACTGCCCAAACAAGAAACTGTGGACACACTGTTATGCCTAAAACTGCTGGAGCTCCCCATTTCTTTAATCCTCAGATAAAAATTCTTTGTTTAAAAACGTGACCAGTCACTGCAAGGAATAACATCAGGATTTCTCTGTAGTGTACAACATAGTGGACTCTGGTCACATTCACAATGCAGTCTGAGGGTATTAACTTCATCAGTCTGCTCCTACTGATGCCTTTGCATTCTCTAAGGCTGGAGATGCAGTCATTGTTGGTGAATCAAGGAGCTTCCTTTGAATTTCCACATGCTAAAAGGAGGAAAATCAATCTCAAATTCAATGCTCTCTCCCCCGCCTCCTTCCAAATGGAAAAAACTGCTCCCGAAGGTCACGACGGCACTACCCTCCGAATCTTACAAGAAAGACATTAGAGCAGAACACGATCCCGTGCTCCATCATTACTGGGGGATATTGGAAAGAGGACAAAGGAACGAGCACACATAAGTGGGGAGTGGGCTCTTTTCTTGTACTGGTCACATTCAACTTGTTTGTTCAAGAAAAAAAAAGGAGTGGAACAAGACATGCATGCCTGATGCTGTTAGTGCTTAACACACTGGAAAAATTGTTTAGGAACAGTTCATCCTTAAAATTACTCTGTAAAACCATCAGTCATGGAGATCTTATTTTATCAGTTGCATATATGTTTCTTGTAGTCGACCGTATTTAAATATACTTCTTTTTCCTGGGTTTTTAGCTTGATTTTCTTGTTTTGATGTGGATGAGTCCCTGAACTTCCCCTTCCTTTCGTGGTGCTGCTGGTCAGGCATAGTGCATATACGTAGTGCTGCTGTTATCTTGGGGCTATCAGCTGTGTGAAAGATCTTTCCATGAGGATCAGAAGCCTTCTGCCAGTATGGATATTGAGCTTATGGCCCAATCCTGTTCACCACTATGTGTCCTGTCCACTTAACAGGCTCAATTCCCTAACAGCCCCAAACTGAGGGGGGCAGCAGTAGTAGAAAGTTTGCCCAATGGCAGCACATCACAGGTACTTCACTAGATCTGCTGTGGGCACAACATGAATTAATACATTATATATTCTTTCAGTTGAGAGGGCAGAGGAAATGTTCGGTCTAATTAATAAATGCATATTTCATCTTTCAGCTGTAGGACTACACTGCGGAATATCCCAATTCCTCTATTCTTTCTCTCTTTTTTTTTGAGAAAGGTGTGTCTAGGGTTTTAAATATACTTGACACATAGTAGAGATATTCAAGTCAAGGATTCTATCACAAATACTCTTTTTTTTAGACCATAAAACTAATTTTAAAAGTTTGTTTTTAAATATCTCAAAATTTCTACTTTTTATGCACTATGATCAATGCAGGATAAAAGTGGTACATGTGGAAGCCAAAAACATTTGGTGCTGATATATGCTTTTAAAGAACTCAGCCTTGTGTACCAAGGATCATCAGCCTGGAGTGGAACTGGATCACGAGCTCCAGTCTAGTATGGGCAGCTGCAATGCAGTGCCATCACAGCAGCAACATCACACACTTCTCACTTTGATAGTAACAAATCTTCCAATTTCCAGTCTAAATTTATTCATGGACAGTGTTTCAGAAAGAAATGCAATAAAGTATTGTGCTGTGACTTACACCTTTTGTATTACTTAGATTATAGAAACAATGAAATATGTCATAAATGTCATCTGGATTTATTTTGGTGTGCTGCTGAATGACATTCAATGGTTGACTCGTCTAATTTAAGTCTGAAGCGACTGTTAATTCATGTCTAGATTGCAGCTGAACAGGAGCCAAAGTTCATTCCTCTTTGGTTTTCTGCAAAATTTAAATCAAGGAAAATGCTTAGCATTTTTCTATTATTCTTATTCTGCGAGCAACTTAGCACCAGAGATGAGAAATCTGTGGGCTCTTGTATAAAAAGCGAGGAAGCTCTGAGAAGCTCTTGGCTGGCAATGGCCAACCTTTGTCTGTACATAAGGCCAATTTGGCTCCAAGATGCTTATTCCTGCATTGCAAATCTGACCCCTCTCCAACAGGAGAGGGCTGCAATGCTACAGAAACTGCACAGGGGCTTCTTTTGCAAGGACAAAACTGGAAATTATCTAGTTTTTAGTGAGGCCAATCTCCAGCTTCTGCACGGCTTCACACACAGAGAAAACCCGAATGCAAGGAATAGGAGGGAACTACCTTAACACAGAAGTCTGCTACCTCAGTCACAGCCAGTGCAAGTTGTGCAGCTTCTCTGAATCAGTCTGTGGTCAAATTGACATAATGTACCTTCTTGTGAGCTCCCTTCAGCAACTGGTGCAGCTTGGAGGTTGTATGCTCTGAAGCTGGCCAGGTTTTCATGAAGTAAGAGAGAAACCACCTCTACAGCAGTGCTCAATCCAAGTGCTGCCCTGAAGCCCCTGGCAGAGTTTGCACCAGCTCTAGCAGACAAAAACTCCAGAAAAAATACAAATTTCCATGGATAGGTCACAGTACCTTGCAACACACCCACTGGGGATTGAGTTAAAAGGCAATTGCTTTAAAGCAATATTTGCCTTGTGATATCCCACTTCAAGAACAGTGACATGGGATTAAGCACATACCCTACATACACACAGTACATATACCTAGAGAAAAAACAGCATAGATGGGAAAGGGAACCTACAAACAGCAGAGCAGGTTAAGTTTCCCTAGCTGAAAAAAGGCAGAAGGCCCAGTGCAGGCAAAATTCTGCAGAGCCGGAAGGAAAAGTCAGGAGCACATGTCAAAAGCATTAAGGAACATCAATGAATACAGAAGAACATATTGCAGAATGTCAAATCACACTTTTTCCATCGATTACAGAGTTTGCCAACTAACAACTCCTAAGTTTTATCATTGAGACCTATACCTAAGAAATTTAAGTCAAAACATGCCTCCAAATCCCGGGTAGATAACAGTTTTGCTGAGTATGCTAAATTTAACAAGATAAACCATCTTATTTTCCCTGCATTGGGCAAATTTATCTTTGTTTAAATACTGAAATGTGCACTTCCGAATCTCCTATCTGAAGTGCATCTTGACAATGATTGCTGAAAGAGTCCTCCTAGCCCTTACCTATCTTTTAAAGCCTTAAGAGAACATACCTGAGGTTACATTTCTCTTTCATTCTTTATACTATCATTTACTGTAATGTTTATGAATGGGAATTTGTCCAGAAGACTCAAGGACCTGCCTGCTCTCACCAACATCAGCCGTAAATTCTCCAGCAGCGTTATGCAATCATGGAGCATGCCCAGATATCATTTGTGCAAAATACAGCATGGGACCTCAGCTTGGCCAGGCAGGGTAGCGGCACCGTAGCATGAACAATAAATTCCCAGTTATGGGGACTCTGGTCATAAATCCAAGGGAATTCAAATAGTCTAGTTTCTGAGCAACGATTCTTCTGCATTGCCACACACTGAACTTGTACCAGGCCATCCACCTGGCAGCTTCAAGGACAGCCCTTATGCCCAGAGAAGGGTGTTCCGTGTTATACACCAGTTAAATGACATCAGAATGTGCGACCATGACTCCAAATGTGTCCTTTCAGTAATGCTACATGGAGTAGATGTATGTGAGGGTGGTAGAAAGGACATAGTGCATGCTCCCTCAAAATTCCACCATCTGCATTATTTAATGTGGGAATGTAAAATTGAACTATTTCACACTAAAGGGAAAATCCCCTGAAAATTCAGGAGGGAAGCTATCAGCTGTGTCTGATACTCTACTTCTTATCACCCATATTCTTCAATGGCAAGAAACTATGTGGGAAAAGCAATTTTTTCCACCAGCTCTCCTACAATTCCTTAGTAGCTAATTATTTTGTCTTACTCTGCCTGTGCAGGTGAGCTCCAAATTGTACCCTAAGCCAGCACAAAGAAACTGCAAAGAGAACTTTTTTTTTCACTCTCCCAGGTACAGGACTCTTGTCATTTGTTACCCTCTAAATTATCTACAATTATTTTGTTTAGCAGGCTAATATGGGAACTCTGTTTAATACGACAGAAAGAACAATTTAACTGAGTTGTGCTTTGTATCACACATTAGCAATCAGCACATTAATAAGTCTGGAAGATTGATATCAGTTTGAAAGGCAAAACCTACACAAAACAATTAATTAAGAAAGTTAAAACAAATGAACTGCTCAGGATGGAATCGGATCCACAAGACGAGCTGGTAAAAGCCCAGAAGGAAACACTCTAATTGAAAACGGCAGTAGAAGGCACACAGTACAGTTAAACATTATCTTATCAGAAAATTAGCAAAATGTAATTTTTTTTATTGGATTTTTACAGATGTTATTTTTAACCACATCAAAAAAAACCCACCTCATGGCTATTGGCACAAATTGTCATAATTACTATAATTTGAAGTCTGAGCTGTGGAGTGACTGCTCAGATAACTATCTCGTCCTCCTTATGCTGTATTAGGAAAGCAGCCGGGAGACATATCCTCTTCATGTTTTTTGTACTAGGTTTGGACTTCATTTGTGTCTATTATCCAATCTCATTCTTGAGAATACTAAAGAATAAATTTTTTTCCCCCACCTGAAACACTGGAGAAAATCAGGAGGTTAACACTAAGAGAGGTAAAGTTGACTTTAATTAACATACCAATTACCTCCCATTTGCAAGCAAATTGTTTTATTTCCTTCCATATGCTCCCTAAGGAAGTCTATTTTTTTTTTTCTATACATGGTCATTTACTTTGGGAGGAAGAATCAAGCCCTAAGCTCCCAAATGAAGAGAGAACCAGAAGAGAAATAGCTGGCATTGTAGCCCATGTCCCAGGAACCCCATGCTGTGGGGTTACCAGCATTTTCAAGCCCTGAAAATTGGTTTGAAAGTGCTTTACAGATTGTGAATTGCACAACTTGGGAAATTAGCAATCTATTTTGTTTTTTCTAATATCCTAGAGCTCTAAAATATACACCCATTAAAGAATGTTTCCTTCCTTGAAATGAATGTCTGGGGAAGTTAAAATGAAGGCGGGGGGAGGGGGGCAGGTGTGGTGGATGGAAACACCCCCTAAATGAGATATTTATTCCTTGTGCAACATAACTGCACAGCATTTTGATAATATGCAGCCAAAACACGCTTTGAACCAGCTTCCATGAAAGCTAAGTAAGGTTAGGAGTTATCAGAATTTTGATGAAGGACTTTCCAAGGAAAATCTTAAACACTTAAGGAACTGGTGCTGATAAATCACTAAGTGATGCTCTTCCTGGAAGTCAGGAGCAGGACAACCTCTTCCCCAAAGTGGTGCAGTGCCCTTCTGCAGAGCTGATGTTCTCAGAAACAAATAACACGTGTCCTGGGTCCTACTCACTTGGTAACCTCTAAAGATCCTACAGTGCCCTTTTTTCTGGACTAGAGTTCTTCCTCTGAGAATCAGAAACAGGAGTAAAGGTGAGCAACACTGTTACAGCTACAAACGGGCAGGTATAACACACATGGCCCAGCACACAGCCTGAGATGCCTTGTGCTGTTTCCTGCCTGGCCACCACCTGCCCCAACACGAGGGAATTCTCTGCAATACCCTGCAAGAGACCTGCTTGCCCTGTCCTAGGGCCTCTCAACAGTACTTGATCCACACAGGAAAATCGACAAGTAGACAGTTATTGTCCC
This sequence comes from Oreocharis arfaki, assembly GCA_013398015.1. Lineage (NCBI taxonomy): Eukaryota > Metazoa > Chordata > Aves > Passeriformes > Paramythiidae > Oreocharis > Oreocharis arfaki. The sequence continues at coordinate 113,817 of VZRR01013922.1, read as the reverse complement.
TACTTTATTCATGGGTACGCTTACGGAGAAAATAAATAAAATCTTCGAATTCTCTGTAGAAATAAGTGAATCCCAGCAACTGGAATGCTCTGATTACTCCTGAATCTTACAGTATGAATAAATAAAAACACAAAATTGCAAATAAGAAGGGACACACTAGTCCTGAGTCCCATCACACTGCCTTGTTACAGGCAAAACAATACAGAAGGTGAAAGCAGGATGCAGTACATAGCCCAGCAAGGCTACCCAGGTGTAATTCTGTAACTTTACCATGATGTGAAAACTATATGGGTCATATGTTCCTATGCAGATCTAATATCCAGGAGGTCTTGCCAACATCCCACAGGTGTGCACAGGAGTGCAGTATGTGAAAGGAAAGCAATTATGTGGGTGGGTACACGCACAAAACGGTGTTTCTAAATCCCGGATGAATTCATTCCACACATCTGCATCCATTTCACATTGAGGAATTAGATAAAGGGGAAGCGGAAGGGGGGAAAAAACCCTCTTTTAAAGATACCTCAGCTGCTCTTTGGCTGGCTCTGTCCTCAAGCATTTCACCCTTCCCTAAGACTTACTTCAGCAGACCCTCTGTAAATGGGCAGTGACAGGCCCAACCCAGGCATGCTGGGGTCAATACACAAGTTTTTGTTGACTTCAACTCCACCTCCTATGCAGGCTGTGCTTCTAGACTGGAGGGAGGGAGCTGCAAGTAGGAAGAAAGTGAGAGAGAGGCATCCTCCCCTCCTTCCAGTGTAATTGACAGGAGGGATTTTCTTGGGGATTTTAACTTGAAAACCAAACAATAAGCTACAATCCAGTCATTGTTCTGGTCACTTTACTCACATGTTACAGACCTTTATTTTATTATGTGTCTGTTTTTGTCCTCTCAGTTTACACTTGTAGAGGTAGGGACCTGACTATGCATCTGTGTTTTTGGAGTGTTTCCCCTACGTAAAGGAGAGGTTATACTACAAGCAGACTAAGTGTGACAAAGTGACATTATACCAGGCCAGCAAGGAGGGTAATAAAAGTTGAAGCGAGGTCTCTTGGGTCTCAGAGAACACAAACTATGGAGTCAGCTGGACTTTGTGTGTGGAGAAGGAGGGGAAGAACACAACTCGTGTCCCTGTATTACACTACCCTCTGCAAAATATATCCTCAGAGACAAATAAATATGAAGCAACAGGTGATTGCTGCATTAAATGGACTTTCACCTGATGGATCAGGAATGCAGAATACAATCTCTTTCTAAGTGCAGAAAAATTGGTGCTGAGAAATTGGATTAACCTCCTTTGCTAAGGAATACTTTAATCTTCTCTGTACTTCTCCAATTTCTTGTTGGTTTTTGAAGGCACGCTTTACTTAGTGCAATTGCCCTTCCCTGTTTGCAAATAAAGGGCTGTATCCTGCAGTCCTCTCCCTGAATGATAGAATTTAGACCTTAATCTGCAGTATATTATTTCTACATGAAATTTTCCCTGCTATAAGAAAGCTTAACCTTCAGTGATTGTTAGACTTACTGATTGTTAATACTAAAGAACAGCAAATAAATGTTATTAATATATCAGATGCTGTTGTGAAAAAAGAATCCAGATATATAGATATATAGATGGCGGGTTGTTTTTTTTTTTGATCTTAGCATCTGGAATCAAGTTCAATATGAAAATTAAAAATATTAACTTGTAACTCATAAGATTTCAGGGCAGTACTGAAAATAAAGCCTGAGTGGAATGTAAAATCTGCTAACGCAAAGCAATATTTATTGAGTGGATCAAAGGCATCCAGACCACAAGGGATACATCACCTCCACATTTTTATACTGCCCTCTCTTCTCCCTGCTCCAGCAACTCCATTTTTATTTCTTCAGCAACACCCCCATTTCCATCCTATTACGTTTTGTTATGTTTCATGTCCCCTGCCAACTGTGCCTCAGCTGTCTCTATCATTTCCCCTGCATTTGGCCTGCACAACACTTCAGATTCCCAAAGCAGACAATCTCTCAGTGGATCCATTCCTCTTTGTTCCCAGGACTGTCAAATGCATTTCACACCCAGCAGAGCTCTTGTGCACCATGTATGACAAAGCCCAAAACTCAATCATGCTACCTGATTTCCACAGGTGCCAAGGAAAACAAAGCATAAATGAGCTTCATTTTTTTGTTCAAACCCAAAGCTCTACAAGTGGGTAGGAATTTCTGTATACTAAAATTCCTTAGAAAATTACTTTCCAATAAAGCTATTTATATAAATACATACATATATATCTATACATACATATATATCTATATATCTATATATATATAAGATAAACCCCCAGCCATGCTCCAAAACTCCATCCTCATGGGCTGCCGAAAAAGAGCAACTCATTTTACAAGCGCTAAATAACTCAAGCCATCTGGGAGAAGGTAAACCACGGCATTTAACTTTTTCTGTTTTTCCCTTTTGCACTTCATTTAGCTCTTTCTGCCCATGCCTGCTGCAGCCCAGGGTGCTCCCCTATCCCGGGATTAGCAGAGATCTCTTCCGATTGCTCACACCTGCACCTCAGAGCAGCTCCGTTCCGCTCTGTGCAATCAGCCGTGCCTCTGTAAGGCCATCAGCTCCCGGGCTGACAGGCAAACAGAGACCCACCTGATGGGTCAGAACAGACACCTGCAAAGGGGCTGGAGAAGGAAGGAGAGGGGAGAGGGAGGAAGGGAAGAGGTGGAATTACACAATGAAAAGACCGGGTTGATGTTTTCAAGGGGAGGAATGTTACCTGCTACACACAGGCACACAACACCTGACTGTGAAACCAGCCCTCCTATGCAACTCCCAGTGAAGTTGTTTGCTTGTGCAATACCTGGTGGAGTAGGTCTCACTGACGGAAGTCAACCTACTGTTTTCAAAACAAGAGGCCATGTCTCCTAATAGCTATGGTTTTGGAAATTTAAATTTAATTTGCCACCAAATCTCCATTACCAAAATGTAAAGAAGGAATGGTGAAATACTCAACTATTTCGGTCATAGATGCATGCTGAACAAATGAAACCAACTGATTTTCCTTTGTTTCAATTTTATCTGTGAAATGAGAGCAGGAAACTCTGACATTCTCCTACAGCTGGATTATGCCTGTGCTGGACAATTTCCTATTACTGAACATGGAGAGCACCCTAAAACATCCGTAACTAAATACGATCATTAGGGTATGTTTACACTTCAGTGGTTAGTTTTAGCAAAAGGGCACACAAACCCCAAACTGTGTGTGATTACTGCTGTCTCAAAGTTCAAACGTGCATAGCAGTGTTCTGAGAGAGTATCACAACTCTTATACAAGTGTGACCATACAGGGCCCAGCACAGATTCATCATTTAAGAAGAATAAAATTACATTTAAAAAAACCCAAAAAACCAAAAAATCCCAAAAAAACCCCCAACATATAGAAGAGAATGAATGTCAGAATCAGGAGTTTGCTGCTGCCTATTCTCTGTCTTAAAACTCATTTCACAAAGGGGTCTCATCCCATTATTAATATTATTTTAAATCTTGTTCTAGAAACTGACAAGACTCAGGCCTCAGCTGATGTTATATACTTGTGGGCCATCCATCCATTCATCAAAGGTACCAGTTTTAGCTCCAGCTTATGAACTGAGGTTTAAAGGCAGCACTCAGAGAAGGTATGGCAGTAACCTGTGCCTCTTCAGGCAGCGCTGAGCCCCAAGATCAATTCTTCTCTAATGTTACACCTTGCTCCTAACTACTGCAGAAAGTGCAGAAACGTAACGTTGATACAGGAAAGAAAAGACATCATCTGCTTGCTTTGTAAAGGGACAGACGACAAAGCACTGTGACCTTGAGCTACTGCAGGGCAGATTATGGGCACTCTCCTTTCCAGGGCCCTCTGTAGCTCAGGACTAAACAGACTTATTTTGCTCCAGCCATGGCATTTACCCCTGTAGCAACATCAGCACAGCCACAGCACCCAAAATATTTGCGAGAACCACCTCAACATTTATCTAGCAGAGAGAGAGACAGGGTGTGTCGAGGTGGGGATGAGTACAGAGGAAACACAGTGGCAGCTGGCAAGGTCTGTGTGTATCCAGTGTCCACTCAAGACCTCCCACAGGTAGGGTACCCATGGAAGGAAGGCACTGAGGAAGTCAGAGACGACTGGACACTGTGGTTCTCTTGGACAGACTGCATCACACAGCCCTCACTAACAGGCCAAGGGCTCTTTTCCGTCTTATCAGGAGCATTGCATTATCAGTGATGCCAAATTGGAATGGCTCCAATCCAAGTACAGATTTGTTGACACTTCCCTACATCTGAGCAAGGACAAAGTTTATTCCAACTCTTCCTGTGCTTAGAAACTCTTCTTTTTATGACCAGCAAGGAACAGAAATTGTCAAACCCTTTGGATGTATCTGTTTCACAATTACAAGTAAAATCTCTGAATATCCAGCAGCATATTGGCAATCACTTCTCAGTCTTGGATATTATTTTGCAGCTAAAATCAAACTAAAAACCAATTAGCATCATCCCACTTTGTAACAGAGTATTTTATCAGCTGAGTAGAATGCAGAGCATAATTATATGGCTACATCCAGAGATTACACACTGCATCAAATGTCAAATCATGTCTTGTTAACCACCAAGTTATCCTGAAATTGTTCAGTGATAAGTGAGCAAGAATTTGGTCTCTCTCTGTGTGGTCTCTCTGCTGGGTGCATATTTTTCAGCTGTTATCCCCCTGACCTGCATACCTGCCGTGGACTCCTTCAAGCTTATCAATCAAGCTAGAGAACAGAAAGCCTAGCCTGACATCTGACCAGCTAACAGGAAGCGAGCAGTAACCCTCTGCTATCTAGTCCCTTTCTACTTATCCCCATGAGGTAGGAAATGAACCAGCACCTTGCAGAAGAATAATGAATGGAGCTGATGGATCAAGGTCAAACAAGCCTGGCAGGTCCTTAAAAAAAAAACAACAACAAAAAACCAACAAAAAACCCCACCAAGAACTCCTTATTTACTCTTAAAGTCAGACCAATACAGTCAACATTCACTTACAAATTATTAATGCAGAATAGAAACTTCCTATTATTTCTCTGGTTTGAGAACCATGAATAAGTAGTGAACTTCATTAAGGCTTTTTTTCATTACAGGCCCAGAAAAGAGTAGATCACCTATTTGTGCCTTTGAAAGATCATTTCTACAGGGCACATAGCCTCTCTTGGTAAGCATTGACTTGTATTTGGGAAACATAATATTTTAAAGGAAAAAGGGCCAAAAGCTGTTTGTTTCCATGCTCTTCTGCTTTACAAGTATTAAACCCATTCACACAAGGGGAAAATGGACATAGAATATTATTAGGTGACTCAAAGGACAGAAAAGGGTATCGAGACCAGGCCTGTGTAAATTACAATAGCCACATATAGGACATTTCATCCCAACCTTCTGCAGAAGCACCAGTCCATGCATCTTCAGATGATCTCCCACTGGAGACCCAGGAATTTTGCTTGGTTTTCAACTTACTGGTAGCATTTTTTAGATTTTCCTTTTTGATTAGTCAAACGGTAAAAAAGCCCCAGCCAGAATTTAGTCTATTTAGTGCTGCCAAATTTTGGAAGCATTCTTTTCTGATCTATTGGCACTTGAAGTTTTCCAAATCAGTGGAATACAAAACATCATGAATGAGTCCTCTTTCATGATCCCCGGTCTTAGAAGTGATATAGGTATAAAAAACAAGATCAACATCACCTTCAATCAAGGATATCCTGAGTTTTATTGACAAAAATCAAAGCCTTTTAAGCCAATAAGAAGAAATTTGGGAAGGAAATTCAGGACTGGGTATGATGGATTTTAAACCACTATATTCAGTTGGATCTTTATCCCTCGAGAGAGGAAAAAAAAAACACCAAAAAGAAAAGACTGCACCCATGCTTGGAGTTTTAGTTTTTTCTTTAACCTATATCCTCCCTTTTAGTGCAGATGTTTACCACCTCTCTAAATCTGAGAATGTGTTTTATATGAACGTTTTGTCCAATTTTAATAGAAATGTACAATAACAATCAGATACGTAAAAAAAGAAAAAAAAAAACAACAGAGCCCAAAAGAGATTAAGAGGCTTAATTATACCACACCTATGCAACATGAGGTGCTTAAGCAGTGACAGCAAAGAGATTCCTTTTCTCAGAAAAGATCAGATATGAGAAAGTACTGGAGCATTAGCAGGGCCCACCTGTGTGTTAGTCTTAGACCACACTAATGTAAGTTTGCTTTTTTTATTATTTATTTATTTTGCCCAGAATAGGGAATGGAGAGAATATAAAGGATAACTCCAGGCATCCTTTCATAACTTTCTAGTATAAAAATTCATTAGCATTCCACAAATAATGAACCTTTTAAACCCAATTGAATGCACTGGTTGAGTTGGCTTTCTGAGGTGTCTGTCTCCTCCTCTCCTCATCCAACACTTCAAAGGAATGCCTCTTTTCTATTAAAAGTCTGTGTCTTGTAAAAATTTACCACACCCTAGGATTTCCCCTCTTGGAATACACTATTCAAACTTGTAATTCAGGCATCTTATTTTCAGAAATTTCTAGAGCAACCCCAACTGGAATGTGGCTGATCAGAGAAGGAAGAGGAGGGTGCGTTTTGGCAATTGTACTTTCTCCTTCTCCATAAATCATAGAAATTCAGTATGAAATAGTTCTTCCACAATCTAGAGAGAGAAGCCACATACAAGTCTGGTAACTCCTTTCTAGCCCAGCAAGATACAGCTCTGGGGTGAAGAAACACGGAAACAAACAGACCAGGTCTGGCATCTGAACAGGGCTGTGTAACACCAGGGGGGTGTTTGTGAACAGAGTGGGCAGCTGCACTCTCAAAGGTCAGGGCTGGAGCAGCTCTGGTACCACCTTCTAACAGGAACAGCAGAAGGCAAAACCCAAATTGAGTGAAAGGTGGAATCAGGTAGACTTCAAGATGGAGCTAGACTTTGAAATGGGATTTATATCCAAATACTGCTCGGGACAGCAACAACACACTTACTGATGCAGGGCAATGCTAAAATAAACAGTGCTGCATCTCCGTCACCCTCTTCACACTGAGGGCATAAAGGAAGCCATTGGCACATTTTGTCCATGCAAATGAAACTCAAATAAGGGTCTGGGGCAAATCTGGTAAATCAAACAGGCTAGGCCAAAAAGAAAAAAATGGCAGTAAGCCTACCAGGTATTTCTGAACTTACTTTCTCTTATTTTATTTCTACACAGATTAATTATCTTGAATCATTGTTAAGGAAACACAAAAGGAAAATAAATTCATATATTCTGCTTCCATTCCTATTTTTAAGCAGGAAAAATTTGAGAGTTTTTAAATCAAATTTAACAGTTAGCATTAAGATACTGCTACATCTAAAAAAATTATGTAGAAATGCATAGTGCTGGCTTTTACTTCTGTTAGTTTTACAGAACAAATAGACTGGAGAGAGAAAGGAATATGAAGTCATCACAAGTAGGTTCTTTCTCTTGCCACTGTTCTACACAGCTATTTTATAGTCCAGAGTTATGATATCAGTGCTCTACAGTCATTTCAACTGGCATAATTACCAAAGTGTGGATTGATCCAGGCAAGCCTTGTCCTCAAGGCTCCTAGACACTGTAACAGAACATACTGAACAGGAGATTAAGTATTAATGAAAAAATAGGTTCATCATATAATATACAAGCATTATTCAGTAGATGCTGGTACAAACTGAATAGTGAGGATGTTTGATGCTACATCTGTAAGGGTTTGGTGGTCTCTCTCCCAGTTCCTACTCTGCTGCTATAACCAGAAGGGCCATACAATGAAATCTAAATAAACTTCCCACTAGTGTTTCCTCTTAGCCATTTTAGGAGACAATTGATGGTCTCTGGTCTGCTGACAAAAATAACTCAATAAAAGGAGAAGAATTTGCAGTACTATTAGGTAGCAAATTTGCAAGCAGGTAATCAATGCTCTGCAGGTACAGAGTGAAATCTGCTGCATTCCAAATGCTGCATCTTCATATTCTAAGCAAAATGAGCCCCATCCAGCTCAATTCTGAAGCTATTCAGATGTGGATTTCTTCCCTGGGTTCCCCAGATCCATAAAAGGGAAAGAGCAAAGCATTTTCCCTCTCCAGCCTGCTCCTGGCTACAAGTATGAAGAGAACAGAAAGCTGACTAGCACAACCACCTTCCTCTCTTGCAATTTTGGTTAAAGCCTTAGATTTCAGCTCCACCCCACCAAACTGCCATGAATCTGTGCAAGGATCTGGCCAAGACACACACACAACAAACAAGAATGCCTGCCATGCAACACTCAGCTCTATGTCCCTGTACCACGTTCATCATCCTGATGAGCATCAGGAGTTATTGAAATGCTGCCTATTTGTCAATGCAGGGTGCATGCATCACCAGGGCTGCATCACCACAGCACACACCAAGCCCTTGTACACAGCACACACCCCCTTTGGGTGTTCACTTGGCACCTTTTACACAAAACCCTCTAAGAAAATAAGGACCAAGATGCACCAGTTCTTACAGTCACCTGTGAAAGGGCCCCTGTGTCAGGCTCCATTGCCCCGATTCAGGGAATAAAGGTATGCGCAGTGCCACCTCATGTTATTTCTTCAGATAAAAGGAAAAGGCTTCCATCTACAGTTCATTAAACACAATTTTACCTTTGTAATGTGTTCCACATTAGAAATAAACAGCAGCTTGGATTATCTTTATTTATTTTTAAAGGATCACCTTTTTTTGCCATCAAGGACAGATAAAACCTCCAAATGAAGAGCACACCAGACAACTATTTTTAAATATGTATGCTTCTGAGTCACACTACGTAAAAGAGAGATACCACCTCCCACATACACACACCAGTAAGGAAATTAAAAATGAAAAATAAGGAAAGATAGTGCAAACTGCACACAACACTAGGGGTATTTGGTAAGAAACACTGATTGCATCGCAGCTTTTTGAGTTTAGATTCACTCTAACTTTCAATCACATCCCCAGTACTCTTCAAAAACAGATCCAAAGATCTAAAAGAGCAGCTTCATAAAAGAGAGGGACATTTATTTATTTATTAAAAGGACATTTTTCCCAGACTTTAACTAAACCTCATCCACTCTTGTCACTCTGGGCAGACAGTTGAAAGCAATATTAGAGGAGGTAATTGCATAGATCAGTCAACAGCCTTTGTCCCCTTGCCACTGAGACTTACAGTAAAATGGGCACAAGAAAACATTGTACTGGATTAAAGGCAGGTCTTTTTCTCCAGTTGCTTGCTGCTTACCAGCTGTTGTGCTCAATGGCAGGGACAGAAGCTCTGGTGGTATCTATAGGAGAAATCTAGCCTGACACTGNCCCCCCCCCTTCTCTCTAGGCTTGAAACAGATTACTCTTTGTTTTTAAAGTGAAACTTTACCAAAAAGTATTCTATCTTGTCATCTACCATTAAGTCATTAATCTTGTGTGCAGAGCACTTTACTAGCTATGAATTTTTAAGATTCTGCATTTACAAGAACACCATCGCTGTAACTTCTCAGATTGACAAACATTTTTCTGAACCCTTTGATCTTATTTGGAGCAACTCATGAAAAGACTCAGAGTAGCTGTTTAAACAAACAGTACAGGGAACAGACAAATTTTATTAACATTTGATTGTAAATCACTGGCAGCAGCCCACATGCTGATAAAAACAGATCCTGCACTGTCAAAGAAAGACTGTACCTGTTATGAGCATGTCAGAAGAGTTGCAAGAAAGCTCCAAGCGTACCTTGTAAGTGACAGAACTACAGCTGCAAAGTACAGTGAGATTAAATACAAATCGAAGGGCACTGAACAGATATGTAACAATAGAATTAAAAAGTCAAAAATAGAAATTGTTTTGTGTCAGAGCATACATCATCAGCACCATCTTTAGGAGGGGAGTCGTCACTCAGGTTTTGACAGCACAGACTGTAAATGGATTCTGTTTCCACAATAGTACATTTTATCTTCACATTCTGACCTAATTCAACAGTGTTGAGACTGGTGCTGGAATTCTTAAGCCAAGTCCTTCATTTTAAGCATGCAGTAGTTTAATAATTACAAACAGCAAAATTACGAACAGCAAAACAACATCAGATCCACTGCAGCATTTGCATCACATTAATGCATTTTATGAGAAAACACGCAAAGCCAGCTCATTTGTAGGTGTATTTTTAAATAGGTTTCCCACGTGAAAGTTGCATACAAGAGAGTTGAAACAAGTCTTTTGTTATTGATCACAGAATTTTCTAAGTTATTGCTTACCTCAGAAACTATGATCTGGACTTCTCTGGGGAAAAAAAAGAAAACACCACCTCATTCTGAAATAATTGCTCTACCATTTGGGAGTTTTTTTACTGAAGCTTCTAAAAATAAAAATCAAACGTATATAAGACATTAAAAGTGTTTTTAAATAAATAATTTTCTACTTCCACTCAAGGCAGACTTTAAACAAATTACATGAATTTTTTATTACCTTAATAGAAATTTTAATCCAAGTTTCTCATACACACACTGTGTGCTTAGGTACTTATCCTCATGGATTGAGCCAAAACCTCAGAACCAAAGAACTGAAAAATTTTGAAACCATTTACAAAAATTTCTGTATGAACTGCCATAGAGACAAACATCTTTTTTTTGTTTTCTTTGACTTCGTTTTTACGAGAAACAAGTTTAGACTTGAACAGATACCTAAACTCCAAAGTTTTTCAAGCAGGTGGCTCCAAGTCATCTTCCTGCTGGAAGGGGAAGTGGTGCATAATTGTGTGGCCACAGCCACAGAAAGTTTAATCACAGAAACCTCCTCCCTCCATCTCCCCTGCCACCATTCACTCCTGCCACCTTGTTTCCTGCAGCAGCCTAGCGGGTGGAAATTTAATCTGGATTCCCCACCAAGACCTACACCATGTGCCTGGGAGCTGTTTCAGCCTTTCTCCCACTCTGCACACCAATCCTTCCCCAAGCAACAACACCCCACTGGGGCCTCTTTGGGAAAGGGCTGGAATTCCTGTGCAATTGCCTTTGTTTAGAGTGGAAACAAGTGATTAACTGTCTTTACTGTTAATGGAAGTTAAGGGCAGTGGTTAAACTTGCCACTTTCAGCAGGGTTTAACACACCTGAGGACACCACTTTTCACAGAAGGAAACAGGAAAACAGGCCAGCGCTAAAGAAGCAGTTGAATTTGGTGTAACAGCCCCTTTTTGTAAGGTTAACTGCACTCAAGTCTGTGGAGAGTCTTGGGGTTGGAGTCACAAAACCGCTTTCGAAGGAGCTTACTCACTTAGCTTTTACATTAGGAGACTTCCTGCAAAAGTCAAGCCCTAGAAGCCTACGGCACAGCCACATAACAACACACCTTTGTCCCAGGATACCAGTGAGCAAATATCCTCACTTTAGCTCTAAAAACGGTCCTTGGAAATGCGTAGTTGCATTAACTCCTTGTGAGACATTTTTGATGTGTTTACATTCCCATCTAGATCCACCCCAATACGGGGCAGACCACTATCAGGGTTGCAGGCAAACGTATCCAAAGGATGAAGATTTAATAATCTAGGAGAGACTGCACGTTCCTTTTAAGAGTCCCTTTTTTTGGCTGTCAATTGTGGCCATGTCAGGGCACCCAAGCAGTTGCTTGCATGCCTTACATGAACTTGCAATTAAGATCCAGTATCTCAGGTGAAGACATTGAATGCTGAGCCTGAATCTCATTCTCCTGTTAACAGATAAACATATAGAGAGCAGGACAGTGTTCAACTGGTCTTACTTCAGATAGTTACTTCACATCGCTGCTTACAAATTGGGTAAATTAGCTTCACTACACCAAGCTGAGGTGCAAATCAAACAATAGGATCCCCAGGAATTTGCAGATGCAAAAAAGTGGGTTACAGTTGCATGGCAAATTTGCATGTAAAGTTGCCACAACTGCACATGAGGAAGGAAAATGGCCTGGCAGCTGTGGATTTGCATATGTAATTAGCAGGGTTAAGTGGAAAGACACATGTAAGTTTTACCCGTAAGTGTTTTTGCATGTGCACACATACACAGGGCAGAAAATTGGGTCTTGGAAATGTCCTGGTAAAACAACATGTAAAGTAAGAGCTCCACAACACAGAGAGGCTGGGCAAATGGCCAGGAGCTCCTGAGTTGTAATCTCATCTGTGCAACTGAATCACTGTGGGTTTAGGCAAGTAATTAAACTTTCCACTGTCTTGGTTTTCTACTTGTGTTAGATACAGCCCAGTATTTTTCCCTTTATGTATGAGAAGGGTAAATAAAGATAAGAGCTACTACTTTCCTGCCTGATCTTTGCAGTTTAAAGCACCAAGAACATTTATTACAGTATTTGATTCTAGATTTGTTCTCTCATCCCACAGATATACAACGATAGTTGCAGAGGATACGACAGATTTATGAATCCTTCAGTGTAGGCGCTACGCAAAACCAACTAAAATTAATGATTTCAGTGACTAAGAGAATTAAATTTTAAGATCATTTTATACTACAAATTAGTTTCTCAGGGCAAAGTTTTCCTGTTACATTAGTTTGATATGATGGAGATGTTGCCATCTCCTGTGGTGGTAGATATTTTACAAACATCTAGTAGCAACCAAAAAAGAAGGTTGTAATCTACTACATATCCAATGAGCTCAATTACTTCATCAGTTTACATGACGTTCTTAAAACATTAATCAACAAAACAATAGCTCTAAATCCTTTTAGGACCTTACAAATAAGCTGCAAAGTAACCCTATACAGAAGTCCGGGTTCAGAGAGTGGAAGTCTTCTCTGAGACATGATTTGCTTTCTTTGGTCCTTGCAAAGTCCCTCAGTTAAACTTAACCCTGCTTGACCAATGTCACTGAAGAACAGATCAGTGTAAAAAGGAACAACAGACCTTCCATAGTAGTAAAACAGCTCACCTTATACCCTGTTCTACAGCGACTTACGCACAATCACTAGTATGTAATTTACAGCTCCTAACACAACTCTTACCTGTTTTGGCCTGTGGTGTGTAATGGGCTGCCAGCTGCACAGAAGGGACTGAACCAACATCTTCGAGGGAAGTCCTACCTGAAAGACCGGATGAGATGGACATAGCTGAAAGATCACAGGAGGTGAGAACTCGTGCAAGGCAGTGTAGGTCCTTTCCTTGCTACTGAACTGTAAACCCTAATTACAATCTCTTCTTTCCACCTGTGAACTGACTTGGAACCTCTGTCCTTGAATCTGCCCCAAATAAATGTCTCCTCCATGGAGAAAGTGAGAAATAAGATGTGATTTGTCACCATAAACTAAAGTGAAATGTTCCTATTTAAATTTTATTGCATCTATTATTTCCATAGAGCATGACTGTTTCCAGCAAATGCCTGTAAGAATGCCAGCCCTTTTGTATTGTCTGCAATTAGCTTATCTCCAATTATATAAACAGGTACATGATGACAGTCTTCAGTAATAGAGGTATTATGGGGAAAATAAGGGTTGCTTTACTTTGAGTGTAGGTCTTAGCAGAAAACAGATTAAAGCTTATGTGGATATACAAAATAATAGATAGGCTAATTCTATTGTCTGCCTCTCCTAAATTATTTTATTAGATGTAACATATTAATTATAATGAAAGCGAACCCCTGACTCTGTTGGCTTCTAATGAAAATTCCTTTGTATGATCACTGCAGGATTTCCCACCATTTTCTCTTTCTGATGAAATTAACTCCCTATGGTTGGTCACCAGGATAAGTTCATTTTAGCCAATCAGCTTGGGAGCTGCCATTTACCTCACAAAGAGAGAAAAAGCTATCTGCTGTCATAGCAACCAGTGGCTTTGCTCTGATCATCTTTGGATCCTTTAGCATAATGAAAAACACCGGCTTGCTTTTTAGATGATTAATCTTTTCCCCTGTGAACCTACTTGAATACATTAGCAAAACAAGTATGAAAAATTTGTTTATCCCAAGATAATCATTAGAAAATTACCTGCAAGAGTAATTCTCATTAGGGCAGAGTTTGTGAATAGGAGACCATATGGTGAATGAAAGCAGCAAGAAGCAAGAAATATCTCAAAGCTGCAACAGGTTGCAAAGTTTACCAGATTTCAGACTGAAAGTAGAAATTGGTTGAGCATCAAAAGTTGTGAAAATTTGTTTTCTTACTAAAATTTCAAATAGGTTATAAGGAAGACTCGACAGATTCTATAACCAGGCCTGAAAATCCTTACTACACAGACAGTCCTTTTGGATGTGAACAGTCGTGCTAATTCCCGAGGGCCTGATCCCAACTGCATCTTGTAACTCTGGAGAACCTTAGCTTCAGTGGTGCTAAGCTCAGAGCTGAAATTATAGAACTAGATTCTTATCCTATGCTAGTGTGAATTTAGATATTATTATTTTGATATTTAAATGGCATTATATATTTAAAATTATAGAAGATTTTGTACAACTTTTGAGAACCAACTCCAGGAGAAAGTGTAAGGGAAACTTAAGATTTCATAATACACTCTCTGACTCCTTTGGTATTCAAAATCTTATTTTAGCTATGTAAATTATGAGAAGTTAATATTATACTGGGGCAAGGTGAAAGAAAAGTGAGATCATTTGCAGTATTGAAATAGTTTAATTATGTTATACCCACAAGAAGTCCCAGTAGAACAGATTTGGAATTCATACTATGTAAAGCTAAAATGACTCCTCCAGTTTCAACAAATCATTAGAAAAAGATAGACAAAAAAGGAGGACGATGAGATAAAAATTACTGCGAGGTATCAGCTTGGTTCTGAGAGCAAAAATCTGATGTGATTCTGTGGAGTCTGTGTCAGTACACTGGAGCAGGACTGTTCATACCAAAGGACGTTACTCTCAGTTCTCTTGTCTAAGCATATAGATTTCTCACCTTAGCAAGAATTTTTTCCAAAACTGGGTTGTTCAAATAAGTTTCTAGTCATAAGCCTAAGATAAATAAATCAGTAACGTCCTCTGTTATCACCCTCTGTTTACCACAGAGTGTAAAAAGAAAAAAATAGAAGAAAAGAAAAAAATATTTTGATTCTAACTCTTTTGAAAGCTTAACTGTAGTGTTATAACATTCTAGAAGAGCATTGAGTCCCATCCTTTAACCTCAGTGCTATCGTGCATTGTCTTCCCGGCTCAAAGTTACACGGCAATGACAGAACCACAAGAGGCCATTTCCCTGTGCAACACTTTCATTTGAACTCAGTGAATAAATATTTCATGCCAATGGTACAAACAGTCAATTTTAAAGCTCTGCCACTGGTTGATAATGGTTTTCTAGCGACAAGAGTTTTAGAAGAGCATGATATTGAGTTTCGTGTCTATTTATTTTTTTTCCCTGACTGGTGAGCAGTTGCCCTACTCAGGCTGTATCTCCCTCCTCAGACAAACTTCTAAGAGCTATCACAGACACTAACTAGGTAGGAAAGCACATCCAGGATCACATATTTACTGTTGGGCGAACCCAAACCAAGTCCATATTTTTTTTCAAACAACTACTTCTGAGCAGAAAGATGTCCCTTAAAAATAAAACGTATTGGATTTCCCAGGCCCCAGGTTTTCTCCACTTATTTATTTGTGGCCTCAAAGAGAAGCTGGTTAAAGAGCACAGAAAGGACAGGGATGACTCTTCCCATTGCATGGGAATCTAGGAGAAAAGAAAACTCCCTAGCTATTTATAGCATGGCTCATCACATACCTACATTTTCCTAGAGTTTTTTAGAGTCTTACAAAACCCACTCATTTTCACCTGTCTTCATTTTCCATGGAAATACCCACAGACAGATCAGAAAAATAAGCGTTCAAACATTGAGGAAAAACAAGGAAAGAAATGTCTGTATTTCCAATTTTTGAGGATACTTGTAGCTGCTGGAATTTGAACTTCACTTTGCAGCTAACTTTTTGTGCAGGTGACCTTAAATCCTGGATAAGTTTTGTATGAATTTCTAGTGGAAAATCTCAGCGGAATGGTCTCTAACCTGAACCTCCCTGATCTAAAATCTAGGTGGCATGAGGTCCCAATCAGCTGCTGGGTACAGCAAGATCAAAATAAGCATGATTAGCATATTCAAACATCCATTTTATTAAGCCAAGCCTCAAGTATTTAGCATGCAAATTTTTCCAGGGCCCTTGATGGAGCATTACCATCAGCACCAACCACTGAAAGCAAAGTGATAACAGATGCAATAGCATCTCCAGGGTGACTTCAGATTTTCATCCATATGAAGTAATTAATCCTTACTTTGTGTGTGTCTGGGTGTGTTTATGTGTTTGTTCTGTTTTATTATCTCACCTATACTATCTAGAGTTATCAGCTAAAACAATTGGAACCTTTAGTTCCCCAGTATTATTTACAGTACAGGTATGCACAGATTAAAAAGCATACATCTTCTAAAATGTTTTCTTCATGGTCATTTCTTATATTCATATTGTGTTAATTTAGCACTGACAAGAAAATCCTGTGCATTTGATGAAGAGCTTTTTCCATACCCTTAATCTACCTCATACCAATCAGGAGAGGTGAAAAATATTCTTTAACAATTAGAACTCCACATATACATGTTGTGCATTAAACGGTAACTATGTAATTAAAAGGAACAAATTTAAAATCTGACAACAATTGGTGCATCTCCAGCATTTAAAATGATTCAATTATTAATAATTCATGCTCAAAACCCCATATGTGAGCAATGAAGCAGAAGGAGAGATGAAAACGAAGTCTGATCCATGACTAACCTTACATCTGTACAGAGCCTGACTAAACAGAGTTAGAGCATTATGTTTTCTACAACATTTACCCAAATACAGTAGGAAATTGTCACACCATAATATGTATTTGCAGTGATGCTCAACAGTTAGTTAATAGCGTGGGGGTGGGAGAGAGCCAGGCTAACACACAAGAATCCAGTCACATGTACAGTTCTGTACCAAGTGCAATGAATCAGAGCACTGAGTGCCTTAGATGCCTGAAAGATTTTAGTTTCACATGAGTTAAAGCCAAATTCACTTTAAAATTTTTGAGGATCCAGTACAGCCTTTATGATTTTGGTGCTGGTTTGAACAAAAATCAGGAAGTTTAATCTCTAGTGCTGTATGGTCAGACTTTTAATGAGAAGCAGTCATCCTTCTGAGATGCTAGTCTACATTTAAAATAGTACTTAGAAGATGATTCACATCGTCTTCTAGCTCACTTATCCCATCCAGCAACTTGTTCTGAAAGGTTATTAGATCTGCTCCCATTAATTTATTTTGAACTAAAAATTTGCAGAAGCAACTCAGATGTCTTTGCATCAATTCAGCCCAAAATCAAACCTCATAAGTATATATTTCATCTGTTAACCTACAAGAAACAATTACTTAATTCTAAGATCTAGGTTTTAACTTTTTCCTCTCTTTATTCTTTTTATCAGCTTTCCTTTTATAGCTTTCTTAGCAAATTTGATGCTGCAATAATCTGCGTATGAAAACAACGGCAGTGATGTGCCTGAGTTAGCTGCAAAGCCATTTTTCAAGCAGCCCAAGTCAATGAAGCTACACATTATGCTAAAGTCCTCCTGATCCAAGAAGCTGGAAGAGAAGACTGAAGAGCACAGAAAGGGAAGAGGTGCTGAATCCTTGCATTCATATATTGAATTTTTACTGTAATTTGTGCTACTACTACATTGCTGGACAAAGCTGAGAAGAGAGGGTACAGTCTAGGAGATCACCCAGGACTTAGAAGTACAAACCCTAATGGGCATATGCAGTGTTATACCTTTCATTACGTGCCACAGATATTTAAGAGGTATACACGCAATATATTTACAAAGAGTAGGGGTAGAACGTATCCATATTTTTACCATTAAAATATATAATTGATTTATGTGTATTGAAAGAGATTAAAGTTAGTATTTTAAACACACTCCAAAAAAAGTCTCATAAATAGATCTGTTTACTCCTGCGACCTTTTTGATGTCCTGGTTCTAATCATCGTTCCATATGTGGGGGGATGAGGGAAGAGACATGTTTATTCTGCAGCTGATTTATTACAAAATCAAGACCATTCAGATTCAAATTCCACCCCCCTTTAAATACATTGTTGCTGTTCTCTCGTTCGCACAATTTGCCACCACATGTAAAGGTCAAGTCCACTGGTAAAGTAATTCATATGGTTATCCAGATCCTATCCAAGCCATAAATTAATGTGACATAAACTGCCTACAGCATTTCTTCTATTTCTAATGTTATACACAGGCAAGTCCAGCCTAGTGTACTGATAATTAAAGTAAAAACTGCACACACCTCCCCCAAGAACACACACTCCAAACAGGAAGTCAATTGGTTCCAGTGTGGGACTTGCTGAGGGCGACAAGCAATCACCTGCAGCAAACGTCAGCTTTCAGTGGAAAAACTAAGCCTGCTTTACCTCACAATTGCCACCTGTAACACGATCACAGAGTGAAGAGCCAAAGGAGGAACAAAAAGCTGCAAAATTTCATCAGAATCCTGATGTTCCTGATTTTACACAAAGCAACCAGAAGAGCTGCAGGCTGGTCTCCTAATGCTCTGAAAATTAAGACTTATGGAAATCACATGTGAACATATTGTTTCTCAGAACTTGCTGTTTTCTTAAAAGTCTCAAGCCCACGGTGGAAGATGCTCTGCAAACAGGCTATACATTCTGTAGCTAAAAAGACCTTATTTATTTTGAAACCACAGACCGATCATCAATGATGCCCTCAAGAATAGTCAAAGGAGATTAAAACAGATGTTTTGGGGTTTTTTTTCTTTTTTTGGTACAGCTAACACTTTGATCGGTAAACTTAATCCCATAAATAAACTGGAGCAACTCACCCTGCAGACTTCCCTGGAAATGAGCTAATATGCACCTGCTGAAGATTCAACCCACAAGGAGGTAGTATCCTTGGAAACTACTCCTGATGAGATACAATAGAAATACAATAGAAACAGTCACTGAAGAAACTTAGATTAGTGTAGGTGCTGGGAAAGGTGATCAAAGACCAGGATTTTGCCCCAAAAATTAACTGTCTGGAGAGGGAACACTCAAGTGTGTTATGTAGTATAAGTAGTGTAGAGAGCCCAGGGCAGACCTGGAAAGAAGAATCTATATTAAAGAAGTCAAGACAGTTTTCAGAGCCTACGAAATGTCATCAATCCCTAAATTCCTGTTTCCTTCACGGGGGATCTGTGGCTGAACTAACATCTTCAGGGCAGTTTAAACCATGAGAAAGTAGTCCACCCAGCATGGCTCGAACTCTGTGCTAAGCCTGGACATTTCCAGCACCTGCTAATATTCGCCTGTTCTCACATGTTTTTTAGAACATCTTTCATTCCTGATTAGCATTACAAACAGCTACTTTCTGCTGTCCTCTCTCTCCTCCCAAGTCTTTCATAAAACCTGGTGACTGATTTATTCAAGCACTTATCTTTTAACTTGCTGTCACCAGACAGGTGCACACTTGCAACAACCCTTGTAGCTGAGTCCATTTAACAGCTCTGTTAGGGGCCCATCCTTGCAAGACACTGAGCTACACAGAATTTAGATACACATTGAAAGCAATGATTTAGGGCTCTCTCCAGCTTGCAGGCAGTATTCAGTGCCTCAGGCATCAGTTTCTTTCTTGTTAAGAAGATTGTAAAAGGACCATCCCATCTAACTATTTAATGTTATTTTAATAGGCTGCATTACATAAACTTGATACAGTAGAGGTTATCTGTGTCAGAGGCTCCATTTGCTCCAGGGATTTCAATCACAAAAGTAAATCCCTATAACACAGACAGATAAGAGAGTTTGGACAGTGTTAGGGTCCAGGCCTGGGTGACCTTGTTTGCATATTTCAAACCCACTTGACCACACCTGCACTCAGATATTTTTTGTTGACATTCTACTGTCAGAGACTGGAGATGAAGAGGGAGAAAAAAAATGAAGAGCAAATTCAGAGGGAGATTTACTCATTCTTTTAAAGTCACTAAGACAGTAAAGAAAATCCTAAAGAGGTAATTCACTTAAAGTAAGCAGTTTCCAGAATCCCTCTCTTCCTGCCATTCTTCGCTACTCATATCACAGGCAGACCTTTCACAGGAGCTGATTTTGGACACTCTTGGGGAGCCATGTAGGACAATAACCACAGATTACACAGCCACATAAAAAGTGCATTACTTAGGAGCTACAGCAAAAGCTAGTAGAGACATGTTCTCCACAGAGATCACTCCAACTGCAGGTGAATCGTAGGTGACCTCAGATACATCTGCACACACTCCCTCTTCTGCATAAAAACTAAGCTCACTGCAATGAAAACACCATCACAGAATGTGAAGGGAATGTTTAAGCTGTTTCAGTCTATCTCCCAGGTATCTTCCACTAGTTCTCCCACAGAAAATTATCCAGAACTCTGCATATGAGCTCTGTGTAAAAGCTTCTTGGGAGGTGACAGAAATCTTTATGAGAAGGAAACCAAGGGCAGTCTTAGTAATTTCAAAGGCAGAAGATACTGTTGTGAGCACTATAATGTTTCCTTCCAATTCCAGCTCAGTATTGCACAGCTGAATGCATGTCCTGCAGCTGCAGCCCAACAACTTGGCTAAAATATCTGGGCTCAATTCAAAAATCTTAATGTAGTGAAACATTTGCTATAATTTCCAGGAGAAGTTACAAGATCACACTCAAACACACACACACACAACGTTGCACACAGCATAAACAAAACTGTGTGTACAATTAACTGTCAGCTCCTGTAATTTAAATTCTTTTAGATTCAAACAATATGAGTGTTTCCATGAAACCTGAAATCCCAAAGCATTAGAAAACCTTGGTAAAGCTCTTGAGTATAAGTTTTTTACCCTAAATCATTAAATCAAAACAAAACAAAGAATTCAAGTAACTCCAGTGGGAAGAAATTCAAACCACCAAGAAGTTCATTTTCTTTCATTCCTGGGGCATCACGACTACCTTTTCATTTTCCTATTCTTAACTGATATATTGGGAAAAAGGTTCTTGGCAAACATCTTCTTACCTAGCCAGACTCCTAATGCCCTTGTTAACATACATTTAAATGTTTTTTTTTCAAGTAATCTTCTAACTTATCTCCCAAATCAGTATTAGACAGTTCATTTCTGAACCTTAGTCAGCAGCATATCCTTGTACCTCAGACACTTTTTTCCCCCCCACACAATAAAATCAAGTGCAAGCAGCCCTCCTGCATGGTACAAGCCACAAAGCCAATAGCAAATGGTTCTGGGTTAGGACTGACAGAGACTGTCTTTTCTGGCAGGACCAGGGGATAGTTTTTTGCTGGGAGTGTTTCACCCATGGCTATAACCTTTTTGAGGTTGCTGGCAGGTCCGAGAAGGGGCAGCTCTGTGCTCATGTCCAGCTGCTTTTCAAGGCATCAGGTTCAGAGGGTGCCATCAAGCTTTGGGCAGAAATAGATTGTCCTGACACATTCCCCATGGCCAGCTTTGGGAAACAGCTGCATACCCAGAAGAAGGTAATTTTTGAGGCACCCTAAAAAGCAGCACTTTTGAATGAAGGAGAGCATGGGGTTTGACGTTTTTGTTACTTGCTTCAGGGCTGAAAGGAGGTTCACAACCCTGTCATTTCATTTATGGATAATGATACCCAGACCAGATGTTTTTAAACATATCCTATGCTGAAAAGATGAAGGCTATTAATTTAATGAGTCTCATACCTCACATAAATCCTGTAAGGACAAGCATGATGAGAATGAACTTCTCCCAAGTGACCAGACACATCAGTGCCATGCCACGGCAGGTTAGTTGTGTCAGAGGCAGAAATGTGGGAATAAGGACCACTTATTTCCTAGACAGAAAAATCCACAGCAGGATGAGAGATGTGGGGATTTCATGTCATCATTCTAAAGGTGACGTGGGGACTGAGGCCTCTGAACTTGACCCAAAGACCTCCTGCAATTGGCTGAGGTCTGGCTCAGGACAAGCCTTCCCCACCCTCAGGGAGGATTTCTGCCCTGGTCCCAAGGAAGCTTTCTCACAACAAACCCCCTTATATTGCAAAACTACTCAGGACTGACCCAAAACCTGGGGGTTTCTCGTCAAAGGGAGTGGCTGCAGAAGGGAGCTGCGGGCTCCTGAGGCACTCTCCCAGCCCCTCGCATTCCTCCTCACAGCATTGTCACAAACTGGATGCTCCTCACCTTCCTCCTCATGGCATTGTCACTAATTGGGAGTACCTCAATTTGCTGGTGAAGCAGGAGAGACCCAGGAAGAGAGGCTCTTGTTCAGCCGCTTCCTCAGAACCGGGTTCCCCCCTTCTTGGTCGTGATTGACGTTGGATTTGTTTCAGACCATAAAGAGAATGAGTGAAACCTATGAGCCTCGAGCCTCAGGGCCAGATTTATAGGCAGAAAGAGAATTCTGTGATCTTTTTTCATGTATTTATTGTTACGGTCAAAATTGGCCTCTTACTTTCAATCTGGAGACATTTTTATTGCTCACCTTTTCTCGCATATCCTCAGGCACACAGAGTCACAGCAGAAGGAAGCCAGGTCCAGGACTCAGTGCAAAGCATTGCTTGTGTGGAAAGCTTTTTTCTCCCTGGATTCCCTGGATGAGGGCAGACAGCTGCCTCTGCACTGGTGTACCTCAGACTGGTACCAGCGGCACAAGAGCTGAAGCAATTCTCAAGCTTTACAACCCATAGTTAAACATTTCATTAAAAAAACAGTTTGAAAAATTTCCCTTGTCAAACAAGAAACAAAACTCAGGCAGATAATTCATCTTCTAGAAAAATGTCACATATTCAAAAGTCCCCACCCATTACACCCACTACAGTGTTCTCCTTGGCTTCACACGGATTTCAAGTTGGACAAGGCACATGGTAAAGTCATTCTTGCTCCTTGGTAAGATACCTCCTTTGGTTAAATACCTTTACAGCTCTGAATTTAGGGAGATTTTGTTTTTCTCTGACTAATTCCAGAAATTGGATGTTGCCAATTACTAAGAGAGACACTTTTTCATATATAATATGTAGATGCACATAGTAGTCAAACAGTTACCGGAGTCACAACCTACTAACAGCAATTCAGCTGAAACCGTGACACAGACAAGTCCTTTTCACTTTGCACTGAAAAATATTAAGGATGCTCAAATACAGCCACATCTCTGCTTAGGGAGACTAGCTGCTTAACCTGTGATGACAGATGACTGTTTCACAGCTGAATATTTACTATGTCCAAATTCTTCCTTTGAAGGCACTTGTGTGATTAATTTGCTTTTTATCCAACTGTTAAACAAATTAAAGTTATGAGATATGGAAGAACAGGGTTCATTCCATTTTAAGCCTTCTGAAAACAAATATCATAACTGTGAAGATGTGGGAGTGAGTTTCCTTGACTACTCAGTGTTCTTTTAACCTTAACTTGATCATGCCAGATCAAAAAGAGAATTAATTACTTTTACAACAAGAGTATTTATTATTCACAGGGCACAAACCTCTGCTTAGAGCTGTAGGAGATTCTGAAACTACAGTTCCATTGATGGGAAAAATCAAAATGAAAACCATCTTTTAAAAGGGGATGGGAAGGAGTAAATCGAGAAAGTTTCATGAGAAACAGGCAGACAAAAGTAGTCCCTTTGCTGATCTTCCCCACCCCCAAGAACTAAGTCTTGTTCTCAGTGAAACCTCTAGTGGTGGCAAAATTGCCTCCACTGAAGAAAGTGGAAAAATTTCAATTCCCACCAACTGGGGTGGGACTTGATCTTGAGAAACGTCTCTAGCCTCAGCTAAATGAGAAGGACAGTGTAGATCCCGCTCAGACAAAAGCACTTTTCCCTTCAATTCCTGCACACCTCAGAACAAGTTCCTGCTCTAAACTCTTTTATTGCCATTTTCTCTGCTGTGGCCTGAGAATATTTTGCTTTGAGATCATTAAGAGGATGAATGCATTCAAGGACTTTTTAATTTTTTTCAAAGGAGAAAAGTAGACTTTTTTAAACAGGAAAAAAAAAAAAAACTTCTTGCTAAAGAACATAGCCTTTCTCTACCTGGAAAAGGAGAGAGATGAGCTGACTTTATTAGTTTGTCCCAAGTTGTTGGAGATCCTCTGATGGATTTTTACAAGATACAGAGCATTATTGTTGCATTATTTTACCTGCTTCAGTAAGCAGATTTTATGACAAGATTCTCAGGGAGCTCCTGCAGAGTGCAAAAAGGTAACTTTAACTGAGCTGTCTGGGAGTCTGACATTAACCTTTCCAGACAGGTTTGGCTTTGTGCTCAGGGCAGGGGTTTATTAATTGGTTGAATGAATCAGCCAGCACACCAAGGTATTACAAACACAATCACTTATCTCTTTACATTCACTATGGACATCTAAGTGCCTAAACTTCCATGCTTTTACCTCCAGCAGCTTAAAAGGAGACTAGTGCCTGCATTGCCGGGCTTGCTTTTCTCCGTGAAGCCTGCAAGCTGCATCATGCCAGAACGTGGAGCTCCTCTTAGATATCAAAACTTTCAGACAGCTATGTTCCTAAAGCAAACATCACCAAAGAATATGACAGCCCACACACCTTTAGGGCACTTACATTACAGACATCAGTACATGTCAGAAAGGTTTAAGATGGGATAAAATATACAGGCGTAGAAGTATTGTCCTTAATTATCCTATGGATTTTCCCCTTTTCCATCCCCCATGGCCTTTTTTTTTTTTTTTTTTCAAACACAGAACCAGAAAAACATGAATGATCAGCAAGTCAGGGAACACGCTGAGAATTAGTGCAGTTGGACAAAAATCTTTACAGAAGCCTCAGAGCCAACAAGGGCTTGCCAAGAGACCACCCGCAAAAGTGTCTGGAGACCTCACCAGCGCAAGTTAGGCTGGCTCCCTGGAGAGTCCCCAAAAAGAACTAGCTTCAGAGTCTAACTTAGGCAGACTGCCTTGTACAGACACTGCTATCATCTCCCTGATGTCAGCCACTTTGAGCCATGGTCCAGCCATCCCTGAGCAGCACACACTGTGTTCAGTACCATCCCCACAGCGTGTGTCAGCCAGGTCTCACAACACAGACACCAAAATAATCACTGGTATTGCCACTTCTAGGTAATGGTAACATTTAATCCCAACAAACTTCGCCATTCTGCACATCAAGTATTAGAACCCTTTTTCTGTTCCTGGGCTTCTCAGGAAGGCACCAGTGGATGTTGGGAGCAAGAACCAACTTGTAATTTCCCCTTTCTTTTTTCTCCTCAGTTCCATTTCATTTTTTCATTTCAGTGCCTAATAAAGTACATAGGATAAGGAAAATGTGACAACAGTTAAAAAATTCTGTGTATATTAATTGATAAATAAACTTCACAAAGCCATCATCTCCTATCACTACCATTGCAAACACTGCACAAAGAATTTGGATAGATGCACCTGAAACTTTACTAAATCTATTCAAAACAATTCAATATAATGTTTGGACCATTCATTCCAAGCAGAGCCTTTCATTGCCCTACAACTTTCTTTTTATTGTAAATCAATGTGTGCAAGATATGTGGTATGAACAAAATAAACATCCTGCAGGGCTTAGTATTATATGTTGGATACAATTAAAAACAAAAACAAAACAGAAAACTGATGTGGTCAAGTAAATGTTGTGAAGACTTTCTTTGAGAAAGGAAAATTTGAAAAGGAGAAGACATGAGGCACACACTGCAAGCAGGAGGTTACACTACAGGATTCCTCTAGAATGAATCAAGCAGGAGATCACCAAGTTCAAGAACAAGAAAAATAAATACTGCCTAACAAAAAATAGTTCTCCCCAACTTCATCGTCACAAATTTCAGACTGCTGGACAGTTTTGTGCATCTGAAAATAAAGTAACATTTCAAGAAATGTTGACATCTGGTTCTGGAATTATTCATGCAGAGATTTCTTTGAAATTTAAGTGGAGTTACCTCACACATATACAGGTGTGTAGCCCAGTCACTTCAGGATTAGCTGTTCTTCAGAAACCTTAGCAATGATATGAAATTTGAAGCTCCTCTTGAACTTTTCTACTAATTCAGTAATTACTGCTGTGCCTGAAATTGGCCTCCTTCCTGTAATTGCTCAGCATGTATTTTCAATCAAAGAGGTTAACACCTGAATTTCGATTCCAACTAACACCCAAGGTGGACTTTAAACAAAAAGTTGAATAAATCAGGGACTTTTCCCAGCATATTTCAGTAGCCCACATAGGCAAACACAGAGTACATGCTCTGGAAATTTGAAGATCTGCAACACAGCATGGTCAAACCATGGTCAACTCATCAGATTCATGGAATATTAGGATTACAGATATCACCTGGAATTAAGCACTTTGTATGTGAGCACATGGACACATCTGTTGCTTTGTCACCAGCTACAATGCAGGCTTTTCACTGATGCAATTTAGCATGCACGGAGATGGCATTCCTTTGAGTTTCATTTCAGCACTGAGAAATGCATGTAGAAAAGATTTTACATACTTGCACATCTGGAAACCACATTTTAAAGCTTGGGTTCAAACTCACCTGAAGGTGTGCAATCCTCCTTAAAGCAGTCAGAAAGCACATTGTTTTAAGCACCTGTTTTAAAAGGGGTGTCCTGATAGAAATGGACAGGGGCAAGGACAAAAGGCACGTAAAGTGAACAAGCCTATGTTAAACATGTGGTATTAAAAGAATTGGACATGTTATTATCTCTTAGGATAAAAGACTGTAATGCTGTAAGGAGGATTGCTGTCTTCCAGTTGTCATTCTGAGGGAAAGCTTATGACCCCAGTTCTTTCCCCAAAAAAGATTTCCATGATGAATTCTAGACACTTAGTTTGAAACATTCAAGGAAGCAAACCTAGCAGGCATTTTCCTTGAGGAATGACTGAATTAACAACTAAAGACTGTCAAAGTGCCCCTATGTTCTCCCTGGAATGATGTTGCTGCAAGAGCCTGATTGTAAAGACACATCATTGTGCTGTACAAGGCTTTTCACAGTAGCAAAAAAAAAAATTAAAAAAAAAAATAAAAAATTCGTGTTTCTTGTGAGGCTGGCACCTTTGGCTCAGGAAATCTTTGAGCCCAAAACTGCTAAAGCTGAAAGAATTTCTGGAGCAGCGTTGCCATATACTTGTATAGTTCTGATGCACCTCCCCAAGCGCCTTCTGTTGACCACTGCTGGATACAGGATACACATCTCAGTAGACCTTTGCTCCAACCTGCTATGGCTTTTTTTATGTTCTCATGTGTCCTCCATTGGGTTTTTTATTATTTTCCTTTAAAAGGAAAATTGTTTCCATGGAAACAATTATGCCAGTGGCACGTATGAGTTTAGTAATGTCCTCAGGAAACATTTACAGTCAGTTCACAGAGGCCAAGATGTCTTTATGAATATAGATCTTTAAGCAAAGGTACAGTTAGGACAACAAAACAAGTTCAGAGGCTTTCCCAAGTGATAGGTAATGACCACATTTCATCACTGTCCCTTACTTCAAGTTCTACATCAAAATGTTTCATTTTGAAAATTTGGCCTCAGCTGCGAATGCTGAGCTCTTGAAAACAGGATGCAGAAAGCCCTGTAATGTATAACCTGCTATGGGAAATGTTGTCACACTCAATAAGTTCTTATTCATGACTCTGAGTTTCCGTACACAGCCTGTCTCAGAGGTCTTGATATAAACATAATTCTCTTATAATACAGTGCTAGAAGAACTACTACACAACAGGAGCTAAAGGGAGGAAAAAAATTAGATTAAGACATTCATATAATTATTCCTTCGACCGCAGAACAAACCACAAGACAATGTGACATTATACTCACTGTTTACCAGCCCACATTAATAAGAAAAATCTTATCATGCTATAAAAATATTTCACCTTTTACCCTAGCAATCAAGATAGTGCTTTTCAGATAAACAGGAGCATTGAGAGCCAGCCTGTGAATGCTTCTTCCTTGCATGAAAAGAAAAAGATGCAAAGAGTTGTTCTTTTTCTGGCCCTCTCCATGGCTACAAGAGCATCTCTGTGTGCTGGTTGGTGGATGTTCACACAGTCAACACAACTGCACCAGAGGGGGATGAAGGGATGGGGTCGCAGCTCCCCAGAGATGGAGAGCAGAAGCACAAGACCATGCCAAGTTTCTCCCAGGATATGTGTCAGGCTGCACTGCTCCCTGCTCTGGGCTGCATCTTTGTGCAGCTGAAGCATGAGGTGAGAGGTGGCTTCAAAGGCTTATGGCACTGCTAAGCTGATATCCTGATCTCTGCCCAGCGCTCAGCCACCCTGTCTCTTCTGTAGCCCTCTACAGCTCTGCAAAGCGGATGTGCAGCCAAATCCACATGTGAAAAGAAACTGGTTCACAGCTTGCTGGCTGGTAGAGCCTTAAAGGAGGTCAGGATTTTTAGCAGCATTTTGAAAAGGTACAGAGAGAATTAGTGTGGGAGACCAAGGTAGGCAAACTGTTCCAGACAGCTGATGTGGTGGCAGGAGGAGATCCAATTTAAATTCACTTTAGCATTAATTGTCAGAAAAGGATGAGATCAGTTTATGAACTAGGAGCACTGTGCAGTCAAAAGTTACAAGCCCGAGTTGTTGCCACAAAGTAGCTGAAAGGCTTTTCTTCTGAAAAGATTAAACTTCAAAGAATTGCAGAATAAGATACACAAGACGTGGCATGTGCTTTTGCTCGATAATGTTTGATTCTCAGCCACCCCCTCCCCAGCTCTATCACTCTGTAAATTCTTAACACTGAAGTTGCAACTAAGTAGCTGTTTTATAAGATAAATGACTGGGAGTATGAGAGACTTTGACCAAAAAAATAGGGCTGCACAAAATGGATTGAAAGAAGCATGAATAGCAGAAAACATTAGCAAGCATAAAGGACCAAGGTTTTGCATACTTCTTGACCAAAGGAAGTAATACAAACTAGAGATCAATGTGTCCACGACAGGTTAACCCAGTGGGATGACATTTGCCTTGTAAAAAAATACACAATACAACATTCAGTCAGACTCTGGTGCTGTGTAGGACTGTTCCCTCTGTGGTAGCAAGGGGTTTAACTCTTGCCAAAACCAAAAGGAGAGTGGGTCACCAAAACATGTTTTCTAACTGGGACTCAAATGATTAAGGATGAGTAAAATCCTGAACATATTGTTACCTAATGCAAAGAAAGGGAAACTGAGGCTGAGCTACTGGTGACCAAACTGCAGGAGAGAAGGCAGTGGAAATACTTCCTCTTGAGGCATGAGAGGCCTTGCTGGCACTTGCCTCATTTTTGAGACATTACTTTGAAAATAAGAGCAATTCTCAGCCCAATTCAGTGGGCTGTGGGGCCAAAGAAAGACAAAGGAAAAAACTACACAAGGACTTCCATCTGTTTGGGAACTGGGGCAGGCCTTTCCCAAGACATGGCTGGTTTAAGAACTGAAAGTATATTTCTCCTTTTGTTTGTCCATATCTAGTGAACTGAAGGATTGCTGTAACTTAACTCTGCAGAAGGAGATAGATTCAAGGAAGCTAGAAATAGGACAGTTAGCTAGAAAAGGAATTATAGCTCTTCCAGGATAACTGCCGCTAATAATCTCTCATAATCAAGCCATACATTAATGTAATAGAAGTTGGAGCACATTTGCCATACCAGGGAGTTTGAGAGGGTTTTCTTCCATTCATTCTGAATGATTCCAGAGTTTCTGTTTTAGGATGGTTTTTTTCTCCTGTAGATCAAGAGGCGGCAATATTTCCAAATACAGCAAATAAACCCCAAATCCTGAAGATAATTAAGTAGTGCAGCACAAAGCAAAGCAAAGCAACACAGATTAGAGAAGAGGAAACGAAAAAGCAACATCCTTGTGCTCATCACTAAGATCAGCTACAGCATTCATATGGACTCAGTGCCTTGAGTCCAAAATCCCTGACGGACCAAGACTGAGCAATCCTTTCTCCCTTAAAACTACGTTCCTTGGGAACAACAAAATTCCCACAACAACAGCCAAGGAGTAACCACACACCAGGAATTTTGGCAACCAACACACAGCACGGAACATCTCTCCTGAAGAGGCAAAGTCGGCCTTGAGTCTATTGCTAAATTCGTCTGAACACTTAGCTTTTCCCTGAGCAACAAATACACTAATTTAAAAATTAATAGCAACAATTTGCTCAGTAACTTTGGGACAGGGAGGGAGAGACCTACCTAAACAGCAAGAACGAGCTTCTCATTTTATTTTTTTGTGAAGGATTCATCTGCCACAATCCATGAGTGTATGGCATAAAGCCCTGAGTAAGCAAATGACTTTAAATTATCCCGTGGCAATTATGAATGAGAGAATGCATGCTGGAGGTGGAATGAAAGAAAATTAAGAGAGATTAATGTGAAATATAAGGTTATAATTAGGCATAGGTATCTGTTTTCTACCTGCTTTTGCCCATGGGGAATTTGGAAAAATAAATACTCTTATTTAATAAAATTCTCAACGCCAACAGAGAAGCAGGACAGCTTTTTAAAAGCTATGACAACGTATGCCAGACAAGCTGTGTTGCAATGGGTTTACATTTCAACATGGAATGGGTTGTAAGAACACAGCCTGCTATAGCACGTTTAGACAATATTTTTAAAAAAAGATAACTATAAAATTCATTCCAAGGGGAAACAGAATAAGCAATGCACTGATCCTGCACTAGGACTCTCTGCAGAAGCTCCCATGCATGAAGGAACTGAGGTTTCTAAGATATGATAGAGATGTTTTAGCACCTGAGGGGAAAAAAGAAAACCACACCACCACACACACAAAAACACACACCACAGCTACTCTGTGAAAGAGAAAACAGATTCAAACAGCTGAACTTGTTCTTTCCTCATCTTGGCAGTTATCTGGAGGATGAAAAGCAGTATTCTGGTACCATGCAGGGTTAAATATTGATTTTTCCAAATAATTCTGTTATCCTCTCACTTTGCAGTGCCACCACCTACATCAGCTAAGGCACCATTGACAGGTGCAAAACAGTTTTAAGCATGCTTCTGCCAAAATTCCAATCCCTATTCTTTTTAACGCATTTTTCTACTTCTAAATGTAGACTTTGGGCAGCTCTGAAGACAGTGATGTTTGTTTGCAAGTAAGAACAGAACCTTTTTTGTTTTGTTGTTAGTTTTGGTTTTCACTGCTCAAATACACATGGAGCTTTCTCTCAGTCACAATACCCACAAACATCACCCCGTCTGAGCTCTGCTTTCAGGTTCAACATATCCCAGAATACTCTGAAGAAAATGCTCTTCATTAATTTCTAGAAATCTCGAAAAGACTCTACTAAACAAACTCCCCATCATTTCACACCAACCATATCAAGACTTGATTCTGCACCACCAAATGCAGCAGAGGTTTGGGCATTTATGCTTGTCATTAAAGTATAAAATTAACTAACCTTTTGGTACTAGCTGGAATAACACAGCCCTGGACAATCAATGGCATTTGTATTTTAGTCCTATTCCATCTGGACCCACATGTTTTAAATTTATTTTTATTTCAGTAGGTTGTAGCACTTGCTGTTCTTAGCAAAACATCTTGGGCAACATTGCTTGTTACACGTTTTTGAAAGAATAGAGCTTTATTACCCACCTGCAAAAGGTTTCTCTTTCTACTCCTAAACATCAGCACCAACTCCTAAGGCTCAAACATTCATTCTTGGGGAAAAAAAAAATAAAGGAATACTTTTGTTCATCTGTTGAAGAGTTCAACACAGTGAAGTTACTCCCAGACATCAGCTCTGTTTAAAAGAGCATAAGACATCTATGGCATCCATGCAGTCTATTTTCCTGCACTGGTTCCCTCTCTTCAAAGACATTTTCTGTATCTAGATCAAAGTCCTTAGGAAATTTCTGGGGTTTATGCACCCTTCACATGTTTCCTACCAAAACAGCACCTCTTTGCTCCTCCTCCTCATCTACCTGCCCTTTCCTACCTGAATAACTTTCTTCAACTTAGCTGGTCCAGCAGTTGGAAACAACATTACAGCCTATGATCGACCAAGCCTTTCCCAGCTCAGGAAGATATTCCTCCTGCTCCAACAGAAAACCCAGCTTGAGACATTTTGTCTCCCAGCTGCATGTCTTTCTAGCAGCTACACCAACAGAAATATTTGTCAGGCTGCAGCATTTCCATCCACAGTGCAGCCCCAAGGATTTGTGATGTGCTGGTTTTCAGGTGTCCGTGAGCAGGCAGATGTGGTGGGGTTGGGACTCCCCAGGTGACGGCTGCCACCAAAGGCAGCATGACATTAAGCTGTGGAGTAATTTCCTGCCAGCAGGCCTTTCACTGGGTTTAGATGAGTCAGAATGTCAGGGACTGGCCAGCTGTCAGGGCTCTAAGTGTAGAGAGGTTTCCTTAATGGCATTATTGCTGGGAAATAAACAATTGTCTGTCACTCATTACCACATGCAGGTCCTCGCATCTCTCAAACGTTGAAAAACAGCATCTTACAAACAAGGAAAATGAGTTATTAAGCAATTGAAAAATGATTATACAATTATGTTCTGTTCGGGTACCATTAGTCACAAGGAAGATGGAATATGTCCAAGCTTTAAAAGTGAATTACTCATACAAAATTATGTCTGCTGAGAGTCACTTCTCCTTTAGGGTTCAATATCTACACTGCAGGATTTTCAGAGGAGGAGACAAAGAAGGGGGTTGTGGTAAAGCATAAATACAGAAGCCAGGTTTGAGTCCTATTCCAGCCAGCAGTGCTGAGCAAGTTAGAACTGGCATTAAGTCTGAACTGGTACAGACAGTCACAGACTGATGGTAGCAAAGCTAAGCAGGTTTGCAGCAATGTGGAAACCAGCTCCTGCTTCTCATTAGAATAGGTGAGCAAGAGTGAAAGCCAGTCGTAGTTTACAGTCTGCAAATTCAGCAGTCCCACCGCAGTAACAGTCTGTCCTACTTACAAGCAGGGTATTTTCACTTCAAACTAAAACAGAGCCCTTTTTGGCCAAGATTGATGGACCATTTTTGTGCCAAGCTCTGTAATCTCTACGTACTCCACGTCCTTAGAGAGATGAGAGGGGCCTCGACTACACTTTTGGGTCTCAGTGGGCTGCTTTTGGTCTCTCTATCCTATGGCAGATTTTATCCAGTTAAAAACTCCAGTTTAAGTTCTCTGATTTTCTTTGCTGCTTGTACGTTCCAAACATGCTTCAAGTTCATTCTTGTGTCAGCATTAAACATTTCACACAGGTGTGGCCCCAGCAGAGCCGATAATAATTCCGCACTTTCCCTGACCTTTTGCCCAACCTTCCTGTAAACTGGCACATCATCTTCCCCCTTTCCCACCAAAAAATAGTCATTTTGTAATATAATACACAGCCTTCAACTGTGTTGGGGCTGCTGTGCTGCTCCATCGTGTCTTGGAATGCTTTTTACTGGTACTTCAGTGCAGTAAATGAAAGGGTGTGATACAGGACAGGTAATAGACAAGATTACAGATTGTGTCTACTTGTCATTAGCCGAAACTAAGTGCTATATCAACAAACATCATCTGTCCTCTACCAAAAAAAAAACCAAAAAAAAAAAACCCACAAACCACACCAAACCAACAAAAAAACCCCCAGGATGTTTCAGTTTATGTAGCACAGGAATGCACAGGGTTAATAAAGAAAACCAAACCCCTGTAGTCGATCCAGTACAAGTTCAGTCATTGTACCCATCCAGAGCTCACTCTGATTTCATTCCTTCACTTCCTCATCAAGCAAGCATCAACTTATAGCAAGTATCTTCTTTCCTCAGCTGCTGTCTTATTTTGTTTCACTAAACACTTCAGTGTTCACTAAATCACTATCTTGTGATTGTCATACTATGCAACTAAATAACTCCTAGTTACAAAGGAACCTGAGTTTAAACCTTATGTCTAAATTTGCTTGGAGAGTGAAGAAAAATGAGATCTGAGTCTGCCAGGGTGTTTTTCAACCCTGCTCACGGAAAGCACACTGAGGAGAAGGGCTCCAGGACAGACCCTGAGTCACGGGCTGTACCAGGGGTGGAAATCCGTCTCCTTGCCTGGACAAACTACTGTTTGAGCAAACTTAGGCAAAGCCCCAGCCCTTTAGCCTGCTAAGGCAGTCACTCCCTGCCTCT
The DNA here is from genome assembly GCA_013398015.1 of Oreocharis arfaki. Lineage (NCBI taxonomy): Eukaryota > Metazoa > Chordata > Aves > Passeriformes > Paramythiidae > Oreocharis > Oreocharis arfaki. Next base: position 79,685 of record VZRR01013922.1, on the reverse strand, counting down.
GGTGCCAGTGCACTTGCATGGATGGGTGCAGCCAGTGCACCTCCTCTACCGCTCCCTCTGCAGCCTTCCAGCGTGGGGGGTAGCACTGAGCCAGCTCGTTCCAACTTGTTCTGAGAAGGACAGCAACAAAACCTGTAGCCAGTACCTTGATACCAGTAGCCAAGTTAAATGCATGGCTCCTTGCCCAGCTTGCAGATACATCCTCACAGAAACACACTTGCATTTAATAAATGATATTCCCTGTATGAAGATTGGACAATAAAGTATTTGATTCAAGTTCAGGGCTTCCTTTCATGAACTGCAGGCTTTGGGCCAGTACAAATCCACAGAGCTCCATCAGAGCCTCTGTCAGTCAGCACCTGCCCAGCATATCAATCCTTGCCCAGTATCAATGCTCAGAAGAGTGCCATGAACTTGCATGGCACTCTGCCAAATCCCGTCAGCTGAGAACCTGTCCTGATGAGCACCATGTTCTCAGGGATGATTCACCCTCGTCAGCATTGCCATTACTCAGAATATTTTCAGAAGCAACCTTAACAAGGTTTAGGGAGCTCCTTAATAAACATGCATTTAAATAAGCTGTCTTGGAGCAGGGAGATAAATGAAGGAGGCCCACTGTAAGTTAGAACTGAAATGTGGCAAAACAATTCTGCAAAATGTTTTATACCTTATATAATCTCTCCTGACAGAACCTCAGGGGTTCACATTAAACACCATAAATCAGACCACCTGGGGCTCCCCTATGATTATTGCAGCTGCATGCTGCAAGCTCCAGTAGAAGAAACATTCCCTTTTATTGTAAGAAAGTAATAGGGCATAGCCCAAGTCTGCCAGAAAAATGCACAAATCAAAAGCAGGCTCTGCACAAAATCAGCTTCTGATGTGTTCGTTTGCTCTGGATGTACGTGGCAAGCTGACAGTCAGAATCACTTTGTCCTCATTGATCACCGATGCTTTTGCCAGCAAGGTGAGTAACATGTGGAACAGCCAATTCTAAAGAAACGACAGTTCAATGGAAAATAAAACCGAGACATTTATTTTCTTTTTCTATCTTCTCCTTAGTGAATTTCAGCAATTGGGAAAGGCACCAGACTCTCAGCACTGAAGCCCAAGAGCACTTAGAGCTCAGACAGTGATGCCACAGCCACCATAGCAGTGTCTGCCTCTGGAAGGAGACCCTCGGGGTCAGCAGCACCCAGTCACCCACAGGCCTGGACACTTAGTGGCTTCTGCCATGTCCCTAAGCCCCATTTTCATTACCAAAGAAAGGTGACAACTGCTGACTGCCAGAGACAAGACACAGATGTGAAAAACCTTGGAATTTATATGGCCATGATAAGTAATGGGGGAAAAAAAGCAGCAGTTTTTTCCCAGTAATATAACAGTAATCTTCCTTCACTTCTGCCTTAGTCCTAAACCTGACTGTTAACACTGATGAGGGGGAATTCTCTCTTGTGAGAACTTGTCTCATAACAGCCCATTACATCTCCCCTAGGAGAAATTCTCACATCTCCTTAGAAACCTGCATTGCCCAAGTAATCAGAGAATGGTAGAGCCTTGATGCAGCCCAACAAAATCTTTGGTAACCCATCTGACAAGGAACATATCATTGCCGTCAGTTAGCTTGAAGGAGGATCATGATGACACGTTGAACATCCTCCCTGGTGGCCCTCCAGATTTTTGGTACAACTAACTAATTTCTATGGAAGCATCCCGCCTTGCTGTCAGACCACCAAGACATTGCTTGAAACATGCAACCACTCAGATAGGGCTTCATGCAGAACATTCTCCTATTGCAGTGACGACATCTCTCTTCTCAGACATCATGTCCCACTCATGCAATAAAACAAGCAGTGGATCTTCTGGCTGGGCTTAGTTTAGAGGTTTGGTTGTGGGCTTTAACAGTGTACACAAAGTGACAGAACACACGTGCATATTCAAGGAGATTACTGAGAGAAAGAAAATGAAAGATGTTTGCTAGATAATGGCCATGGGGAAACTAAGTGTTGTTTCAGTCCAGTACAACAACAGAAAAAACTCGGCAAGTTAAACTACCACCTAGAGGAAATTGTTTCCTAAGAGATCACCCTCTTCTGATGTTTGGTTTAGGGTTTTTTTTTTTTTAAATATACACTTTATTTATTTATATGCACACAACAGGCTACCTTCAGAGATGTTTTCCTATGCTCAGGCTGAGAACAGCTCAGTCAGAGCAGAAAGTCTGATCTTGATCATGCCTTATTAGGAAGCCTAGAGGAATTGCTGCTACCCAGAATGGGAGATGCAGGACTTGAGAATCATCTCAGTATTCAAGTCATCTTACAAAAGAAAAAGAAAAGAAAAATCACCAAAACAACCAGACAACCAACCCAATAAAACAACCACATTTTCTTACCAAGCAAATTAGTTACCAGAAACTACTAGATTCTGCCTTCTAGCCCATCACCCTGTTTGACAGTACCTGTCAAAGATAAAATCTTTCAATGAATTAAGAGAGGGGAAAGGCCAATCCCTCCTAGTTATGGTGCAGCGATTTACATCAGTATAATTACATCTTCATTACTGTGGAGACTGACTAGACCTCCAGGGAAAAACTACTAGTACATAAGAACTTTGATTTTTAATTGCAATAGATCTGCTACTGTATATCTAAATCTATTAAAACACACTGGAACAAGCGAAGATTAATAAAAAGATAGTGCTAGATAGTTCAGATTTGTGAAATGTTAAACTAATTGCAGTGCATTCTTTTGAGCCTTGAAGTGGTAGTACACTGCAATTGGGTCATGACATTACATTGCAAGGGTAATATATAGATTTTTTTTACTAGCAGTACTCTCTCTCAGATCAATCTTAATATAAATTCCTAATGCTTAGCAATTCTGATACTTGCCTATAATTCAAATGCTAATATCAGTTTAACCTGGAATTTACTGCAATCACTTTCCCTCTGAAAAGTGCCCTCTTTTAATCAATGAAAACTGCCATTCTGAGGGCCTTCTCTTCAAACACTGAAATCAATCCCCCTCATCACTGGCAGGCTCTTCAGCTGGAAGAACACCCAGCACTTGAAGAAACTGGTGTAAAGATGCAGAACACACACAGTGCCTGCTTCTGCAGAGACTCGCCCAGGTCTGACACCCAGCCATAGCACATCTCACTTCACAACCCCGTCATACAAGCAAGCACCTGCAGTGAGCCTCACACTTTATCAATTGGTACCCTAACCAACCTGTCTCAGAGCTCTTTGAGTTTGCCCCCCAAAAGAAAGCCTGACTCAGATCCGCCCACGCAGCACTTTTATACCTCTATGCACATATTTAAAGTGGGGACTGTTGTTACCTCCCTCACACTTTGTAAGGGCTGGCGTTCATGAGCGAGTGTCTGTGCATTTGGAAGGGTTTAACTTTATTAAGGTTGACCTACAACATACTTTTTTCGAGGTTTCCAGATTCCCCTTGCAGGCCCCCCTCCCCCAGCCTGTTGGACCTGCAAGAATGGTTCCTGCTAAGAACTGTTCTCCCACTCAGAGCTTTATATAAGGTTATATTCCACACAAATAATTGAGAATATACATGAAAATGGAGGGGAAAAAAAAAATTAAATTGGTTTAAAAGAAGCCCCATGTTAATGCAGCTTGTGGCATGTCCCAGAATTTTGAGATAAATACTAAGTTTTCCCTGTCTTTTCAGTCTCTTGTTGATCCAGTTGATTTAAGAAGGGTGGGTGCTTAAAACAAATTTCAATTTGTTTCAATTAAATTGGCAATTGCAGCATTAGATGCTTAATGGGCGTACTTTGGAGAAAAATAAATTAATGTACATGTGTGGATCTATATTGAGTATTAGTAAACTTCCTGTAAGTTAATTCTTAAAAACACCTTACATTCTCACAGTGCAGTTTTTCAATCTCCATGCCACCAAATGGGGTGGGGGGGTTGGGGGAGAGAGAGAGGGAGCACTAAGCTTAAAATAAAACACAAGGGGCAAGAATCGACTCTCTTCTGAACTAAAACTTGTTCACCATGACCTTAACTGAGTAGGTACAGACACTGCAACACAGGAATTACATTTTGCCTGCACCCAAGAGACCCATTCTTTTCAGCAGACCTTTTAAGCAAAGCATCCCCATCATTTCCTAGGACAGCATTTTGCACAGCAGGCAGAAAGCACTGCTCCTCATGTATGCAAATTCATCCGTGTCTTTGGGGCTCCTCTAGTGCCCACCCATTCACAACAAGTAAATCACAGGGAGAAGCAGGATTTAACTCTGAATAGCTTTGCTTTTGCTGATATAACTTTGACCCTTGATGATAGTTAATGTCAGGGTTTCTCGCATTCAATTAATTTAACGGTCCAGATTTTTAATTTGCATTTCATTTAACATTTCAGATTTTTAATTTGCCTGATATTGTTTATCAAGTATTCATTTCAGCGCCTTTCACTGTATATACAGTGCATACTCCTCAGTAATTAGTGTGCAGTAAATTAATTCTCTCCTTGTTCCTTCATCAGATATTGGATTAAGAAACTTTCACTGTACCAACATAGTGAGCTAGATTAGGAATTTCCCATCTATAATACCTTTGTTTAATATTTGTCTTGTATATGTTATGCTGCCTTAATGCTTTACACGATAAGAAATGTTATAGTTAGAAGCAGAAACCTCCAATTAATTTGGAGTCACGTATTTGTTTGAAATTATTAGACTCAAATTAAATGTGTTCACGTGGCTCTACAGCGTCTAGTACTTTAGACATCCCTACATTTTCTTTAAGAAAAAAATGGCTGTTGTATTTATATAAAGGATATTTAAATCACCTGATGATTCTCATCAGCCGCCATGAGCCTTAAATCAGACCCAAAGTAAACACCTCATTATAGACCTGTCTTCTGCCTTCAGTCAATATGGGCCAAAGACCAGCAAGAGTGTCCTCTTACAAATCCAGGGAAAATTATACACAGACTCAATAGCAGGGCATTATCACCACAGTCCACTGAAATTCTGCATGCTTCACAAACATTTTCACAGTTCATTTCACATTTTCCACATCCACCAAGACATACAGCACACAGGTATGATTGTTCCCAGGTCAGTCCAAACTAGGAGAGCACCTTTGCTCAGTGATTAAGGCTCCTCTGTGCAAACGATATTCCTCTCTACCGGAAACAACCTTGCAGAGCTCACCTACCTGCATGGTTTTGATGCAGCAAGCCAACTGTCCACAAGGTTAGAAAATATCTTCCAAGAGATATTTATGCCTATACAGTCAATGGACATTTTATTAGGGTGTGTTTCTCATGCTTCAAAAGTCTACAAATTTATGAATACAGCATATCCCTTCAATGACAGAAACAGGTATCATGAATGACGTGTGACAGAAGGAGGAAACACTGGTCCCTCCTGGACCTATGCCCAAAATATCTTGTGTCACATCAAGCACCAGTGCAGGCACACAGAGTACTGGAATTTGGTTTGGACAAGCCCCAGCTTTGGCTAGGGGAGTGGCAAAGTGGTGGAGCAGGGATCTGGGGCAGAAGGGGTTTGGAGTTTGGTTTTTTGTCGAGCAACTCACTGCTGAGCAGTATGAACTACAGACCACCTAATATTGGAATTACCCACAGCCACATGGATAGCTTCCATATTTCCTCATTGCTTTTCTACTTGAACCAACAAGTCATACAGGAACAGCATTTACACCCGGGAAATGGCAGCAGAGGGCAATTGCTGCTCCTGTTCTCCACCAGCATCAAACACAGGTCATACACATGAACTGAAAAGAGTTCATTTGCAACAAGGCACAGGAAAAATATCATTGATATTCTTTGGAAAGCTAATAATGGAGATAACTGTGTCTTTCTTCTCATCCAAAGCAGTAAGATCTTCCTTTCCACATTTACCACATTTTTATTTAGGCTACAAAAATCACTAATGTGTGTGTGACTGTGGGCAACTCAAGTTAGAGTGAAGGAAAAAAACCCCACACCAGCAAATTAAGCAGTCCTGTTTCTTTCTTAATGAGATCAGTAGATACTCCTAAAGATCAGGTTGCAGTTGTACCTCTCTTCCCCGGCTGCTCACAGCCACAAGGGCAGCAGGAGCAGATACCCTGTGCCAGCTCCACGCTCCCACTCACTGAGTGGGTTTGGGGTAGGAAAGGGGAACACGCCTGAGCCACAGCCCCTGCCAGTGCTCTCCAGGATTTTGTACATACCCCTAAACAGCTGGCAAAACACAGACTCGGGAACTCTCTACCCTCTGACAACTGTTTGCCAGTGGACACAGAAACAGCAGATTTTGGTCCCAAGCCATTACAAATTTCAGTGAAAGAAAGCAAATCATCAGGATGAGAAGGGTCTTCCCAAGCATGAGACATTGAATAGAAGCAGATCTTTAAAGCTGTGACAAGTTGATAGTAGTATTTCTTTTGCTATTTGTCCAAGCAACACACACAAAAAATGAAACAGACAGAAAAAAAAAGCCAAAACAAAAAACACACCCCAATGTACCACAATGACCTTACAAAAATGCAAAGTGAGATGAAGAACTTCCATGTCGTATTTCTTCTCTGATTGGAACGTATTTTGTCTTAGAGAGAAAATGTTTTATTTTACTTAGAAAGTTTAGACTTCATTTTTTTAAAAACTAAAATATTCAATTTATTCAGTAAATAGCCTATCAGGATAAAGGGTCACTGAGTATGCCAAGGGAAAGTATATCTTTTGAATTAAAGGATTGAAAACTCAGTCAGGCAGAATACTGGTTGCTCTCAAGAACATTATGGGAACTAATGAAAGAACCCCATTTCCTGCCTTATACAATTAAGTAATCAGCTGCCTTTGGTTACCCCTAACAACTTACACAGACAAGGGGATTACTAAGCAAACAGACTGCAGCATTTCAGAATACACAGTCAACGGGAATGCTGAAACGACATGCATTCCCAGGGGAGTCACTACCTTTTCAATTTTAAGAGAAGGAAGTGGGATTATTGAAAAGTTAGGACTTGGCAGACCTTTACAGAAATGCTCTGGCTGATGTAATGTGCACTGTCCCAGTAAAGTACAAAAATAATCCTTGCCATCTGAAGAATGTTTCCCTTACTACCTCTTCTCCAAGATACAGTGAATTCCTGATCTGGTTCTAATGAAGGGATGCTCAGATACAAAATAAAACTATCTTGTTTGGGCTAGAAGAGGTTCTTATGATCATACTTAGGGTATGAAGCAGTATGCTGTGAAAAAGTATGATGTTTAACAAACACTGTAGCTTCAGCTGGGGGTAAATTTTATGTCTGAAAACTAAGGAAAATATTTCTTAATCTCCTCAGAGAGACTTAGTTTGCACAAGCACTAAACAAGCAGTGAACAGCCTTCCCCACTGCCTCCATAGGTGCCTGTTGGGGACAGGGTTTTCAGCGTTTCAGTGCTCAGCAGTCACTAGAATTTTATTAGATTTATGACTTTGGCGGAAGCTGTGCCAAGAAGTTTTGGGAATCCACCCCTAAACAAACACCTCGATGAGCGGTGGAATAAACACAGCTTAGTTTTCTCACAGCAGGGTAGTAGTATTTGGGGTTCCTTTCTCTTCCTGTTAATAGACTTTGCTGTCCTCTTTTCAACTAATTGGTACTGCTGGTGGCAGGACTGGGAAGGTCATAACAAAACCCAGAGGTACTTTCGTGACATTCAGCAGCCTTCTGGGGAGGGTGAGGGGAACTTTTCATTGGGTCTCTCCAACCTGTCAAATAAAAACCTGAAAGCAGTAATAAAGATATTTGCAGCTTGATGAGAAAGAAAAAAATAACAGGAGAAAGAACATTAGCAAAAGTCTTGTTCTAGAGTGACTGAATGTCCAAAGTAAAGAAAAATTAAAATGCTGCGCTGCTCACTTGAAACTGCCGGAGTGCTAGAAGTGCTGAATGGAATAGTGCTTCAGAAAGAAGGTAAATATTCCCTCTGACTTGCTATTATCTGCTGAGCCACTAGAGATGTATTAAATAAACAACTATGCAATGTTGAAAATACTTCCAAAAGAATAAAAGAAAACTGTCAGCATTGCCAAAAGATAGCATAGAAAGAGAGGGGAAAAAAACCTTGTAGTTAAGAGACATGGAAACTGAAATTTATTGTAAAAGTGCATTGCCTCTCAGTTTTTAACAACGTGAACTCTCTCCTGCACCATCTGTCTCCACTGTCCCCACCACAGGGTGATCTAATTATTGGGGAAACATCTGCTAACAACAGCACCTGGCTGCTCTTTGGTGTTTAACTTTCCTTTCCTGCTCTCACAGCCTGAGGTTCACAAGACTCAGGCATATCTGCAGAGTTGCTTGTGGATACAATAATAATCTGACTTGACCACTGGTTGTAAATACAGTAAATGACTCGGCTATCATAACTCAATTGCCAAGCTTTGAGCTGCTCTAAAATACCATGGATTTTTCCAGCTCATTTTCCATCTCACTCTGGACAGATCCAAAACTGGCTCCAAAATTTCTGATTATTTAACTTGCCCCCCTTTCCTCAGTGTCCTCAGGAGTCCAAGGTTTGGTCCATGTAGAACTGTGCTGTTGGGCAGGTGGAATTTATAAAGAAGATAAGGCAACCTGACATCAGAGATGAGATTAACCACTGAAAGACCAGGTCTTTCAGTTGTCCTGGTGGGTTGGATTTAATTGCAAATGGATCCTTTTCCAATTTCAGCCAAACATACTAAAAATGCTACTAAAATAAGCCTTCCTTGAAATCCATCACGTAAGACCAGCCACACTTTCTAAAGAAAACTTGGGGCCAAACTTTGTGAAGCACTGCACCACTGCCTCCCACCTCAGATGCAAATCCCAAACCAGCCCAACCCCGTGAGCGGGTCAGAGCCTCCCCTTCCCACCAGAGCAGCCACAGCTGCCACCTGCCTGGCTTGGACTGAGACGAGCTTGTTGGTACAACAAACCTGCTCCGTGACTTCATCAAGCGCAGTTTGGGATATAACATCACATGACCCTCACACTGCTTTTAGTACACACTGATGGTATTTTCCTGCACGGCATTAGAGAGCCAACACTTGGCAATGTGCAGCTCCTTCCCACCCCAGACACGTTTTTGTCACTCAGAGTCCTCTTATTCCACACTGCCTCCTCTTGAGCCTCTTAAACTGTGAGCTGTGGAGTCAACAGCTGGGAATTATGATCAGATTTAGACCCCTGGGGAGAATTTTTAAAAAGAGGTATTTTTCTCCTTATTTCAATACAAATGGAATAAATTTTAATTTCATCTGAAAATAAAGATTTTTTTTTTAATTCCCTCTGTTTCTTTCCTGGGAAATTTCCCATGATTTCTTATCAAACCCAGCTTTATTCTTTGTGCTAAGCTTGCCTCTGGTTTTGGGAAAGCAAAGAGGCAGTAAGATCTAGAATAGCAGACTTAGATAACGATCCGGAGAGGGGCTAACTCAGCAGAGAGGCAGCTAAACAAACCAAGACGCCTTATTTATTTGTATTGCTCTGCTTTTCTCACAGGTGGAGAAACTCAGCTCCAGAAAGAGGACAGGGGACTTTGTTGCATCCTTTCTGTCACAGCGAGCCAGAGCTCTGCTAATTTACCATGCATTTATGTAATCACTGCTGTTCAGCAGACTGATACTGCACTCTCTGGAGATGCTGTGCCAGATCTCTAAGGAGATTCACCCCCAATGATCTTTAAACATACTTCACTGTCACAGTGCAGAGTTAGTAAGAGACATATCCTTATTCCAGCCAGGAGGGTAAAAAAAAAAAAAAAAAGCAAACCATCAGAGAAAGTGTCAACACAAACTGTAAGATTCAGTGACTAAAGGCTGCAAACAGAAATGCAAGCAAAAACTAAGCTGTGTTTTCCAATCACACTTCACAGAAATACAGGAATTGCTGTAGGTTTAGATTCTTCTCTGAACAGTAACAGCAAAACACCTAGAAACCTTAATATCTCATGCTGGAATTCTGAACAGAAAACATACAGCAGGTATTTGTAGCTGTGACAGCACAGACCTAGAAACAAAGCAAACGATCAGCTTCCCAAGCAAGAAAAGGGCACTGAGTGCAAAGAGATGAAAGAGATTAAAGAAACAAATCAGACTACCAGCAATAATGGATGCCTTCAGCCACATCCCATGCACTACTTATGTATCACAGTGCTCACAATTGCTGTTCTTGCTTTGCCATCTTGAGATGATTGCTCTTTAGATTAGAGAAAAAGCAAATAAAAACTAAGGCTTAATGAACTGCAAAGGATTTAACGGGGTACTTCACACAACTTCTGCGATACAAGAGCAGGGAGATGATCAGTGAAGTTAAAAGGCTGCATAACTAAACAAAACATGTTTAAATGCATAGTTTGCTGCATCCTATGGAAAACTCTGCCCTCGCTCCCCCTTGGCTTTCACGGTGGCACACTGGGACATGGGTAGGTTTTATCCTGCCTTGCCTTCCTTTTACAAAAACGCTCTTATTCACAAATTCATCATATCTTAATGGCCCTAGAAATCCACATCTTTACTCCAGATCTCCCTGCTGTTCCAAATTGAATCCTTTTCTACTGTTAGGATACCTGCGAAGGGTAATTGTTCTAAAAAATAGTCAGACCACATCCAAAGCGGATGGATTAAACTCTCTCCGCTCAGTTTTGTCCTTTCCTCACTGTTGACCGCACCACCATCTTTTCTGTTACTTCAAACATAAGCCTATCTTGCTTGGTGAGGTGTTTCACACCTTATCACTTACCCCATCTTCTGCTTTATCATCATTCCAATACACCAGTCTGAAAAACATTTGCAGCATTGATAAACAAAACAAAAAAACGTACACACCTTCATGATTTCAACCACACCACCTCTGCCCTCAGTGGGGCTTCCTCGCAAGCGCCTGCCAGCCCGTCAGCATTCACGTCCTGTCCCAACCATCTCAGCAGAAATCACAGGTGATGCTTTGACAACTCTCCCTTTGTGACCATTCCTTTTCGTGTTGGTTAATAAAGCCTCATAACATTCTTCCACTTTTTCCTATCCATCTGCACTTCTCCTCCAAGGTTGTAAGCTCTTTGAGGCAGCAATTTACTTTTTGTTTTCTGTGTTTGCTTAACACAAAGAGGTCCAGGCTTTGGACAAACAACAAGCACCTACAGTACTCATCGTCACAAGATACCATTGTTATAAAGAACTTCCATAATTTCAGGAAATAAAACAAATCATGCATCATCATTACTAACAGGACATTTTTTTTCCATTCTCTTTTGAGTCAGGGGAGCCCATATGTTCCCACTATGGGTTTTATCATATTCCCTCTGAAGAATCTATTACTGGCTCTTGTCAGGCTACTACTATGGCAGCAAGGAAACCTGTTTTTCTATGTAGGCTGATAAATGAGCCAATAAATTCTAAATCCACTGCCATGGATGCATCAATTATTGCTATTATTTATTGTCATCTGCTGTCTCCTTGGGGCTGGACCAGTTGGCAGTGCTGATCAGGGTGAAAAGTCTTCAGTTGTGCTAAAAAGAGAAAACTGGTCCTGTAGAACTTAATAGGGAGGATGAGAGGAATGCTAAAACAGAAATATTTCACTTGTAAGCAAGAACTCCCTATGGAAAAGAGTCCTCGCATTGTTTGCCTGTTTTCACCTGCTGCATTGTTGATTAGAAGCTTAAATGAAGAATATTTTGCAAAAGGGAATTTAAATATTTTAGAAGGAATGTTGGCCAGAAAACCAAAGAAAGGCAACTGATCCAAAAAAAAAATGACTGCATGGGAAGAAAAAAGGACACAAGACATCACAAAAAGGAAGAGCAAGTCTGGCACAGAGAGCCAAATTCTGAGACATAAATACCAGTTAGATAACTCAAGTTAGGATTTTCCACAAAAATGTTAAATCAGTGATCAAGAATACTTGAAATAACTGAACTTCTTTGTCGAATATGGAGGGGGGGGGGCGGGGGGGAGCCATGAGACACCCAGCTCCACATAAACAAAAATCCCAACACACCTATGTAGAATTCTGGAAAGGGAGATGATGAGAAGAGATGAATGAACAGCATGAAGAGCATAGCACACACTGCATAGTGTTAAATGGGGATCAGAAACTCTTTAATCCCTGCAATAAGAACATGATGGCAAAACCTGCATGCCTTCTAAATTGGAAATAATGGGAAATAATGTGATATCTGGGTATTTACAATACAACATAACATTTTTTTCTAAATTAGAATAAGCTAGTTTTTGATAGAATTCAGATGTAGAAACGTCATGCACCAAATGCACTGAAATGATGCTTTCCTAAGCAGCATCGCCACGTGCATCTAGGGTTGATTTGCTGTGAGATTTACAGAACTATCCTGGGTTATTGCTCAGCTCAAAGCACATCTCTGGTACAGACAAACAAAGTTGAAAATGATGGATTGGTTGTATGCAATTCATTTGACAAGCATCAGAAAGCGGAGAGCAGGGAGAGGAGAAAACCCTTTACTAAAGCCACGTAACCTGAGTTAATGAAATTATATTTAACTAAGGGTGTGTATTTAGACTTGATCTTACCTTGGTGACTTAGCCATTAGTAGGAATTCATTGTTTACCTCCACGATCCTTATCGGTACTTAGGCAGTGTTTGCACGTGATTTTCAACTGATTGCTCAACATGCTCTGTGTTAGACTGTTTTGAAATAAATGAAAACACAGCAAGATCACAGAGGGCTAATCTCAATTATCTAATCTGCTTAAAACTGCATGGTTTCTTTTCTCGTTGAGGCCACATTACGGCTTCCTCTATAGGCAGAACTGTACCTACTGATGCCAAACCAGACATCTGCTTCTTCTTTTGCAAGACTAAAACTTCTGTCAGTGAAACGGAAACAGTTATTATTCCAAATTACTTTTCTTAGGTCACTTGAGGATCACTCCTCAAGAGGTAATAACCACCCATAATAATTATGGGCCCCTGTTGATGTTTCTGATAATTCGGGTGTTTGACTTACACAATAGATGCTCAAAAAAAAGCCACCCCCTCACCCGTTAAAAAAAACCAAAACCCCACCACCTCAGAAACACCGCAGACCTCTAAGAATCTCATCACAGATGAGAGTGAGTTTTGAGCTTTGAACATCTCCAAGCAAGCTGGATAGCTCCTCAAGTCTTTAATGATACAGGGAAGGGGTGGAACTCAAATCTAAATATTTTGACTTAAAGCCCAGCCTCTTGCTGCCTCTGGAGCACAGACCCTGTCCAACAATTCATGAAAAGAGCAAAAAAACCAAAGAGTTCCTGGAAAACCATTGAGCCGATTGGCAATTTATAAAAACAACACATGATCACAAAGTTGCTTTTATACAGGTAATGTTTGCACTGGCTGAAGTACAACAATATAACAGCCAAAACTCTCTCACCCAGAAGGATTATGCTCTAGCTCCATGCAATCAGTTCTGAGATTTCATGCTGTGCACCTGAGCTTCACCAACAAACTCCCTGAATAACTTCAATTTCTATGTCAGCTTCTTTCAAAGACAGCATTAACCACAACTAAGAGGAAGAAAAATTACTCTTAGAAGTTAAAGAGTTAATGCAGATACTAAGGAGTTTGCACATTAGCCTGCCAAGATCTGATGTCTGTTGTCTTCTTAGAGAATAAGTTTGCCCTTGGGACACATCCTTCAAGCAGCTAGAGCCCTTGAGACAACTCATGAGAAAGACTTTTAGGAGCCTCCATGTAGTTCTCCCTTGTTCTGCACCAGCCATTTTTAGTGCACCCTGCATTGTGGAGTCCAGCAAAAGAGCGATACCCTTGTGCCCTGTGGTCCTTGTAACAGGCTCCCAAGAGCAGCAGCCAGGTAAATAAATTAGAAAGATCAGAAAGTGCTATTTTACAGGAGGGAAACATCCACATCAAAGCTGTCAAACATCTGGGATTGAAGTCTGCGGCCACACGGAGCTGCTACATTTTCATCTTCCCCAACATAATATTCCCCATCCAGCATCCAATTGCCTCTGGGATTAGACTGAGCCACGTTTTCCTTCAGCCCCCGTGACCATTGCTTCTCCAGGACTCCGCACAGCGTAAGGCACAACCACTGAGGGAATAATCAGCCTTCAGTGCAAGGGCCAGGGAGAGGCACATTAGAGCAGCAGGAGTTAGAGCAGCACTGGCATTTTCATTACAGCACACACCAGTAAGGAAGGGTCTGGCTCAGGATGGAGCAATTGAATGGCAAAAAGACTCCATAGGTTTGCTTAAGACTTCCTGAAGTCTCAGCACTTTCCTGATGACCTTCGTTTTGAGACAGATCTTTATTATAAGTTTTTTAGCCAGGAGTTCAAAAGAGTAGCACTGACAAAACAAGAGACATGATTCTCTCTACACCCCAGATCACAGCTTGCCAGAGTGGTAAGGAATTATCTTGCAACCTTTTCTTCTACCATGTAACAACATGAATGCTCAATCAAGAAGCAGCAATGAACATAAAGGTTCAGAGACAATTCCTGGTTAAGCACCAACATTTGCATGCTGTTGGAATTACTTGAGCTTCTTGAGTCTGCAAAATGAGGTTGAGCTTTTCCCAGAGAACCACTGCTGTCTGATTGCGCTCCTCATGTGATACACACTCAGCAAAAGGGGACAAAAACCTGAAATATTGAATTTCCTCAAGCATAACTAGATACTAGTAAGAAAATCACTTCTAACCAAAGAAGGAGAAAGCAAGATTGAAAAGAATAGGCATTTTCTTATATTCTAACAGTATACGACTACTTCTCATTTCAGCAGAGTTCAGACTTATATGACAGACACCCAACTGCTCTAGAAAACCAATATACAAGTTGAAATTCTGGACACCCTCCTGTCATAATGCTTCATAGAAACCACAGCTTCTTTAGTTTAATTTTACACGAAAGTGTGGGTCAGAGTCAAAGCTCCATGTCTGTACCGGGATGTTTTGTCCAGAGCTGTCCAATGAGCACTGCTAGCAACTTGACCATATACCATTAGAGCAAGACTAATTCATACCTGTTTAAACCCTGATTGAGCCCACAGGTCACAGATTTTTCCTTAGCACAGCTGGCAACTGCATGGCTTGTTTGCACATGGCAGAACTGAGCTTTGTTTTTGCCATCACAATAAAATGGCGATGTTCATACTGAGAAGCCTTAATTGGAACAGGTCAATAGCAGCACATTCTATCCAGGCCAGCAAGAAAAATTCAGGCAATGAAAGCGCCCTTATTATTCTAAAACTACAGAAAATTGAGAGGATACCTCTCCAATAAAAACAGCCAGGAAATATTGTGAGGGTGAAAAGCTGGTTTTTTTGCATATGAGAAAACAGCGCAATTTGGTCTGTTGCAAAAGAACACACGGAAGTAGAGTTTTGCTTTTGAGAAGTGTCACAAATGTAAAAGACTTGATTGACCTGGAAATTGGGGGGTTTTTAGGCAGTCTCAAAACAACAGGATTGTTGCCAAAGCTTAGAATTTTACTGTAACATTTGTGACAACGTGATAAAAATTTTCATATGCACTCCAGTTTCTAGAATATTGGCATTATTTAAGAATCTGTTTTATTTACAAGGGACGTATTTTCAATTCTCACTGATGTGAGCAAAGTAATATTTTTAATCTATTTCCATTGTTTTGAAAGATCTGGCTCATAAATCATAAATATTTGGGCTTGGCCATATGTATTTGACAACTTTTTTGCCTGAGCATAGGCTCAGGCAACACTTCTCTTTTGCCAGAAATAGTTCCTGGCTAATGATTTCTGGGAATACTTGATCATTATTTTCACAGGGCAGTGGAACAGATTCTTTGCATGAGGCCAACAAAGGAGTCTGTCAGAGAGTAACATGAACCTTGCCATGCTGCCACCCAGAAAGGAAGCCTTTTATAGAGAGCTTTAGAGGCACCTGGGAAGGAGGATGCTGCCTCTGCTCTACCCAAAACCAATAGGTTCCTGCTGCCTTTGATGACTCAGGCAATACGCAACTTACCTCAGCAGAATCCAGATTTAGTTCTGACATGCTGCACTTTCAATTTCGCTCAGGCTATCAAGCCTGTGCTCACACCCTTCTACAGGCTGCATTTCACTCTTTGGCAACAAGCAAAGTGATTCCTGGGACTATCAAATCAACCAGATGAAGACTGACTTCTTCTCACTCAAAATATTATGCAGCGCAATTCTCCAGTTATTTCCCTGCAAATGAGTCTGATGAGTGCTGTATGATGTGCAAACCAACTTACACAAATAAAAGCATGAGAGAGCATGAGCAGAAATAAAATTATGCAGAACAAACTTAGAACAGTTGTGAGGCCGCACAGACAGTAATTAGTTGACTGGCAATGCAAGAAAAGATGAATTTGCCATTCAAAAAAGGCCCTGAGCAGCATATCCAATATGTGCTCTACAGGAACCAAAGACAATGCTTCCTCAGACAGAAGAGCTGTATTGACACCAGCATGAATACGCTTTTCTTTCCCCTCTCGTTGCCAAAAATGAATTTTCTAAGGAGCAGTCTCAGGTGGTAATGTAAAGATCTCTGAATTCTATCACCAAGTCATTACGTGACCTTGAGGAGAAAAGATTCCCTCAAGTGCACAGGGTCTCCATTTACCTATTGTAGACCAGGTATATAATCATAACATTTATTGATAATGCAAAAGGGTTGTGAGGCTTTAATGAATTGTTCAGCACTTCAAGATCCTCAGCTGCATAATGGCAATCTTTATTAATAAAGTGCTATTTATTGGCTATCACAATCCTTACTCGTGTAAATATAACAATATTTACATTTATAGCGGCTCTAGATAATTTTTTAACCCTATTTTTTTGCCACATTGTAATCCAAATACTTATTTTTATGAACATCTAGAACGGGCTGATGGGGAAGAAAGAGAACACTGTACCAAAACTCCAAATCTGTTTACCCTTGGCTCTGTCAGCAGTGTGTAGGGGGGCTACTGCCTATCAAAGTTCGACCAATTAAATGCAGCAGGAATTCTTGAAAAGGGAACAAAGGGATATGGCTCTTATTAAGAATGAAGTTGGTTTTTTTCCTCTTCGAATTCACAATCTGCCTTAAAGCCAAATTTTACCATTTCCCCTCCACAAACAATAAATAGGATATCACCAGTCTGCTTAAACACAGCGTTTCTTCCCAAAACAATAAGCGTCATTATCATAATGGTTGGTGCCGCTTAACGCCCTTTAAAAGTCAGGTTTTAAACGCAGGGTTTCTAATGCAAAGCTCAAAACCGGCTGTTGTGCGTGCCCCGACCTGGGCTGAGAGGCAAGGCAAGAACATACAGGGCTCCTGCTCAGCTCCTCCTGAGAGCTTCCCCATTAACCCACTGACCACACGTGGCCCACAGGAACAGTGCCCTTGGCTCCAGATCAGTATTTTACCCACCAAATCCAAAAATTAGACAGCAAGTACAGCAGCCCCTTTACATTAAGGATCCTAGCTGCAAAGGGCTGTAAGGAAATATATGAAGTTTTGTTCCACCTTAATTTAAGTGAAAAGGAAATGACAGCTTCTGGTGTCTTACCTGGGCTGAGAGGGGGGGAAGGAAATCAATGAATGAAACATATTGGGGGGAAGAAAAGTGAAAAAGATGATTTATGTTTCTATTTTTGGATATACACCAAGTCCTTTGCGGGAGCTGGGGGAAAAAAAATCCCCCATGAATTACTTTCCACCTGACAGTTCTGAGCCATCACAGAAGTAATATTTGGTATGCAGCAAAACTAAGAAACTCTGTTGTCTGTCAAAAGAAAGAGTGAGAATTGTCTTAGGCAGCAATAGCTGATCTATTATTAATCCATACTTTAGCATAGACTTAAAATGTATTGACATCTTCAAGCAGAAAATGACAATGTACAGGCTCTTTTAAGTTCCTAAGGGAAATCCAGAACCATAGGTGAAGCTACCATTAAGGGGAGGGAAATCCAAATCATATTTCTTTACAAGTAGCCTGAATTAGTTATCATTAGTTATCAATTACATGTGCCAGTATAAACATATTGTTGGGTCATTGATGAGCTCAACTTCACGAGGCATCTGAGAACACGTGTTTAGAAAGGAATACCCCAGCTTGGGAGCATTTTGAAGTAACTTACAAATCATCTGACTCAGTCAAAAAATAACTCACTTCAGAATGATATAATTACTTTCAGTTTGCTTAAAGCCAAGGAAAAGTTGACACAGTGATTAAAAGGAGGGGGGGAGTGCAAGCAAAGGAGAGAAAAAAAAAGAGTTACTTTATACTGCTTGAAATTGGGCTATTTGGAGGCCTAGGACCTGAGCTTATTTGAAGAAAGATTATCTTGACAAATTGGATAAACATTTTGTGCATGACAGGACGCTGATGGAGAGTCTGTTCTGCAAGCACACCTGGGGGATAGTTTGCTTAGTGTGTGACCAAGGCGTTCAGCTAACCCTGAGTCCTCCCAGGGCGCTTTGTTTACCCTGTGACAGGTATAGGCAGATCTGAAGCTGAGGCCTCCATAACAGTTCCTGCAGACTTTGCAGATGCATTTTTCCCTCCTCCTTGGGACAAAACACCTCTTGGCTAGACCAGTCTACAAAAAGCTACACCAGAACTCAGCAAATAGCTTGCATTTAAGGAAGCCTGCAGGCTGGCATGCCCAAGGCTGGTGAGTGACCTGTGCAAATAAGGAATCACATCCTCATCCCTTGTCCTCCTTACCCCTCAGCATTGACCAGAAGGGACCAGTCCAGCACCCTGCTAGAATCATCATCAAGTAGTGAAAGAAAAACATGCCTATAAACAACCCACTGGTTTGTCAGAAGGGGAGTGAACATCACCTGTGGAGAATTTTGACTTCCCTCCCTCAGAAAACAGTGGCCATTCTGTTCTGCCTTCACTTTGATGTCAGAGGCTGAGCAACACAGGACACCAGACCAAGGTGGCTGATGGCCACTGTGCAAGTTGTTGGTGACACCTGTTAGCATCACCTGAAGGATTCCTTTGTCCAGGCAGGCAGGATGCAAACTTTTGCTTCTTGCAACAGAAGCAGTTGTACTGGCAACTTACCCCTTGCAGATCCCAAAAATCCACCCTCAGAGCTTTTTTCACATGTGAATTCAGGAAGACAAGGATTCCATTCTCATACCCAAATTCCCAAAGCTGCCACACAATCCTCTCTCCTCCTTCTTGGAGTGGGCTGGTTTTTAGGCAGTTGAGCTCTGGGCCCGTGACAAGTTGGTTCAAAGACAGACATTTATGCCAGAGCAAAGGGGCAGAAAGATGGAGAAAGGACAGTAAAAGAGAAATAATTTAGTGAAGCTGAAGCTGTTATGGAGCCACTCTTTAGGACTACAGAAGTTTACACTTGCAGGTGACAACAGCTCAGATCAGAAATTGATTTTTTAAATGCCAAAAATTTTGTCCTAAGACCACTTTCACAAAATTAAACAACCAATTCACTAGATGTGCTCTCTCCTCAGCTCAGTGTGGCTTTTGCCTGCAATTAGTCTATGAACATGGCTTCAGCCACTTCCTACCTCCAAAGAAACAAGCAGAGCCCAGGCAGCAGTAATGGAAGGAGACAAATCCTTTGGAGAAAGGAAGGACCAAGGTGGGACTCGCCCCACTTTGGCTACTGCAAGCTGGGACAAGGCAACCTCTAGAGGAGGTCAGCCCTGACCACCAGCTGCCATGGAAGCACACCCAGCTCCCTGAAACTGGATGTCTAATTTTTAGGTGGCTGGAGTGAAGGGGCCGGTATGCCATGTCATGTTCCTGAGCCAAGCACACCCGTACATGGGCTCAGGGAAATGAGAACGACACTGAACTGGCAAACTTCAAGCCAGCGCTCTGCAAAGTGGTTAACAAGCAGTGCAGGTAGAGAACAATATCTGTTTTACCCTCCAGCAACATATCATCCCAAACCCACATTGTCTGGACTGTTTGGAGACAATTCTCTTCCTCTGCCTGTTCGTATAGACAAGATATTTTAAGAGGAGGAGATTAGATGAAGAAACTTAAAATTGATAGCTTGGATTGACCCTTTGGACGTCAGCCATAGATGACAACATGTTTAGATGGGAGAGGCCCATAATGCTTCTGCCTCTGGTATCCACTAGACCTTGAAGTGAAGTAAGCCCTGGCCACTTGCCATATAGCACGAGGCTGTTAGTATTGCTGACTGGACCGAGGCAGGACTAGGGAGATGTTCACAGCATTTACACTGAAGGGTAAGAATGGACCATTCCCTAAAGCAGCAATCAACCACTGCTGTACCACATCAATAAATTATTATTCTTCCTCTCTGACTAGCAGTGACAAGCAAACAAAAAGCCAGGGCTACTCTGCAGCAAGGCCGTGTCATCTAACACAGATTTGATTAAAAGCCTACAGAAGAAACAGGGAAACATTACCAAATACTTCAGAAATATCTGAGAAACTGTTTTTAACATGGGAAAGGCCTTCATTGATTTTTGCTTTTCAAACATAGTTTTCCAGAATAGCTGCCATCAGTGTATCCAAAGAAAAACAATCAAAGCAGTTAAATGTATTATAAAATTGCTCTGCTGCAGGAAGCATTTTCACATCTAGACCATTTGCATTGCCCCATGTGCTCAGGCAGAACACCCCAAAGCTAACACACATTTCTTTTGTGAATTATGACAACTCAGAATAACTTCATATAGTGCTCCCCATGCAAGACATAAAGAGGTGACAAATAATTTATCTCCATCCTGTGGAAGTAATATGAACCTTCATAGGCAGACCTGGAATCAGCAAACAAGTAGTCATCAGAAAGTGATCTGAAAATAAAGATATTGAACGATAGGACATAAATATTTTTCCAGGATATGACAGCCTAAAGGACACCAGCAGAAAGTTGAGGAGATCCTAAAATCAGCCATGTACCTCTAGCTTGCCTTGGGGGTTTTTTAGATTACAAGGAACATTTTCATGATGCAATCCTTGCATCTTGTATTTCATTAGCTGTGTGTGTTGTCACTATCCTGACAGGAGGGATTGTCTTTTCAGGGTGACTGAAATAGAATTAGGACAATATTTCATTCCAATTCATACAGTTATTATTAAAAAGCAATTTTTCCTTATTTGCCTGTGACACTACACTGCACACGCAAAAAGAACAAAGGTTGTCGGCCAAGCAGGAATGTTCTGGCTCCGAACGTACGTGATGATGTGAACTATTGTGCCCCAGAGGACACGCCCATGGCTCCATGAGCACTCGCCAGTCAGCGCATCTCTGTTTGCAGGAAGGAATCCAAGCTACAGAGGAAACAATGACTTTGCAGTTTAATAGAAATCCTTAGGTACAGATGAGGCAAAAAAAGGCAACAAAAGCTTAACACAGAAGAGGTTATTTAGTGCTCTAGCACCAGACCTCGATGCAAATCTGCCTGAATCCAGGCATGAATCTCAGCTATGAGCATCCCTTTTTGATGGAACATGCATGAGACACACTCATTCTTGAAGTCCTTTCTCAAACAGCAAAAATTATACTATCCCTCCCAATTTTATTCTCTTACATTCTCACCTCAGGTTTAATTTTATTCAGACAAATTATTTTCATTTGAAGATGGAAAACATGCAAAATAATATTAGTTTGCTCTGTAAAATTGATCTTCTCACAAAATATCCCACAAGCCCCTTATTTGCAAAAGTCCAAGTAGCTTAACAAAACTTCCAGAAGTATTAAGAAATAAAAATACATCCTTGTCATCAGATTAGTTTTGCATTTCCCATTCAAGTGATCCCCACATTTCTGAAGATCACTTTTGTGCTCAAGTGGTGGAAGTCAGACAGCAGCCATATGTGATACTAAGCAGTGATCAGAGGGGCATGCTTGCAACAGAACTTTCCATCAGCACAATCTATCAGGCTCCAGCAATACAAAATTAGGTTTTCAAAAGTAGGTTTCCTTTTTAAAAATAGGACTTGCATGACTTCTAAAATTGGAGCAGAGAACAGTGCCAGCAGAGTGTCTGCAAACAAGCTCCCTCTATATATTCTGAGTGTAAAGAGCAGTGAAGCTGCAGCATTCCTGCTCATTCTCAGTTTTAAAACTAAGAGTTTCAAGACCACTTGGGACCACTGACTCGATTTAGGTGGTCAACCCACTTTTGAAACAAATCTGTTCTTCAATACGTTTGCTACCTGTTCTGCTAAAACTGGCTCAGCAAATTCTGTACACTCACACTTGCACATCACCCTTGGGTGCCTTAGAAAACACTGTCTGTAACCAATACTGCCACAACATAGCTCATTCCTGTTTCTTCTTCAAATACTGTGTGTGATTTTAATCTCATAAACAAAACATCCACAGATGCAATGAGCACTCTCTTGCCTTACCCTCTATGTCAGGGTGTGCCCTCCCAGAACATCTATCCCAGCCCATTATGCAAAAGACAACCAGTCCTTTATGGCAGAAACGCCCGAGCCCCATTAGCCAGGCAGACAGACGCATTCGGAGCACAGATCCCAGAGCATAGGGGAGCCATTGTTTCATCTCAGAGCAGGCCAGGGAGCCTCCACCACATGGGGAAACCTTTGATGTCTCTTGGACTTAGAGGACAAATCCAAACGAAAGCAGGGGCAGAGCAGCTTCTGCTAAGCAGGGCAAACTTTTCCTCCCTCTGATGAGTGGAGATTTTCTGTAGGAAGAAAGCAGGCTCCCACAGCTGCGACAAGTGAGGAGACAGAGCTGACTGGCAGGACAGAAAACAAGGGCTGTACAGGGAGAGCCTGGCAAAGCAGCCAACTCTGAGTACAAAAAACAACCTGGTCTGGTGAAGAAGGGGGAGAAACAGAACACTAAGGATGTATTTAAGTATGTGTGTATAAATATGCTGATGTTTTGAAGCTCTGAAAGTACTTTTATATCAATTTAATTTCCCATTAAAGGTCTGACTGGGGATCTTCCTCACCACAATAACTCAGTATTAAGTGACAAGACATGGCAATATGAGCATCTTAAGGACCAACAAGGTAAATCTTTAACTCTCTTGTTCTTCTGGTTTTAGTTTAGCTCTGTATAAATATCAAGATGCAAGTCACACCATATGAGACAGCAGCCAGAAGCAAAGCCAGTAAGGTCACAGACACAAAAAGATCTGAAGTCTCTCCTACTTTTCAACTTACTTCCAAATTTCCAGGGTTGGTTGCAATGGTGTATTGTTACTTATGATCTATCTTTAAGCCAAGAACGAAATGTGGATTTCTTATCTTGCAGATAGACAGTTACAAAGACTGCCTACATTGAACAGTGACAAAAACTGAGTCTCCTGGACAGTGCACTTCCCAACCACTGTTTGGCTGCCAGTCAGGATCCACAGAGCACTAAGGGAGGAACCAGGTCCAAAGAGCCTGACAGAGACCAGGCTGCATCTGATCTTACAAGGGTACACCTTGTCCAGCCCCACAGTGGGGTAGAGGGGAAAGAGTGAGGAGCAGGGGGAAGTGAAGAAAAAAGACCCTCATAGTTTATTAATTCACTTCTTGAGACAAAGCATGCATAGACTTCTCTGCTCCAGGCTCAAGTCTAAGCTCCTACTCAAATACGTGGCTTCATGTAAACAACATGAGCATGTCTGGATTTATGAACTAGATCCTCATAATGCAGATTAATTTTCAGCAAAAACAATTATGCATTACTGTGGAACACAGTTGTCAAATTCTGAGAATCAACTAAGAAATAAATACAGTAATCCCTACATAAACAGTCTGTACACCACTTAGTAATCTTGGACACAAGAACCTGGTATTAAACACAAGTGGTAAACTCTGAGAGAAGCATTTAAAATGAAGTGCAAGCAGAACACACATGACAGTTTTTTGGGGTTTTTTTTTTGTGGCTTTAGAAGTCAAACACTCCATTCTAACTGAGTGAAAGAAGTTACATGCATCCCCAAGCAGCAGCTCCTTTTAAATTTTTTCTCAAGGGCAGTCATGGAAGATGTTTTGTACAATGTCTGTGCAAGGTGAATATTTCTCTATGTTGAATCATGTTCTTAGAGTGCTGGATTAACGCACAAGCAGGACAGACATCTAAATGGTTTGGGCACATGCCCTCTTTCCAGATTAATACAACTATTCAGAGAACTATGAAATTCATATTTTAGTGAAACTAGAGAATTTTTTCTGGATAATCTGCAAACATGGATATTAAATAGACAGCACTTCTTTTGTAACAAGAAGCACAAACCTTGCAAGCTTAACTCCTGTCCAAGTCAGAAAATCTTAAACCAGAAGAGAGAATCTTTTTCTCAAATCAAGTTTTGCCATAGAGAAGTTTCTTTAACGCCTCCAAATACATCAATCCAACAAGCAGAGATGTCTTTTGAGACACCTCATTTAGAGTGACCAAAGCCAACAAGACTTTGTCTCTAACTTTTAGAGATTTTATAGACAAACGAGCTATAAGAATATTTGAGGTTGGGGTCTGTTCATTCTAGTTACAGACCCAAATTCTATCCCTAACACCACTTGCCTTTGCACTGGCACATCATGCACTCAGTTCCCTTTTTACTTGGCAGGTTTGTTCTGTTCTCACACTGCCCTTGCAGGAGCACAAGAACGGTTTCTGGGGAGGCCAAACTCAGTGGTCCCAGCCCTCCACTGCAGATCCCATTATTCTGGCATTACTATTCACCCCCCAACAGAAGTGTGCTAATAATAAGGGGCTCGATGAAAACCAAACAAAACTACCCTGCTATAACTCCATGTGAAATGTTGACCCAAGAAAAATAAAGTGTGCCTCTTGGATATACATCTGCCCACTTTGCACAGCAGATAGCAGGGGGCCTGCTGCAGGTGCTAAGGAGAGGGATTTAAGCCAGCTTCCAAAGTTCACATTGATAAATCGTAGGCGTATCACACCAGCCATCTGCACACACCTCGTCACATCTGCAGGCCTTGCAAGGAGCTCAGGGAGGTTTTACATACAGCTGAGCAAACCCTTCCCTCCTCCATCCATGCTGGAATTTCAGATCCCTCACACTGGTTTAGCTCCTACCCTTGCCAAGAACCTCATTTTTCTCCACCAGGTCCCATCTCAAGGCTCTTCTTTCAACCTTGAGACCCACAAGAAACTCTGTTGCTTCTTATCACCATTTTCAGCTTATTTCACCACATCTTCATATGGATTTTTAAGCACACATGTTCTACCAAGACGTCCCTCTTGAGACTGCAAATGCAAATCTACCTGAACAACTTTGGGGACCAGTATAAAGACATCTCATAGCTCACATTGTTTATATCCCAATCTCACAGCTCCTTCTTTCTGCAAAGACAATGCCCACTTCTGCAGACTGACATTAAAAAAAATACCCAGATATGTATGTGTTATTCTCATTGACAAATAAAGGAGACAGTAAATGCAATAACCTTGCACCATGATTTGGTGCCTGTAGAAGCACTTTAGCACATATTTAACACTATTCTTATTCATCGAAACACATAAAACGAACACAACTTTAAGCACATTTACATTTTGCACAGCTTTAAGCACAGAATACATTTTGCTGAATAGAGACAAGTAATTTAAGTCTTGTCCACGAAGACACTGGTGAATTAACACCGCAAGGTTGAAGTCTCAAAGACTGACAGAAGTTTTGGGTTTTTCCTGCACACCCTTCGATTAAACTCCCCTTTAGATAAAAAACACCTAAATGAAGCTTAACTGTTGCCAAGAGAATCCACTTTCAGATTATTTTGTTTTTCTTTTGCATAAGCCTGCGACTTTCACATAATCCACAAGCAAATAGCTCTATTCTGTAGATTAGAAATTATAAAAGACCATGTAATCAACTGACAAAAGAACTGAAAACAACCCCAGAGGAAACGCAGAGCTGCTCTGCAGGCTCACAATGTGCTGCTCTGTCAGCCTCCCACTCCTTCAGCAGATACTCCTGACATTTCTTGTGTCATTACTGGACTTTATGAATGGGGCTGTAGGATGTTTGCTGGAGAATAATCAGAAAGGGAAGGGGCACGGTATCATGGACAAGGGAGCTGCTTCACTCTCTGCTGACCAGACCCTAGCAATTAGTTCACTGCTTTCTCCTGCCACCAACTATGAATCACAGCTCCACATTGTATTGAAGACTGAATTGTTCCTCATTTTTTAATAAAGATGTTTAAGAAATTAAGCTATTGTAACCTCAAATAAACTGCACATGGTTTGGCAGCTTTATTTATTTCACATGTTCCCAAATGTTTAGGTACTTACACAAAGTCTCATCAACCTTTTTGGGCCAGAAAAGTCAACTCAGTCACTAGAGCTACCCCACTGAGCTACAGATCTTTCCACTTCTGGTGCAGACAAAACGATCACAATTATTGCCACAGCAGTTCCCTGCTCCCACTTGGCTTGCCCAGCCACGCACACGTAAGAGGCAAGTTACACATGAGGGAAGGGAAAGCCCTGGTGGAGAGAATTGGTTTGCAAGTCTGAGATGAAACAACACTGCCAGTTGTGCGAAAGATCACAAACAAGCAGGAGGAACCCAGCCTGGGCACTTCTGTTGTCATCTCCTCTTTACAAGCCTGAGGAGCACTTTCAACCAGTTTTGAGAAAAGTCTTTGGAAACAGCATCCTTACAGGTTTCTGGGGAACAGACAGTTCCAGCAAAAGGAATGCCCCAGCAGATAGAAAGGATGCAAAAGGAAAATGAACCACAGCACCAACTCTGTGGTGCAACCACAGTTTGAGTTCAGCAAAGAGCTCAAACTGCCTGAAAGAAGGGTTTTGACAGAGCCAAGGCTCTCACAGGAGTCCCACCAGACAGGCAGATCTGTTCAAGAGGATTCCTTCTGCTTGTGGGGCTGCTCTTTTTGCTTCATTGATTTCCCAGGGTGGAGCCTGCCAAGTCACAATGCGTCTGGGGCAATATCTGGCTAATCAATAAATATCCTCAGACATTTATTAGGATCTCAGTGCCACCATGGCTTGGCCCTATGGGATCACAGCCAGGCCAATTCCCTGTTCTGCCGATAAATGGCACAGCTGTCAGGGATCACCTGGCCAATCATCAGTACGTAGGAGAAGGATATTTTCCAAGAACTTGGAAACGAGAAGGCTTTCCAAGATGATTAAGTATGGGGTATTTTGGGGGAGGAGCATCAAACCACTGATTCAGGTAACTGAAGTGGGCTCTGTTTTCATTCCACCTGCCAGCCTGGTGCAGCCTGAGATGGCCACTGATGGTGCCAAACACAGAGCCCTGGCCACCAGCAGCCATTAACAATCCCAGAGCACTTTGCCAAGGGAAGGGCTCCTGCTGAACTAAAGACTTGCTCTGTGTGGGATTTCTCGGTGAGGTACGTGCAAGATGCTTACCTCGGAGACAAGCAAATAGAGAAAAAATTATTCACAAGTACTTGCTTGAATACAAAGAAAACCAAGTTTAATCTCTTTATAACCCTTTTGCATTAATTTTTGCTAAGCTTTAGAGTACCATGATTAGTAGAGAACATTTTTATAAGTGAATTTTAAGTTTAAGTACCAGAATGTTCAATTAAAGTATGAGTAGAATATTATAAAGCTCATAATTCATGATGTCTGCTGGAGTTACATAAGCTAGAAAGGAAACTAATACCATCTGCCACGTAATTGCTTAGCATCAGCAAATGACGGATTTTGCCCAGACCAGGAATAATTTTCTTATGGACACATATAATCATTACAGAATGCTTAAAAAAAATAAGAGTTTCTCAAATTCAGTATTATCTCCCTGCTAAGTCAATATAATTATTATATTGTAAAGGCATATGTACCCTGGATGCATTCTTAGCCGTGGAATGCAGCTTCTCAGTTCACAAAAGCATGGTTACATCAATGAATTCATGGAAACTAATATCAGCTGATCAAGCTTCAAGAAAAGAAAACAGCAGAGAAAAACAGATATAGGACAAAAGAAGTAGTATCAAAGAAGATTTAGACAATCCATGATTAAATCAATTTTAGCCATTTTGTATAAAGAGTTTGGCCTGTTTGTTGTCTAGTTTACTTGTCCAATCTTTAAAATTCAAGCTTTTTTCTAACATGTTTTTATATCTATTTAATCAGAAAATACTTTGAATTTTGCCTATCTGGGCCAAGATGTGCCCTTAAATACTGAGGTTTGTACAGCAAGTGGAGCTGAAAACCGAACTGATCTCATCACAAGCAAATTATCAGCTCCCCAGCTGTGGAAGCAAAACTTCACTTAATCTGATGGCAAATAACATGCATTTCTCCAGCAATTCCTACTTTGGCTAATCAGTCAGGCTGATGGATGTTTAGCACTTACCTTAATGCAGATTTTTGCTTTAGCTAACATTTGTAGATACAGAATCAATTACAAGCGGGAGATTACTGGGCTGATGGGCTTTCATGCTATTGCAGTTGACCGTGCAATTGGGTCTCTAAGTGACAGACACCACAGGACAGTCTCAGCTTGGCAAAATTCTCCTTTACTTTTCCTCCACTTATCTAACACATTCTTCATTTGGTGCTTTAATTTCCCACCTTTTGCCTTTTTTTCCCTGAGCCATCTGAGCAGAGCCTGCGCACACCCGTGTGCTTTGCCATTTCCTATGAGGAAATACCTATATCTGGGTGCTCCCAGCACTGCCCTGGGACAATTACAACATTATCTTCTTGACCAGTCAATGTTCAGATGTGGAAGCACTGCGTGAGGGAAGGCTTTAAATGTGGGAGCTGCACAGAAGGCTCTTGGTCATAACAAAATAAAGCTCAGCAGCCCTCTAGAGTAAACGAGAAACCTTCACAATTAATGCTTTTTACCAGCATGATCCCAAGCAAAAGAGCATTCTTGCAGTTAAATATTTTTAAAGAGGCAAATGGTTCCCGTTTAAATTAGTTTGATTGCTCCTTTCACCACACCCAATCTTTACTAAACATTATATATTTATTAGCAGTTATCATGGTCCTTTTTCACTTTCCTAGAAAAAGTTGTAGAGTCAGGAGTCTTCAGTATCTCCAGTAGAAACCCTGGTGCTCAAAATCAAACCTATAACCCCGGCTCCCCAGCAGAGGAGGGAAGGCCCAGCCCTTTGCAGAACCGAGCCCAGAAATAAAGGTGATAAGAGTGCAACTGTTTCCAAAAGGTCTCGTCCATAGATTAGATGAACATATTTAGGGGAGCAACCCTATTAAAATTTTAACAGGTAGGTAGCATATGTAAGAGGGAGGGTTTTCTTTCGGTTAACTAACTGTCTCTAGCCCAGAGCTAGAGTCTCCAGTGTTTTGACAACACAGCACTACTCCAGTTCACATCTGTCAGCTGGAATATTTACAGCTTTGTAATTATTAAAATTGTCTGAACTGCAGAGCTACAAGCTGGCTGGCTTGGATGAGGCAGCCTGCCATAAGGTGCAGAAACAAGGCACTTGCACCTAATCAGGACCTGTCAGCCACAGTTTCTCCCTGCACCTCCACTCTCCAAGTTACTTCACCATAAAAGTGAAGTGACATTACATGGCTTTTACCATCTCTGATTAAGAAACTTCCAGAGTCTCCCTGCCCTACTTGTAGTTTGCTGTCATAAAACTTGTAGAAACTTGCAGCTCTTTACCAGGTGGTCAGTTTTGGCTGAAGTCAACCAAAAGCGTCAGAATTTGTTGAACAGGGAGGCAGACTGGCAGTATCCTCACCTGGGCCACAACTGCACAGAGCTGCACTCAAAAACCAACTTGTGGGTCAACACAGCACTGACAAAGCCAACAAAATGATTACCCCTTGCAGATAAGCACCTAAAAGGAGAGGGATGACTTGAGCACCACTGACCCCAGAAGGAGCACAGAGCAGATCCCAAGGGCATAGACAGGTGAATCTAAAGGATATGGTAGGGCCCAGATCTCGCCCGCTACGCTGATTAGACTTACTGAATATTTGCATAAAAACATGTTCTTAGGCATAGAAGACTTTGAGACCTTTTTCTCCCCCTCCAAGAGACTTATCTAAACTCACTGGCACCTTCTGTTTTGTTAACATCAGCAGCTTGTCTTGGAACAGACCTTCTACTGAAACGATCTGTGCAGCAGAGCTGAGAAAAAAATACAACCATTTCCCACCACTTTCTTTCATGGCAGGTTTTCCCAGTGCATCACCAGCTCTTTGGCATACACCTACGGCCAGGTCTGGGGCCACAACCTGTCCCAGTGGTTGGAAGGACTCCTCCACAGGAGCCATGCCATGTTGGGAGACACCATTCTTCATGCAGAAGATTCTCTAAATGATATTTGCATTGAAAAATGTTTACCCTCTGTGTGTTCCTCCCCAGGAACAACTCAGATGTGGGTTCAGGTTTTTTAAGAGACACTTGGATAAGTGCAAACACATCTCTTTTGTGATCAGCCTGGGCTGACCCTGTTTAGCCTGAGGTCAACGACCAGCGGCATCTGACCTGCCGAAGTTAATGCGGCAGAACAATAGGAGAGGGTTGGCAAGGCCTTATCCTATTACCTTTTTGATACCAAATTAATTGTTTTTCTCCCTCTCAATGATTCTCTGACCTTTCAGCTATATGTGTTGCTGGCACAAAGTGATGGATTAAATTTAAGCAAGTACATTTCTTGACATTGTCTCACAGATTTAAAAGTTATTTAGGTCTTCCTTTCAGCACTAAGAGGTTTAAGAATGTGCTTATGATTGCAACCCCATTTGATAGTTAAAGAGCACTGCAAATATTAATTAGCTTGGCAGTATCAGAGACAAGAAAACCAAAGAAAAGATCACAGCACTTATTACCAAAAAAAAAAAAAATTCCGCAAGTAATAAAGGAATTGACATGCCCTACAAACCATAGGTAGGCAACTCTAGATGTCTGGTATTACCTTAATTGGTAGTGCTTTATTAATTGGCAAACCCAAAATCATTACTTGTAGAATAAATGTAATTAGCCAGGCTGATATTTTTCAAAATGAGAAACAATCCACGATCCTGGATGAGGAGAGTGTGCATGGAATAGCTATTGGCTCCTATCACAGCTTTGATTTAAGTTTTTACTTCCTTGTTGTAGGGCCACTTCACCAAATGGAATAAACTGAGCTGACGTGGTGGGTACTAATAACATATCAAAAGAATTGAAAGAAACCTCTTCAGGATTTCCCCCACCGTGCATCATTAAAGCAAGGAATCCTGAAAACCTAATTTATGAATCTAAAATTCAAAACGTTCAAATCTGCCTGTAGGTGATTGTAGAACATCAAGGCACGGAGCCCAGATGCACGTTCTTTCCTTGGCTCAGCCCTCTGTGGGCAGAGCCGCCTTCCCTGCTCCTCACAACCACAGAGCACAAGTGTCACGTTCTGTCAGCTTGGAACACCCACAGGAGGCAAAAATAGTTTTCCTTCAGACAGTATTTTTCACCTGTGCTAGCTGGCAAGGGCCAAATCATCAGCCAGATACAGCCTGGATCAGTTCCTCTGAATCCTTCTGAACTGAAGAAATGAACATGAATTTGGGGCTAACTCATTCATGGGTTTCAGGTGTTTTGGAAAATAATGGAACCTTGTTCCCACCCTCTTTTAGCCTCCCCCCACCTAAAAAAACCAACCACACAACCATACCATTGGAAAGTTTGGTTCCCAGCTCCCTTGATCCTCTGCACAGTCCAGCTATTATCTAGCTCAAGTAGCACTATAGCTTTAACCATATGCTTAACTATTTCCAAGAACACTTCCAAAACTTATTTACTGAAGATATTTTTTCAAATAAACATGCCAGACTATTTTCTTTAACTGGTAGAGTATAGAATCTCATAGGTGTTTTCTCAAGATAAAGAAAACGCTTTCCTGGTTAGGTCACCAGGAGCCTGAAAAATTGCATATTTAGTGGCTGAAAAACATTAATTAAGGTATTAAACAAATTAACTTATTCTGATTCAAGCAGTATTGGATCACAAGAAAAGAAAAGGATCAATAGCAAGAAAATGTTACATCAGTGGTACCACTGGGTAACTTCACTTATTCAACAGAGTTAAATATTCTCTTAATTCATACTCCACACTTCAAACACGGATGATTAAGCACATACATTAGCAAGATGAAGAGCAGAGGATTTTACATGACAGCTCTGCCCAAAAGTGACAATAAAACCTGCCTTAGGGAGAAATTGGCAGAGAGGTAGTAAAAGGCTAATCTTGTTATAATGATTTATGAAAAAAAACCCCACAGTCTAAGCCTTCTTCAATTTTTCCAAAACATTCATACCTGAATTTAATACTTCAGTAAGAACAGAAACATTTGCCTCTGTTTCCAGGATAACAATATACTTCATTAATCAGAAGCTTGCAGGAATATGTTCCGAAAATGCAGAATTGGACTAATTTGATTTTCATGTCTGATAACATCAAGAAGAACAAAGATGAGTGTGGTTGTCTTCACATTTGGGTGTCTTTCTGCCTGTGGGATAACTCTGTAGACACACTTTTGGCTTCCAGTGACTGTAGGGCAGCAGGGACAAGCCCCATGGAATTATCCTGAGATATTATAACTGTAAATAGTTGGGAGGGTATGGAAAACAGATAAAGCCAAACCACTGCTAGAAGAGAACCATATAAAAACCACATATCATGACCTTCCCAGGGCAAAGTTATTAAAGCAGCTGGATCAATAATAGGCACGTCAGAATACCTATTTCAACTGTATTTTTCATTTTGGAGAGTGATAATACCAAAAGCTGCCAAAAAACTAGCAGTCTTAAATACCTATATAATGCAACTTTCCACATTGCTGAATTAGAATATTAAGTCTTTTTTTTACATATATAATGGGAAAGTAACACAGGAAAGGAAAAATAAAAGGAAAAGAAAAGCCCCTTACTAAGAATGTTGAGGGAGGAACGGCAGTTAAACTCCAAGAGAAAAAAAATATACAAGCAAAAGATTTGCAAGAAGATGCCAACCAAATATGGCAGGAATTACAAAAGGAGAGACCACACTCCCATCCCTTTTTATCAATGTTGAAGAACATCCAGCACAAGGTCTTTGAGCTTAGTGCAATTTCATTTCTGGCGTAAAAACCTATGATTTAAAAGCCTGATGCATTTCAGCTAATTCCCCATGGTTTGGGTCTAGACATGGTGCAAGTCGTCAACACATGACTAACAGCTCATGCAAATCTCCTCTTAAATAGACTGAGGAATTAATACATAATGCAGGTGAAAGGACTAATTATCTTCCATAAATAATGAGATGAATAAAAACATACTGGACTTGGGAACCAGCTTTCAGAAAGTTTAAACTAGAGGAGGCAACTGCACTCTACTTTTGGGATGGGTGGTGGTTATTGTTCAGAGCATTTCCAAAATAAAAAAGCAAAGACTGCACTCAAATGGAGCATAACTGCATGTCTGCGATGCACAGATTAAAAATATTTACCTTGTGACTTACAAATCATCCCTTATGAATTCTGTATTTATTTCTCATTTTTAAATAACAGAGAGAACAAGAAATTTGCTGGTAAAATTACAGTAAAAAAAAATTGGTATCACCACACTCCCAAGTACATTATTTCCAGACCCTCAAGCAACTTATATGAATGTAATAGCTGACAGCTGTAAATATCAAGAGCTCAAAGTGGCAGCCATGTACTATGAAACAAATTTCTCTTCAGGGTTTAGGTTCTTATCCATCAGATTTCTAAGCAACTTCTGTTTCCTATTCCAGGACAGCAAGGCTTTAAATTGTGGTCCACTGATCAGCCATGGATTAGCTCAGAGATGCAGTTGAAGCAACCACAAATTCATGCAGAAAAGACCATAATATTCATCTTTTTCTACAGCAACATGATGCAAGTTTTTGTCCCTCAGCAAAGCCACCACAGATAACATTACTTCCCTCATTCAAAGAGTGAGACTAGGGGGAAAAGACACAGCTCCAGAGAAGAGGAAATCTCATGTTGGTTACACCTCCAACTTGGGCACAGCATGGACTGGAGCAGAGGAGCTCCAGGCTCTGGGAGATCAGTCTGGATGCACCTGGCTGGAAGGAACACGAGCATTGCCTGAGCAGTTCCTTTGGCAAAGGCAGGTAAACTTTGCAAAGAGATTATTGCTCTGGTATAAAACAATGAGCAGAGGGAATTCTTGCTGATATCACGAATAACCATTATTCCCTTAGTAGATGCTCTTCTATCAGATCAGTATCAGCTATTATTGCTAAAAAGAAACTGAGCAGGAGGACTTTTCCAGGCTGCGCCTTGCCTGTGGGTGATGTGAGACACAGCACTGCACTCCCCTGCTCCTCAGCATCTCCATCCATAACGAGGGTGAAGCCTCGTCACCTCCTTGTAGCCAGCGTATCTCTTGAGTATCTCAGAAATGGACGGGGGAAGAGAAGTTTCCTTACCCAAGCTGCACAAAAATTTAGTGAAATTATTGCCTTTACCTGTTCTATTTTCAAACAGCCACATCTCGTTGGTTCTGTTCATTCATCGCTTTGCCAGCACAATAAATCCCCCACAAAATTCTTCTGGAGGTTTTGGTCAAACAGGCAACTTCATCGCCATCACGCACATGGTCAAGTGCTGCCATCAGCTTGAGAAAACACCAGACTCCAGGGAGAGCCTGCACAGATGGACATCACCAGGCACCACCCCAAAACTCCTCCTTCATTTCACCCAGCCGCTCTCCCTGCCAACTTGCCCAGCACCATTGAATTAAGATTGCAGCTCACCAAGCATTCAACAGCACAGCTCCTCACATGCCTCAAAATAAGCCAGCACATCAGTGCTACTCTCAAGTTAGAATTGACTTTGAAAGTACAACCTGAATATATGTGGTTCAAAATGACCTTGTAACACCTTTCCTTACCTTCCTGAGCAAGGCTCCTGTACTCCAGCTCAGGGTTTAAAACCTAGAAACAGGAATTTGCTCTAAGCTCCTGTGGCAAACTACAAGTCTCAAGCTGTTTTAAGTCTTTAAAGGTATGTCCAAAGCTAAAGTGTGCTCTGCAGAGAGAGATCTGGGAGCCCAGGTTCAACAGCTTCCAGCAAGATACTCAAAACCTTCCTTTTAGTTCCATGTTTTTTCAATTTCCTGAACTCTTAGCACACTTATAACTGCACTTGGTTATAGCAACACATTAGCCATAATTAAAGTCATCACAGAAATTAATAAGTCCTACACACATGAAGCTCCAAAAGCTGTTTGTACAAAGTACTCGACTTTTTCTTTGGTTTCTTCTTTGTTGCAGGAAAAGAGACAACTACATTTGATATGATCCTGACCAGAGAAAGGAGTGAGGGCAGTGTGAGTAAACCAGGAGGCAACTAGATTAAATTAAAAACACACTTTGGGGATCCCCAAACACAGCTCTGAAAGACTAAAAGACTTCTGCAGCAATTGCCCTCCCTATATGTGCCTCAAAGACAACAGATGACCCTTCAATATTCACTCAGGTACCACTGTCCTTTACACATGAATCCCAAGACACAAGCTTTGGCTCTGTGACCCCTGGTCTGTTGCCAAGAAGCACCATCCTCCCCCATCCTCTTCTGCAAAGTGTTTTTAGATGCAGCAGGAGGATGTACGGGGTTCTTGCAGGGTGGTGAGGCTGCCTGATCCCCACACCACAAGTAAGGCAAGAAAATGCCTACTTAGGACAGCCAGAAAGAGAAGCTGCTTCCACCCACGTCACCACAGAAATCCCCTTTGGAGGCAGCAACCAGACTGCCCTCTGATCATCATTTTCCCACATTCCCCACATCTCCATTAAAGCCCAGCCACAAGCTGTGCCCCAGCTCTTGCTACGAAGGGCCACAGCCCAGGCAGATCCCAGTGCTGTGTGCCCATGGCGTGTCCAGGCTGAGCCCTGCACCCCCAGTTTCCTCCTGCTGCTCCAAGCAGGGACCCCAGGTGCCATGGGAAAATCTTACAGGTGTTTGGGGTGGGCTTTCAAGACCCTGCTCCTGGAGTTACCAAAGAATAAGGGGCACATCTCCAACTCCAGGCAGAAGGACAAAGCCGGAAAACATTCTGCAACTGCACAAACCAGCACACTGAAAAGACAAGGGTAAGCAACCTCTTGGCATTTTCTGTGTATAACCCAGACTCGGGATTTTTGATGGGCACCACAACCT
The DNA here is from genome assembly GCA_013398015.1 of Oreocharis arfaki. Classification (NCBI taxonomy): domain Eukaryota; kingdom Metazoa; phylum Chordata; class Aves; order Passeriformes; family Paramythiidae; genus Oreocharis; species Oreocharis arfaki. Next base: position 43,593 of record VZRR01013922.1, on the reverse strand, counting down.
TCTCTTACCACACACCTTTACACCACTTAGCATTAAAAGGCTTCTCCACGTTCTACAGAGAGACCAGACCAAAGCTCTTTATATGATTAATATTTTAACAAAGTTAACTTACTCCTCACAAGATTTGTCAGACTATTCCTAGGACTCCTAAAACTATTCCCCCTTTCAGTACTAACACAGACCTCCATTACACTTCTCTGTACTCAGCAAGATGCAGTGTGGGAGTCAAGAAGGCATTTACTATCAAAGCAACAATTTCTGTTTTACTCCACTTCTTAGAATTTTCACGGAGCATTGGTATCCCAGATGAAATAGATGTGCTTTCTGAAGTACAGAATTAACTTCTCAGCCATTTGAAACTAAACGTATTATTTTCAACTTCAGCATGAACTTTTACATAAAACTCAATTGTTTCAAGAAAAACAGCATGAGATTTAAGCACATTTGCAGGTTATCCCCACAGTACACTTACAACAACATTAAACAAACAAACTGTGTTTCAATAAATGGAAATTACCCAGCCTTCACCTAGAGCAGAGAAATTTTTTCCTGTTCTCTGGAAAAACAACACCATAATTATAAGAAAAACCAAACAAATAGCAATAAAAGTAAAAATCCTTAGCTACAGAGGATGCAGCAAGTGTCGAGCTCCAACCAGACCCACAAAGAGTGACTACAAACAAGCGGGTGTTGTGAATATTGTAAATAACAACAACCACAGCTGGGATCTGTTGCATTAGATTAGGGTCTTCACTGCAGAAAAGGTTCCTATTTTCTAAGCAGCCTTAGCTGATGCACTCAACAGTCAGGCCCGACATTTAACACCATAAGAATAAATCCTACCCCTTATGCTCAAGATGTAATCACCCAAAATTAGAGGTTCTAACTGGGCCATGCCCATCACTGGCCAGTGGATTGCACTACTCCTAACTTGTTTTGTGCATGGGCAACCCCATTGCTATGACAGACACGGCAGGAGTGGCTCCAGCTGAGATAATGTCAGAGGTTTTGTCCAAAGCCAGCTGATGTTGCACCTTCTTTGAGAGCTGCCACCATCTGAGACAAAGGGCAGCCCCAAATGCTACAGTTCAACATCCCATATTCGTAAAAAACAAATGAATAAATGATCAGAGCATGGGCACACGTTCCAGCACCCACCTCACCCCACCTGGGAGTGACCTTAAATGCAGTGCGCTGAAAATGTGGTCAGGACTGCAGATGTCGATTCATGCAGATAATGGCATGAAACAGATACTGAGGAGCTGTGACTCCCCACCAAATCCTTCTGCTACAGGACATCTCCCTATAAAGTCGAAAAATAAAGGCTGGGAGACAAGGCTTGATAAAAATGGGAGGCTGAGGCACAAACCTCCAGTGAGGCAAATGGCTCTGCCTGACATCCTCCACCCTTGTGCTTCACCTGAAGTAGCTGGATTGTTCAAACTTCAGGATAGCTGCACTGACTTGGTAGAGTTTAAACCAACACCGAGGTTATGGAAAAGATTTATGCTAATAGCACCGTGGCAAATTTCCTCAGCTGGCGGCTGGAAACACAGGGTTTGTTGGCTTTCTGTGCCTGCAGAGAAAGACATGCAGGTGATGTAGTTGCTGGTCATGGCCAGAAATTATCTCCTGAAAGCTACAGATGTGTTCATTTCTAAGACTTTGCTTATAGGAAAAAAAGTGGTGGGGTTTATTTTTTTCAATGGCGCCAAGTACTTGAGTAAACTCCCGATAAAAATTTCAAGATTCATTTGGGCCACATGAAATGCACGTTGCCCATTCTGTGAGGATTTCAGGCTATATTGTTATTCCCTCAATACCATAAGTCTAAAATGTTAAAACTTGTAGAGCAGGGCATAATGAAGGAGCTCGAACCCGAGAGCTCCGCCAAGCATAACATCAAAACTTTCAAAGAGTGAGGTTAGATTAAGCACCAGATATGCAGCAAATTCTTGATTGAAATAAAACACCAAACATTTCTCCTTGGCTGGCAACAGGTGAATTCACAGAACGGATTTCCTTATTCACAGGAGTTTCTTTTACAGCAAATTCAAGGGTTTCCCTGCTTCCCAGGAAAACTCCGTTTTGCAACATGTTTAAAATGTTATCAGCTTGGAAAAAAATAACACTGCTTTAAACTGATGGGAAAGGAGCCCATTGGCTCTAAAGTTACCATCCCCGAGTCGGGCACTCGGTGCTGTTTGGGGCCTTTGTTCAGGCTCAATCAGCCGTCGAAAATCAGCGCTCCCGTCACTGCCAGTGCTGGGCGGGATGACCAGGAGGGTTTCCCGCAGCCTGGACTGGGCGCTAATTACCTGTTCAACCCCCTTGTAAATACCTGTCAGAGGAGGGAGAGCTCAGCTCCCGGCTCACAGGGGACTGGGGGCTGGGGCAGCGAGACCTGTCTGGGGTTCCCCCTGTGCCCCCCACGGCAAAGACACCCCCCCAAATAACATGTCTACAGCTCCTTCCTCCCTCCCTCCCTCCACACACTAACAGTGATTTCATGCACACAGCAGCTAACATGCAAAAAGTGTTCTACAGACCCTAAAGCTGAAGGTGGGGGAACCACCAGCAAATCCCTGTCCGTATTAGTACCCCTGCAAAACATAAAAGTCTGCAGGTTGCACTCTCAAGGGACTCACGTTCACATTTATTTGTTGTTGTGGTTGTTAAAATACCCAAGTCCTAAGCTTCACCGGCCTGAATAGGGTGGGGAAGGTGAGTGGGACTCCCTGGGCCTTCAGCGTCACTGAAAGGGAAATTTATCTCCCAAACAAACATCCAGAAAATAAATGTGGTGCTCCAGAGGCCTTTGTTCCTCTGTCTTGCACCCTCAAAAAAATGTTCTAGAGATCCTTTGGAAAAAAAGATAAGTGAAAAAAGTTTTCTGATAACGACTGGAAGTTTTTACTGTCACAGCAGGGAACGCCATGGGGGAGCAAGAGCCTGTGCCCGTCAGCAGCAAACACACAGGGTGGCTTGGCTGGGTTGTGCTCCTCACCCCGACATCAAAATGAGCCGCCCATGGGCAGTTTCCTGGGAAAAGGGTTTATTTTTCCATCCAAACAGGGACGGTGGGAGGCTGAGCCGCAGCCCCCCGGCCGGGAGCGCAGGTGGGTTCGGTCTGTACGCGGCACTGTGGGACCAGGGACCGCCGCTGGCAGCAACGCGGGGAAAAGGAAGCGGGGGGGAAGCTTAAAATTTTGCAAGAGCAAACAATCCTCCCGCGGGCAGCGGTAAATAAAATAACAGCAGCGGGGTGATTTGCAACCATGTAACGGGCTTTTGTCTGGGCCCATTTCTCGCCGCCGGGAGGGTTTCTGTGTTCCCTCTCCGCAGGGTCCCGATGTTCCCCCTCCGGCTACAAAGGCCGGGGGCTGCGGCCCCTCCCCGGCGCTCCCCCCGCTCTGCCCACGCTGCGCTCCCCCTCCTCCCGCAGCCTGGGGGGCTCCGGGGTGTGGGGCTCTGCGATTTCGGGGTCTGAAGTGCTGGTGTAGGATTTGCCAGCTTTAAAAACAGCTTTTACTCATCTTTTTAATTCCTTTTTTTTCCCCTCCCCAGTTTACATTAAGCCTGTTGGGCATTTTGTTCCCTGTTGGAAAGTTAGAAGTATTTATAAGTCTAATTAGAGGCATTTATAAGAGTGATTAGTGTGAAGCATCAGCTGCTGGCGGCATTCTGTGTGTCTCTGTGTGTGTGTGTGTGTTCACACATGGATGCTACACTGCAGTCTACGATTTGTTCCTGTGCCTGAAAGCTGTGAAATGCCCTTAATTCCCCTGGCACTGATGGCAACAGTGGGCACTGGCTGGCTCTGTCCAGTGGCTCAGCACCGCACAGGATCACATCTCTGGGGAGGGCTGGTGTCTCCATATCTTTGCACACTGATGTAGCAGCAAGTGTCTAAGAAAAAAAAAAATCAACAAAGAAAAAAGAAGAAAAATCACGTATGTGCTGAAAGCTGCTGTTAGACTCGGAGGGACAGAGACCAACATGGCCCCACTCCTGCCTGCCCATGGGCTGCCTTGCAACCCCTCACCTCACGGGTGCAACGTTGTCTTTCCCTCTTTTCCTTTGCTGCTGGACATTAACTCTGCATCCTCACCCTGCACGGGCTGGGTGTGCAGCACAGATGCAGATGTCTCTTGGGGGAGAGGCTCACACCCAATCTGCCTTGGGGAGCAAAACCACCCGAAAGCGAGCTCGAGCAGCAGTGGGGGTTGTGGGGCTGGACGAGCTCCCCAGTGCGAGGGGAGCTGGAGATCAGCCAGGCCATGAACATCCCAGGGCTGAGCCGGGGTCACCGGGCGTGTCCCTGCCAGGGCAGCACACAGGGAGTCTCCTCTGGGTCCCGGTCACTGGGCATGGCACAGCAGGGGATGGCTGCTGGGGGGAGGGTGGCTGGTGCCGCACAGTGTGCTTCCAAAACATCCAGCCTGCAAGCCTCGGTGCTTCCAGCCTAGAACCACTGCCCTGAGCCTGAGGCAGCCCCACAGGTTGCTGTGGATCCAGTGAGCACCCCCCAAACATCTCAGCCCACTGAGAGCACCCCAGGAACCACAACCCAACCACCAGCCCCGCTGCAGGGCTCCAGTGCTGCCGCAAGCCACAACGTTGGACAGGATTTTGAGCCACGTACGAGCTCTGAGGTCGTGCTCACAGGCACAGGACCTGAGCAGTGTCCATCTCCTAAGACTCCTGGGACAAGTGTCAGTGTCCCTGTGTCTCCCCTGGCCCAGGGACAAGCCTGCAGGTGCCACACCAGAGCTGCTGCCTGCAGAAACGCCCCGAGTTAAAAGTTGCTTAAAAGGTCTTGAGGCAACTCCTACGAGTTCAGGCCCTCCTCGACCAGGGATTTCTTTTTCTAGTCATCACATAAACAGAATTAAAAGGTCAGTGCTGCCCCCACATGCTTACAAAAGCTTTTGGTTGGAATGGCTCGAGAGAGATAGGGAGATATGTAGGGAGCACTTCAATAATGTATTTGTTTTGCATACCTGTGGTCTGTCTCCCTGTCACCATACAAACTAAAACACTTTCCTTGATTTTTGCTTTCAAAAACTTATGAGAAAAATGTCTTCAGATTTATTCACATCATTTTCACAGCTGTGTTTAAAAGATTTTCTGCAAAAACAGTCTGAAGTACCTTTACACCAACACATAAGGATGGTTTAGCTTGACTTTTTAATATTTCTTTTTAGGGAGGCATTAATAAACTGATGGTCCCCAAAATCACCTACAAAACAATCTTTTTTTCACTTAATCTCCCTGTGTCTAGTCCATGCAGCCCTTATAACCCACATAGTGATTTTTCTGAGGGCAGACAGAAATTGCTTTTTCATTTTTCCTATGTCCATGTCTGTACAGCTACAGAAAGTGCCATACAAACTGAAGGTGAAACACAAAGCAGAGGAGTTTACTCCAAGTAGCACCAAGTGACCATGTGAAGGGATGTACAAAAAAAACCCCAAGCTATTTTTCTCTCTCTGGTCTTTTCAGCAACAGGGAGGTTAAGGTATCCCTCCTGGCAGGGGGTGAGACTCGAATGTCATGCTGAAGAATGACGTTGTGTGTGTCCCTTTAAAAACTTTGAATAGAAACTAGTTTAAATTTGAATCTAAATAGATAAAGTGAGCTGGGTTCAACCTGGAACAGGCTAAAATGTTTCATGCTACATGTTCATCAGGAAAAAACAAAGTCCCCTTTTTAAAAAAAATCTAAACGTTGCTTTTGAAAATTTTCAGTGGCAAAACACTAAAACACTGCTTTATTTTATTACAACAGACTGTTTCTTTCACTTCAGAGTTAGAGCAAGAGCCAGACCCTGCAACGGGGTAGAGATTCAGCTTGGAAATCCCCTGGATTTCTGGCTCAATTTGTCCTTGTGCACAAAACTCAGGCACCACAGCCAATAAATTTGTTTCAAAAAAGTGATGTGTGCCCAAGCCCACCCCAGGCGTGTGGGCAGGAAGGATCAGGCAGGATGTGGGCTGCTGCAGAGCAGCACTGCCCACCCCATCTCCATGGCAATGAGGGGTCTCACCAGCTGGGTCAGCCCAAGCAGCCCTGGAGGGTGTCCTGGGGTCTCCAAGGGCCTGCAGCAGGTGGCAGCCCCAGCCAGGTCCCCGCCGAGCTGGCAGAAAGCCATTCCCTTGTTCTGTGGGACAGAGGGAAGGATGAGAAGGTGCTGGGAGGGATGAGGGGACAGGGAGTTGCAGGTGCAATTCTTTGTAGACTTTTTTTGCAGTCCACACAGGAAACTTTGCCACAATAAATTTCATTCAGTCTTCATTTTAGTCTTTTTTGGAGACTCATTTGAATGCATCTACTAAACAAATCTCTCTTCTTGCCCAGGCTTCTTTCAGGTTTAACTGTCCCAAATATGAAACCCCCCAAGTGGAATACAGGTACTTCAGGGCTTCAGCAGAAAAAAAAATCCAAACCTTTTTCAAAGAGTACCAAGACCAGAGATGGGGTTATAGAACAGATTGACTTGGATGGAGGAACAATAAAACTTATGATCCTGCTTTCCTAATTAGCCTGGCTCCATGAGTACCAAAATCAGAGCTGGAAATACACAAAAAATAATACAAAAGTATTTTAATGTTGTCTGATCAGAAATTCCATTTTCAGAAATATAACAAATACAAATGGCATCATCACTCTGTAAATGTATTCCCTCAAACCCTTTGAAACCTCAATGCAGATTTTAAATACATTTTCACAAAGAAAACAGTGTAGAAAAAGAACAAATAATTACCATGCATTTGAGAAAAGTCCTGAAATTAATTTCAAAAGGACATGATTTTTGGATAAGAATACATTTGGAGGAACAGCATTTTTTGTTTGTTTAGCAATCCTCAAATTTTTCCAGCAGGAAAGCTGGATGGGCACTCTCTGTACCATCCTTCGTTATTTTCAATTAGGTAATAGATGTGAAGTTACTTTGCCTTTGTAATAAACAGCCAGTGGTAGTTCTGAGAAAGGTATATTAAGTGCCAGAAGGAAAATGAGCAAGAAGATATAAGATGGAGCCAGATCCTGCTAACCCCTGCTCCTCCAAGCAATCCTCTTTCTTTTCTACTTACTGTGCAGTCTAAGAACTTCAGGATTAAGTCAGATCTTAGAACTATAATTCCATTTATTTGTAGAGGCAAACATGCCTTTTGCCAAGCATGAATTTTTTTATTTAAAAGGAGTCTGTCAAGTCTGAAAGCGTTTTAAATTCACGTTTAGGAGAAACTTTGTGCGGTTTCACACAGGCTGGGGGCGCGTGGGGCCAAAGGGATGGGCTGGATCTCGGCAATTCCAGCACCCAGAGCTGCCCTCCCCAGCCCCAGTCACCCCACTCCCAGCAGCTGGGGGAGCACACAGCCCTGGTTTCGATGCCCAGCACAGACACGGATTAACTCCTGCAGAGACCCTTGGGGTGCTCCTGTCCTGCGGGAGCTCCGGGAGCAGCGCTGCCTCCCAATGCCATTCCACGCCCCGAGAAGAACCCGGCCGGCCCCACGCAGCCCCTGCGCCACCAAAGCTGCTGCTGCTGCTCCAAGTCAGCTGTGGAGAAAGAGCTCCTGGAATTCCAGCATTGCATCCCTGTCACGAGGCTGGTGGGGTGCTGACAGTGCTGCAGCGCGCTGCGCTCGGTTGGGATGGGGACGAGCAGCTCCGGGAATGAACAGGAGGCCCCACACAGAAACAGGGACAGGCACTGGAAGTTACACTGTCATCTGTCACTGAAACTCCTCCTGAGAGCCAGCGTGCCAGCAGTGCTACAAGGACACACACGGGTGTGCACACGGATGCTCACACTTTGCTGTTTCATTTTATACAGTTTTTTTCTCCTCTTGAATTATGTCCTGTAAATAAAGAAGACAGAACAGAAAGTGATTTAATGTTCACAACATTTTTCAAACAGTATTACACAAGTCACCAGAGAAAACTCCAAAAAACCTTGTAACAACCTGCAACCCCTTTCTTACATGTATTAGGAAACCACTGATTCTGGATTGTTGCTGGCAAGCCCCAGGTCTGGGTTTTGTTATATTTTTAAAGCCTGCATCAGAAGCTTAACCAGAAACAGTCAAATCAACATTTTCAAGACATTCTTAATTAAATAGCGTCATATGTAGTCCCTGCAAAGGACTAAAAATATTCAGCTGTGGTTAGGTTTTTTTGCTTATACATTTTATCCAGCTCAGGAGCGCTGCAAAATAAGTCAGCAGTTGTCATCCTTTTTTTCAAATAATATACTTTCTAAAAGGAGAGTTTTTATAATAGTTTGGATTCAGCTAATGGATGAATATCATCTATTCATACATTCTTTTTCAAAGAAAACTGGGCTGAGCCATTAAATAATCAAAAATAAGTCATTTTTACCCCCAAACTATTAGACTTTTTCTCTTAAAAGAGCAGAAGGGAATATTTTTTCTCAGCTCAATACGAAGCCATTCATTTCCCCCAATTTCCATTGGTTAGGTATGAAAATCTCAGGACTTACTCAGGTTTTTTCAGTGTCTCAAGTGTAAGAAGAGAGTCATGTTACTCATGTTTACCTCTGCCAAACAGCAGTTGGAATATAGCCCCTTCGGGCAGAACACTGTGAACATATTAAAGCACTAAGCGATTCCCAGGAAATTCATAAAATGTCCTTTTCTAACGATTCAAGGTATTTTTGTGGAGGCAGATTATTTACTATTTTTAGCCTTTCCCAGTGTCTAGCTTGTCTAATTGCTCCTTGTGCAAGTGCTCTGGCCCGGGGCTATTTTTCAGCTCTAATTGCAAAAGAAAGGATTACACGGCTTTGCTTGTGCTGGAGATGGGGCTCAAACCCTCCGAAAAAACCCTCCACCCCCTGATTTCATAGCTACCCAGAACATTCACTCAATTTGCTGGTCTCATCTGTAACTTCAAACCTGCTGACACCAGGACCACAGGTAGGTACCTGCTGTGTGCTGCCAGTGCTGTGGGAGCAGGGCAGTCTGACCGGTGCTGGAGTTTTCCAATTGATGGTTCTCTCGTCTACTTACACAGTGCAGCAATTACCAGAGGTGTTACCTTTGCAATTTTCTTTGGAAAGTCATGGAGAGACTCCCATAAAATGCTCCTTGTTGCAATTCTAGTTGAAAATCCTGGAAAGAGCATAGAGAAGTCAGGCTCTATGCTGGAAATGGGCAGTGAGCAGCCAATTTTGGTTCTAAAGCTATTAACTTACCTACCTAAGTCTGGGGAAGGAAATTCAAAATGTCAGATTACTTTGACTAAGTTAAAAATGTGCAAATACCACAATCAGAACTACCTAAACTGTACTACCTGAACTTTCAGACATGAAAAACCATTCTGTGCCCAGGTTTAGTTAACACTGTTTTGTGGATGTTCTGCAGAGTGTTTTCATCTCAGCCCACTGGGTAACTTTACCAAGCAGCAGCCTGGCAGAAGCCCCCCTCATTTCAGAGCTTAAAACTCACAGCACAGCTCCTCCCAGAGAGGACAGAGATGGATCTCCTCCAGGAAAGTGGAAAACCTCAAATCTGTGATTTTGCCTTGTCTACATAAAGAGTGCTTGCATTTTGGCCCAAGCCTGAATTTGCCATTAAAGTAGCCCTTGTCTATAGAAATGTTAGGAGAGAGTCCAAGCACCATCACAGCCTGGTACATCCCTGTGAAAAAGCAGTCACTGTCATCTCCTGCGAGGCTACAGCACTCCTCCAGAGCAGCAGCTATCTGAAAATAACTTCATTTTCCTGCGATAATACAAACATCAGCACAAAGGCCTGGTCTATAAGAGCAGTTGTGCAACACTCAATAATTTCACATCCTGGTCTGAAATGTTCCACAGGCAGTTGGAAGGTCCAAGGCTGGGATCCAAAAGCACCAATGTGTTCACAGCTATGCAAATATTAGGAACTACCGATGTCTCAACACATGCAACATCTTACATTGTATTCAGCAGACTCCATTTAAATTCACATGCCTACAAGCCATAAAGATTTACCAGAACTTATGAAAAAACCTAGAGTGGATTAAGCCAACTAATTTTTCAGCTATTACTCATTTGAGGTTTGTTTGAGGTTTTTACCTCTTGAGAGATAAAGGTTCCTAAATATTCCAGTGGGCTCTAAATCAGAAACACATCTGAGGCACTCTGTCCCCCTGCATGCCCAGAGAGCCCTGGGTTTGCTCCCTGTCTCCTGCTTGCTCTGCAGCCCATGTGATGCTTTGTTTACTCACTGCACAAGCAGATCCATGCACCAGCCATTCCCAGCAGAATGACTGGGAGTCCACGGCTTTCTTATGCCGGAGTCTGCAAACACTGGGCACTGATGTGTTCCCCTCCTCCCAGTTCAGCTCCCCTCTGTGTTTTGGGTTCAAAGTGAAACTGTCCCAGACTCAGGGACCTTGAGAGAGCAGGACTTGGGAAACGCCGGGAGAGGCACTGAGGGCACGAGCGTATTATCAGAAAGAATTTGAGTGCTCCCAGCAGCCCAGAAGCAAATTAGAAAGTTTTGGCTCCCAAGAATGAGTTGTGTTGTTTGTTCCTGCACACTGCAGCTGCTCGTCCCTCTCCCTCCCCACCCCCCTCCTTTGGGTGGTTTATTACACACAAGCTACTAATGAATGGGAGCCGCTGTTTTACAGTACACCACACTTACAGGACTTATCTCTAGGCCTACCACAGATTTGACTGATCAACAGCAGGGCACCACCATCATAATTCTTCCTAGAAACAGGAGGATAAAAAGGGGTTTGTTGGAGGTTGGCTGTGTCTGCAGAGAATCCTGCCTGCAGGGCCTGCTGATGCCATCACTCGCTGCTATGGTCTTTGGCCTAATAAGGTACAGAAACAAAGATTGTTCACTTGTTCAAGAATACTAAAGTACCCAAGTGACGGAAAGTGGAGGCAGCAGGGCACACATCCAAGTGGGATTAAGGCCACAAGTGCAACGTTACAGGGCTGACTGGGTGGCAGAGGGAATATCTGCCTCTGAAGAAAAAAAAATCCAGTTCAAACATAATTTATAACATGTCACTCACAGTCAGAGGTGGCTGTCATTAAGAGTTAAATGTTGCATTGTGTTCAACTTATTCCGATAAGAATTCTCTAAGCTGCTTATATGTTATCATAACTCGTGAATAAGTGGAGCGTGGGCAGGGGAGGGGGGAGAGGCTCTCTGGGGCAGGATGGGACCCAGACTGGGAGGCAGAAACGCTGGAGCAGAGCTGGGCTGCCGGGGCCTCGGTGTGGTGTACCCACAGCCTGCACATTCCAAGGACTCCACAGTGAGTCTTAGAGCCTGCCAAGCCCATGGGACTTCTCAAGGTCCAGGCTCTACCTGGACAGATGCACCTTCTTTGCTTTTATGCACTTCTCCAGTCAGGGAGGCAGGCAATAACACCGAGAGGATCTAAAATGCTGCATTCAGCCTCTGTTCAGCTGGTCTGCACAGCAAGGCCCTCCGAAGGTTTAAGAGCTGGAGCTGAAGGAGAAAAACATGGGCAATGTTGCAGACAAGTAAAAAGCCCCTAAGTTAATACTGCTTACTGGAAATGGAACTGGGAACCCAACAGAAAAGCAGCAAAGCAGCTTCTTTGGGGACAATATTAAATTCCTCTGACTGACTTGGCAGTTTGGAAGCAGCAGGATTTTTTTCTCTAGCTTAGGGAAACCCAGCAACAGACCCCACTGAAGTTCAAGCAGCTAGATCAGACCCAATCCCACTAAACTTTACAAGCTTATCAGGGAAATTTTTCCCTACAGTTTTTTCCCTACTTCATTTTGGGTGTAGAGTGGAAAACCCGTGTGGAATAGGAATTAGAATCATAGGAGCCCATTCATTTTGACAGAATTAGAATCACAGGAGCCTGCTCATATGCACAACTCACTTAGTGCAAATAGCCACTGTAACTCCCAGTCAGAAGCATTTCTCTGGTGCAGCTCATTCAGAAAGCAGCAGTTTGTTTACTCACTGGCTTGGGCTACCTGGATCATGTTACACCTGCTGAGGCTGCTGGTAATGTGGGAGGTTGATTTTAAACTGGCACTGTTGCTTTTATAAAGCCTTTAATGTTGTAGGCTCTGGCTGTGTTCAAGATCTCACCCATCAAGCCAAGGCTTAAGGGAGTTTGGGCTGAGACATCCCAGTCCTCTATTCCCCTGTCACTCAAGCCAACAACCACAACTTTGCTGCAGTAGGTGTGGGAAAAATATTTCAGTCCCTGACCTGTGCCTGGTCTGACAAAAGACCCAGGGTCTCCCATTTGTCCACACTACCAAAACACCGCAGCAATACCCGGTTTTCTGAGTACCAAGCTGAATGCAAACATCTTACCTGCTACCTCACTGTTGTCTTCACCTGTGTTTGAAAGCCAGAGGGTTGATCACAGTGAGCTCCTGGTATCCAGGGGTGGCTGCTTCGTGCCTGTCCATGGGATGCTGCAGGGCACTGCAGGACACTGCAGGTACTGTAGGGGTGCCTGGTGTGTGTGCAGGCACAACAATGCTGCAGTGCTTTCATGTTTCTGGTCTCTACAGCTCTGAGGATCTGATAACCACAGCCCTCTGTTCCTGCAGAGAGCAGACAGTTCCCTGTAGCCACCTCTCTCCAAGGGGAAACAGCAGATGACACAGGAATTGCATCCACCCATTCCTCCCACCCAGCCACGGCAGCATCTGGAGCACACCCACACATGGGAGGTGAACCCACGGAAAGGTGTTTGTGGGTGGGTGTCCCCACGGGGGATGTGCTTGGTTGTTGTGCAGCCTTAAGCGTGTGCAAGTCCAAATCCATTTGCCTGCATGCAAGTTACGGTAAACAATCATAGGTAATTGCTAAAAGAAAAGTTAAAACAGATGTAACTGATGTGTGAAGACGTGTTTTACCCAGCTCTAACTTCTGCTGATACATGAGTAGAGACAGATAGTAGATTAACTATGCAGCTCAGAGACCATTGCGGCTTGCAGAGGAACAATTAGTCCAGGATTTGCATCTTATGAAATTGAACCTTTTATAAAACTTACAGCACAGCTAATGACAGAGTTTTCTTCAAATAAGTATTTCCCTCTGCTCTTTGTCACGTGGGGTTTGTAGCATCTTGCCAGGATATGAGAACCTAAAAATGTAAGAGGCAATTTTTCAGCAAAAATTAAACCTACTGGTTTATCTTTACCATCTGTGTGAAGTGTAAACAGAGAGAATAAATAAATAAATACTGAAAAATACATTTGTTTTAAATAAATGTGAACAAAGGGTTTGACACATTTGCAGTATGTAATGCTGGTTTTAAAACATGATTTAACCACCTGACACATTCAATTAAATACAGAAAACTCTCCAGGTTGTATTTGCATTCTGGAAGAGCAGCTACAAAAGAAAGTGTAAGTGCAGCAAATCATTCTGAAAATAAACTGATTTGAACAGAGAATGAGTTTCTCCCTGAAAGGCTGCAGCACCACTGACTTTGTAGTATTCCTTGAAAAAGCTGCAAGTATCTTATTTTTTCCAGTAAAACAGATCCACTTTGAGAAGGGCAGACTGACAGTTTGATCTACTCTCAAAGAAAGCATGAGAGAAAAAAATCACTTCCAGGACCACAAATTTTCAGTAAAGCCTCTTTTTTCTCCAATATTCAGGGAAATTTCTAATGCAGTTCATAGTCTTAAAAAAAAAACCAACCAAAAAACTGCATCAATAAATTATGGAAGAAAACCAAATCCCTTTTCCAAGCAGTGACACTGCCACTTTAATAGTTTCCCACTGTACTTGGGGTTAGTTGCCAGAGAAGCCTTGTTCAGCCTATTTGGGGGCCCCATGAAATGCTGCAAGCGTTACTGAAATGAGCACTTGTCTTTTGTTGAGCTGCATGCTAGCACCATACAGTGCTGAGCTGATAAATCCACTTTTTCTAACACAAGCATTTTTCAAACAAAACTACCATGAGACTGATGAGTAATGCCAGCTTGCCAAAAAAAAAAAAAAAAAAAAAAAGGGAAAAAAAAAAAAAGCCGCACACCCCTCGCAGGCGCTGCTGACACTGACAGCTGTTAAATTCACATATTCACAAAATGAGATGGGTTACATAACTGGAAATTACAAGAGCGACTCACCAGCGAGAGGAACTGCAAAGCAAGGCATCACTGGGGCTCGGGAAGGAATAGACCACACATTTCCATGTGTACTGTCCCACTGATGGCCGGGATAAAGCTGTGCCTTGAGCACACAAACATTGCCGGGCTCTCCACACCCTGCATCATCAGGCTGTTTGTAGTTTGTTCGGCGTTGGGGTTTTTTTAGCAAAGCTAAGATGCATGTGGAAAAAGGATATATTAGTGCTGCTATGTCTGTTATGACACAAGGGTAGTTTAAAAGCCAAAATGTCACTTTTTGCAAGGCATGATGCAAAAGCAATGACTCTAAAACGCTTATTGGCAAATCTTGAGCAGCTGAGAGGGCAGTGGAGAAGGTAAAGTGCTGGGTAGAGTTAGGTTTGACAAAACCTATGTAGCTTTTAATTTGCATCAAATCTTCCAGACACGAAAGCACTTTGAAAAGATGCTGTTATTATTATTCTCATTGTATGGCCATAGAGCTGAGCTCTGGAGAAGGTCTGTAACCTTCCCACACAGGACGGGACAGCAGCGACACAACGTCACCCCTCCGCTGCACCACCTGCCTTTATTTCAGTATCTATTTCTAAACTGGTTTGAAAACTTTGACAAAAGCACCTGGTTCTGCAAGAGCCATGGAGCAGATGATGGAGGAAAGACCATCATCATTAAGGGCTCCTGAGGAATGACAGGCTCTGGAGCTGGTGGAACAGCACAGAGGAAGGAGCAGTGAAGGAGGATGGCAATGTCTACAGAAGCTAGGCCCCCACGTGTTGCTGAGATTTCCAGAAATGGTGTTATAAGGGGAGCTGATCTGGACATAAATCCAAGGAGAAAACAATTGATGTCTTTATGAATAGCAATAACGATAAAAAAACTACAGTAAATAAACCACTGTTAACATCAAGCTAAATTTTATACATTCAAAATTATCTGTGTTTCAATTTTTTGTGCTCATGGCTGAATTCATTATTCTTACATAGTAAGAGGGGTTTTGTTTTTATTAAAAAATCACCTAAAAGCTTTTTATAAGCAAGTTTACTTAAAAAGAACTGAACATGAAATGACCAACTAAATGCATAAAGTTCCATGTACTTTATAGTGTTACCTGTAATAAACTAGACTAATGCAAAATCAAGATGCACAGACAAATCAGGGGAAAAAACCAGAACCACAGAAATGAATGCTTTGAGAGTGATGTCACCTAAGCTGGTGTGTAGGTACAGTCTGCTGTGTAGGAGAGCAGTGAAAGCATAAACAGAATACTAGATGTGCATTAAGCCACAAACAGAAATAGCTGTGAACAATGGCAAAGTCTGGTTGCTCTTGGAACCTCAATGTAAGGAAACATCCTTATAAAAGATGAGACAATAGCCGGTCTCTAAATGACAGCCCCGTAGGCGGGGAAGGATTAAGAACTTCCTATACTTCCTAAAGTATCAACCTATATTGTAACCCTTCCACAAAGGCTGCTGTAAGTGTTTTCTCTGAATTAGTCCGCCCAGAATAGGAAAAAGCATCAGAATTAGTTTGACTTTTCCCCTGGACACCAGCCACACACTCTCAAGGCAGAGAGGAAGAAGTAAAAGCAGACGGAAGTGCAGCACTTGTTTCGGACCTTTTGCCAGCACACCTGTAAGTCCCAGTGCTCTTTGCCCTCCTTGCTTCCTCCAGAACCCAGAGACCTTTGCCAGCCCTGATCCAGGCTATGGCAACATGCTGCTCTTTAAGGCAGAGGTTCTCTGCCTCTGCAGAGCACTGGGAATTTAGGTTTTGGACACGAGCAAACACGAACTAGACAGAGGCTTCAGTGTCCATTTATTACTTTTATTTTCTTTGTTTTATTTTGATGTGGATTTTTTGCTGCTTTGCTTGTTTGCATGAGTAATAATATACATTCATTTAACTGGACATGTGTTTTATTTGAAAACATTAACAAAATACCTCCCAACACCTCATGGCCCATGGGCTGAGACATATTCCTGTACAGCAAACATCCTCTGAGCATTCAGGTAGCAGACTACCCTCAGAACTCAGATTTTCTTGCAGACAGCCACATACTCTTCTAATAAAAATTTTAATTGAAGACTGTGAACATTACTATTTAAAACAATTCCACAGACCTGCTGCAGTGAAGTTGCAAAGGCCTCATGGACCATCTGTGGTCCATAGGGCAGGGGCTTGGAACCACCACAGACTTTGGTGATTCTGCTGGTTTATCTCTAACACTGCATGAAGCCCATTCACATACATCCCTCTGTCCAAGCTCAAAGGGCCTGCACTTCAGAGAGTTTTCCAAGAAGCCAAATGAAGCTGAGTGAGCACTTCACTGCACTGATGGGGAAGAAGAATTGTTCCACTGCAGCTACTGCTAACATAGGCACCTCTAGGCACTCCACATCCTTGGACGTGGATGAACTGAACAACGTGAAGAGGTACAAAACATGCGAGACCAGGACAAGTGTTCCAAGTGACATTTGTAGATTTGCAGCTGATTATAAATTCAATAGGATCTACAGAAGTCAACACTAAAGAATTTGCAGCAAGTCCAAGCTCTTGAGATCTCCTTGTTGCTCTCTCTGCTAACAATTCCTCATTCCAAACTGGAGGCTTTAGGGCAAATTTGGGGCAATTCTGGTCCAAAAGTTTCCATGGAATAGTTCTATCTGTTTTCAGAAGTGATCTCCTCTTTGTCAAGTAGAACTTGGTCCCTGGGTGCTGACATTACGAAGCAGATATAAGTACACATATTTTTAAAAATCTGTTAAAAATTCCACAGATGCTTTTGAAAACAGTGAAGATTCACCTTTCAGCTATTCACAGTCCTATTTTTATTTTTTTTTCTGAAAAACAAGCAAATATTCTGGTCTTCACTGAGGGCTGTAGGCTCCATCCTCCCAAACTCAATTACAGAAGGCTCTCCCCTGAATCAACACACTTCCTAATGGGAATAAATTCTTTTCACCAGAGCTCCATTAAAAATCACCACCGAAACCAAACTATTATTAGTATTCGGGGCAGAATTAAACAGTGTCACCAGGGACATCTGAATGTTCGGGTGTGGGCCTTAAATTATTTTGTGGCAAAATTCAGCACCATTTCTTACTTCTTCTGGTCTTCAAACCTGCTCTCATTGGAGCAGATTATGACAACCCTATCAGAGGCAGGACCTTGGCCAACAGATATCCATGGATTTTGGGGGACTTTCTGCAGAGCAAAGTGTTACTGCAAGTGGAAGTTAGATATTCTTGCTGTTATCACCTGTGGGACTTCTCAGCAGTACAATGATGTTTAGCACAGCTCAGACGCTCTTCCTGAACTGTATTTTTTGGCCCTGTCTCTGTGTAGGTCCTCCAGCCTTGGGGGAACTGCTCAACTGGGAAGGGGTTGGGAAGAAAAATGACAGAGCCAGGCCCTGCCAAGCACAAAAAGTGTTTGGGCAAGGTTCTCACTATACAATTTTTCTAAGACTGGGAACAAATATTAAAGCAGTTTTCTTCCTTCAGAGAAGTTTTAAAGTCACTTAAAGTCTGATAGCACTTCTCAACTTGGAGACTGGACTTTGCTCCTCAGTGTAGCTCCACTTACTCATCTGACAGCTACCAATTACTCATGTGAGCAGTGCACGAGGTTTTGTAGCAGTGGGAATAAAACAGAAGAGCAAATCCACTTGCTCAGAAGGGCAAGTTTCTAGATTCAACAAGAAAACTCTGCAACAGCCTCTCCCTCCCCCACACAGTTTGTTGCTTAAAATCTTAAAGGAAAAAACCCCATCATATTCTCTATGAATACAATCTTTGCATGATCAAATTTTTTCCTATAAAAATGGATCATCAGTTTTGTGGCTTTTCTATTTGTACTGCAAACCAGTAAAGGAAAACTCTGTGAAACTCTCACATTTCATTCCACACTATTCTGAATGTTACCTAATTTCCCAGTTTAAAAATAGATTACAGGGATTAAGAGACTTTTGAATCTAAAAAGAATGCACATATTAGGGAAATTGCTACCTAAAATAAATAGCCCACTTTAATAAGCAGTCTCCTCGTCTGTATGATATTGAGGAAAAAACCTCTTCACAGACATCTAGTTTAACACATGTCTGTCAGCTTCATTTACAAGTTCAAGATCCAGAGGTAGATAAAATATTCATTTGGTTTGTAATACACAAAGTGCCAGTATTTCATACATTACTGCACCGGAGTACTTGATACAACGTTGTCATGGAAGGAAAAAATAGTTGCCAAAAGGGTTTATTTAAGGAATGGTTACTGCAAATAAAAACTTTCAACTAGAAAGGATTTTTAAAATTGTTTTTTAATATGCTTTTAATGGCCTCTACTCCTCATACCTACCTCCTTGCTTCCCAAACTGTTTGTACTGTCCCCAATAACACTCAGTGGAAAGCTGTCGTTCCTGGCTAAATCCTTACTTAGGTTGGATGCTATGCCTCCGTTAGACAGGGTCACAAGGTCACAATCGATTTTGGAGGCCACCTGGAGAGTCCAGGCCGTGAACTGACTCAAAAAATTTATATCAGAGCTGGAATGGTCCACCTCCCAGGGCTCAGCCTGCGCTAACACCCCAACCGCAGGATGGAGCCTGCCAGGCCCAGCTCAGAGAGAGGCCAGAGTTGTTGACCCCGTTAGCTGACCTCTTCAAACTTCAGGAGAATTTTTCTGGCAGTTACCACGGTGACTGGGCACTCCAAGCTTATCCTTCTTACTNCACCAAGCTTATCCTTTTTATAAAAAAAAAAAAAAAAAAAAAAAAAAAACCCACAAAAAATTAAGAAGAAAAAAAATGTTCAAACCTACCTCGTAGAGATGTCTATCAAGAACCAAATGTGTAAAAGTTTTAATTGTTTGCTTTTCTCTTGGGCTGCTCAGGCTCTGACTGGTACATCCGACGCGAACATCGAGAAAACGGTTTGGTTAAAAAACATTTCAACTTCTGTAAAAATAATGCTCAGTGGATTTAACGAGAAGCATTTCTAGTATCTGCCAGTGATCACAAGTGACACACTAAGAGGTTTATTGTGAAATAATATTTATTTTTCTTTCTGTATCTTTCTCCAAATTACTACCATTCCTTACTGAATTGAGAAGAAGCTGGGAAAAGGCTCAGGGAAAGGACTCTATGCTGCCTTTGTCTTTTTTCCTTTTAAAAACTATCTGCTTGGTGAAACATTAAGCATGCAGCAATACATTGCTTTGGTCTCTCAGAAGAGACTGCATAACCTATTTAATGTACCATGAAATATTATTTAAGAGGAAAAAAAAAAATCCAAAAGTTGTCAGACATTGTTAGTGCTGGTTTTTTCAGGCACTTTGAACACTAATCACTTCACACATAGAATTTAGCAGGTAAGCAAGGTCTCGTGATGCTGACAGAAAACACTTGAAGCACATCAAGGGATCACAGAGTGCGCTAAGTAAACAAGAAAACAAAGTGCACTCTTCATTTCCAAAACAATAAGGGGAAAACTGGTGCTTCCTAATTTCAGAGCAATCACATATTACATACAAAGCTTTTATGTAAATTTTCCTCATGCTCCTCTACTTGAAATAGCATCTTGCAAAAGGGAGCACTGGAGAGTACACTG
This sequence comes from Oreocharis arfaki, assembly GCA_013398015.1. Lineage (NCBI taxonomy): Eukaryota > Metazoa > Chordata > Aves > Passeriformes > Paramythiidae > Oreocharis > Oreocharis arfaki. Next base: position 23,878 of record VZRR01013922.1, on the reverse strand, counting down.
CATTATAGCTGGAAAAATCCTACTTAAGGACTCCTGATGGCAAACTGTCAATCAGTATTCCCTGCTTGTTATGAACTGCTCATTTCTGGAGTACAGCTAAACAGAGGTTTAATGATTGAAACTTTAATGGCATTTTGTCTCACACATGGTTCTGAAGTATCTTCTGTTGTTTGAAGAGTTAAAGGTGGATATTCAAATTGCTGCTCAGCCACTGCTCTGCTCCTCCTGGGCTTCTCCACTGGCAGTGCTGAGATGGCAGAGGGGACCGAGCTGCTGAGTTGCCTCTCACGGGCGAGATCACACAGACCCTATGGATACAAAAATAAAGCAGGAGGTTGGGGTGTGGGAAGCAAAAAGAACATAACTGATCTTTTGTTCCAGATTTATTTTTCATTTCTGCTGGAAGGATGAGAAAAAGGCAGTCCAGTGTGCGTGTGTTAACATTAAAAAAAGGTGAATGCAGCCATGGTACAGGACTCTTTCTCCTTCCAAAACTGATTCAATTGCTTTGAAGTATCATATGCCTCAATGCTAAATAGATACATAGACACATGATAATATTATTTAGCAATAGTGAATTAAACATGAAAACAATTTAAATTAAAAACACTTAAAGATTGTTTTCCTATTATCAAGGATGTGTTAGAAAAAGGCTAAGCCCCTCATTAGGAGATGAATTTTTTTCATTTGTGTTTTTGTTATGGCTATACAAGATGTTTTTATGCTTTCTCTTTTTTTCTCTGCATGAAATAATGTAAATTGAAACAATCAGGTGACTGATTAATAGTCAAGTGGGAAGAAAAGAAGTGTTTGTTGAATTTATTTTATTTTTTTTGCTTTCTTTTTGAACAACACTGTATATGTAAGCGTGTGTCTTTCAATTAGATACCATGATTTATGAAGTCATGCTCAGGGCTAGCCAGGTTGTTGACTCAGATTAGAGCTATGATGCCAGCTCATTCCCTGGTGACAAACACTGACTGTCCTTCCCGCAGCCAGGCACCCCCGGCAGCCTTATGAAAAGACCTTGTGGTTGGCACAGCACTGAGCAGGAAATGAGGTCCTCTCCGGTTTGGGACAGAGATGACTGGAGTTACAGAAAGCTGTAAAGCAAAATCAGCATCTCCTGAGTCACAGACTTTAAGCTCTGGTGGACTCCGCAGCTCCCAGGGTGACCTAGCCCACCAGCACTGCCTCTCCCACACCCCCACCAGCCTCCCACCGAGTGCCCGGGGGAGCACCCTGCAAACTGCGGAGTGGCATGGCATTGGACTGGTTTCATGTGGGAGAGGAGAAGACAGAGCACTACAGCCCCCCATTCTCCCCATGTGCCCCAGCCTGGTGCTCAGCAGCCTCCTGAGCGAATCCCTTTCTCCCTCATCCCTACCAGACAATTTTTTGGCACATTGTGTGGTGTTTTTCTAACAATATCACAAGGCTTTTATGTCGGCCTATAGCTTGGGTATCTTGGTGTGGCCCACCCTCCTCTAGGAATTTCACATACAAATCACTGGAAAACAGGAAATCCTTAAGAGCGAGTGGGAAGCTGTATGCCATGTTTGCCTCAGCACAGACAGCTGCAGACCACAGAGCATCTTGCCTTGTAGGTGCTACAGCAACCCAGACACCTGGACCTGAAATGGGGGAACCTGGCCCCCTGCTTCCAAGATCTTTGAGTCAGTAAGTGAGCTCCTGGAACGAGGTTAGAAACTCTTGCTGAATTCATGGAGTAGGACTCCCTGATGTTCTCTGTGTAACACTTTCACTCCGAATTCCCTCAATGCCATTGAAACAATAATATTTAGACCATTTGGGGCTGAGATTATTGCTTTAATAAATTGGGTTTTTATTGGTTCATTGTGGCAAATAAGCCCCCGATTGATTTTGCTCTTAATCAGCATGGAGAATGCATTCCGCTGTAATTAAATCCCGTGTAGCTGGGCACTCTGTGTTCGCTTGTCTCTTAGCTTGCAGTGGCATGAGATACAGCACATCAAACGCTGTACTCGCCACGATAGGCACCCTGCCAGCCCGCGGAACGATGATGCTCGCCTTTAGCGTGCTTACAACGTGTATGGCTGGAGCACGTTTGGAGCAGCGGGCAGCGCTTGGGAGACATAGGAAACTTATTAGAGGAGGAAGATGGCCAGGGATAAGGTCTTTTCTCTCCAGGAAGGTTTGACCCCCGTCTCTGAAAAGGCTGCGAGAGAGGCGGGGGCTGCTGCCCCGCCCGCTTTCCATAGGTCCCCGCAGCCCCCGGCGCGGCTCCGCTGCCGTTCCTGGAGGCTCCGGCTGGGGCACCCGGGGCAGCCGGGTCCCCTCGGCCGGCGGGAGCGCGGCCGGGCTGCCAGGCGGGCAGTTTTGAAGAGTCGATCTTCATAATACAAATCCCCCGGCTTCGCCTCCCCGCCAGCGGCGCGAGCCAGCTTTTTAATTGAATCCCGGGGATTTGGCCGCAGTCGAGAGCCCCGGTTCGGGCCCCAGCGCCGTGGGTCCCCCCTCCCGAGAGCGGGACCGTCTCTTGAGGGCTCATCTCTCGCCTCTAAACCCAGGGAAGGGGGGGCTCCGGCGGCCTGGGGGAGCCCCCCGGCCCGGGCCTCCGGGAGGCAGAACGCGGGCTCGCTGCACCCCGGGGCTGGGGGCGGCGGGGGGGGCGGGGGCAGCTGGNNNNGGCCGCTCCTGGCTGCTCCCGCCTCTCGCCCGGGCAGTGCTTTAGGGGGGGCTCAGGCCGGATCCTGCCCATTCTATACGTTAATGCTCTTTTCTCTCCGGCTGCAGGGAAGCAGGCCAGCGGATAATTACCCCTCACTGCAATCCGCAGAGCTGGCCTAATCCGAAAGCTCAAGTGCCCGTAAGTAAAACTTCAGGAAAAAGTTATTGAAACTGACAAATACAGGGTGACAAATAATCAATAAAAGCCCAGTCCCACATCCTTTATTGTTTCCAGGCACTAACAGCAAGTAATGAAACCTCGGCGAGGACGGGGGAGGGAGCGGCAGGGATCGGGCGCTGGGCTGGTTCCTGGAAAGCCCCCACTGAAAGAGGCCCAAGGAAGGACCCGGCAGCACAAGGGAGACGATTCCGTCCCCATGGGAGAGAGGAAAATGCCACCCTCCCAGCACCCCCCTCTTCCCTAAGCCCTCCCCGCCGGCCGGTGGCGGGCCCGGGGCGCTCCGGATGGGCGAGCCCGGGAGGCGCCTGCCAAGCCGGGAGCTTCTGCACGACCCCGCGGGCAGGGACGCCCCGGAGCCCGGTGCCACCCGGCAGCCGCGGGCAGCCTCGGGCAGCCTCGGGCCACGCACCTATTTCACGCACCCGCACAAAATATCAGGCGCTTTAATCTGCGTTCTGAAATCTACAACATCCCTGAACACCCAACGCGCTGCTTCTCATTAGCATCTCGGCCCTGGATTTTCCACGCCGCAGTTTCTAAAGTTTCAGCGAAGGACGCCGGGCAAGATAAATCCGTGCTGTCGTTTCTCTCCCTTTCTGTCTCTCCAAATTAAGTTTTGATCTATCAGTTTAAACAGTGGCCAGAAAGTTGATTCACTTTCTGTTAAGATTTCGAGTTAAACCGGGGGCTCCTCCAGTGTCTTTAAGCTTTTGAGCTGTGTAAATGAACTGCAGTGTCACATAATCGATGGGGAAAACTCAGCTGTCACAGATACGAAAGCAGCCTCCTGCCACAGCAATAACGTGATTTGGCATTTCAAACTTTGGAAACGTGCTGTCTGCGCGTCCGGGGCTCGGGGGGGAAGAGGGCCGGGGGCGACGCCCCGGGGCGGGCGGGGGGACAGCCCCCAGCCACGGTGGCCCCCGGCCTCGGCAGCCCCGACTGCCGGCGCCCCGCACCGCGGCACCCGCTGCCGCTCCACTGCCGCTCCCTCCCTTCCCGACACACGCTGCGAAAGTTGTTTCCCAACTTTGGCGTTAGGGGAGGGTTGACCCAGAACAAATCTCAGTGTCTCGGTGGCCTTTCCAAAGCGGCCGTGCCCCCCCGCCCCGAGCCTGCGGGACGTGCCCATCTGGAGCACGCACCGTGAGAGCAACTGTGCTGCGTACAGCCACAGCGGCCATCAGTCACTAAAAGCCACACGCTTCAGTGGACCGGGGATAAAACGAAGTCCTGGTGACGCCTGGTTAAACCACTGACCCTCTTGCGAGGGCCGGAGAAGGGGGGAACGCGACCCCCTCCCGGCAAACCTAGCTTTGGGGGGCTTGGCGCGGGGCTCTGCAGGGCGATCCCCGCAGCGGCCGTGCCCCTCTCCCGGAGCTGGCAGCACCGCCCAGGGCCCCCGGCCCGACCTTGCCCCTGGGCGGCAGCGGGGGCGGCAGCGGCAGCTCCTATGGGCACGGGGTTCCCACCGAAATGGTTGTTTTTATATCGGCTTGGGTGGAAAAACCAGCTCTTGGGCAGGGTGTGCTCAAAGCCGTGGGGTAACCACTGCCCTCGGCCCCCTGCCCCTCTGCACACCCCGATTTACCCTCACACACGCGCAGGAAAACAATTCACACAGAATGTTCAGACGTTTTCTGGAAGGGAAATGCTTTAGTTTCAAATTAGGAAGCTCTCTCAGATGAACGATAAATTCCCCTTTGGTCAGGCTATGGTGTTTTATCATATCTTGGTGGTTTTGTCCTCACCAAAAAGGGCCCCGGAGGCTGAATCAAGAAACAGGATTTCGGATAGTTTGATTTGACATAAGGAAACTGTTGCATTTGTAATATTATAAGACACTAAAGGGGGAAAATGAAACCTCTGTAGCTGAGACAAGAACTGTGCCTTAGTGCCACTACGTTTCAATCCCCATTCGGATATAATTTAAGTCTTCTCCGGCTTACAGTAATATACTCTCCAACCTTGAGGCTATCCAAAAGGAGGGATTTAATGAGGCTGAGTTTATACACTTATATAATTTAGGGGTTTCGCTGTAGCTGTAAAGTGACAATTGGTACATGTGTAGTGCAAAAGAGCTGAAATCCCATCCAGGGACCAAGTTGGCTATTTGTGAAGGAGCTGTCATTTCCAGCAGGGGGGCACAATGAGAAGGCCAGGAGCGATGGGGCTCTGATCTCCACCAAGGAGAGATAACCACCTGATTAAATGGGGCTCTTGTTCCCTCGTTACTCGATCGTCGTGTGAACTTACCTTATTTACAATTATAGGCAATGAGTGAGTCGCCCAGACTGTAAAAGACCTATAGCTTTGGGTTTACTCCTCCCTTTATTATCAAGACCATCTCTTGGACAGGTTTCTGGACCACTCATAGCATGGGAGCACAGAAACTCTCCTAAGGAGGGAGGGGATGTGTACGTTCAGAGCCGTGCATGGTGAGCGCAGCGCGCACACCCTCCCACACCCCCCCGCTGGGAACCGAGCAGGAGGCCGGGCCCAGCAGAACCAGCCTGTCGAAATCGGATGTTTACAGCGCGCAGGCACGTGTGAACACCACCAGAAAGCAAAGGGACTCGGCGTTAGGTGAAGGACTATTTTGTACTCCACGTCTGGTGTTTGCTCATTTTCCAGGTGAAACCAGGCACGGCGGCTGGTGGAGGACACCCCCCTCTCGGGTCACTCTGGAGCCCAGGTGTGCGCCAATGGCATCAGACAGTGATGTACATCTACGCTGAAATTTAACGCACTCTGTTCTCCATTTTAATATTAAATGGTGCAGTGTTTGCCGGATTATTATCCCACTATTGCTTGTGCATTTGTCTCTTATGTCTAGTGCCTGTCATTACACAAAGCGTTTTGAAGAGCTAATTTCAAAAGACAGAAAGTCTACACTTACTATAAAAGTCATTAAATTAGCATGACAAGCATAAAGTTCCTAGGTTATAATTTGGTTATAGATCTGAAATCTTCCCTGCTTTCTCTCTCCCCTTGAAGGATGAAGGCTGAAGTGAGGCACTGACTCGAAGTTAGGACAATTGAGCTGTCGATTGCTTGGTGGAGAAACAGGGAAGAGATGCAGGCTCCAACACCACCTTTTTGGCAGTGCAGGGAGTGACAAGAAAGAGTTCTGATTTTCTCTCACGTCTCCCAGCAGCCAGGGAAAGGTGTGATCAGATGGTCTTCTACTACAACAGGTGGGAACAAAACAGAAGAAAAAAATCTAGATGCATTTCTCGTCGATTAAAATGTTGCTGGAATAGCAGGATGCGTGTCTTTTATATCCCGCTAAATGCGAAGATGGGAAGATGTGTTATAAAAGCAGCTATTGGCTGTTTCCCCTAAGGCTGCAACATCCCCTTCATTTTAATCGCTTCTTCGTTTTGGAAGGAAGCTGGGGAGAGGAGGGGGAGGGCTCCTTCCCCCAGCTCCCCGTGCATCTGCAGTGACGGGGGACTGCAGGAAGCCCTGGTGGTGCCAGGGCCGGCAGCGTGGGAGCGCCCGCTCTGCCCGGTCGGGCATCCTCTCCCTGACACGTCGCATTTCGACAACGAGAAAATTAGAGAAGGGACGGGGCATTCAAAGTCGGTGCTCACAGAAGAGGCTACCCTAGCAGTTATTTAGTATAAAAATCTGCTGTCAACTTTTTTTTTTCCCGTCAGGATCAGCGAGGTGCGTTTCTTTGCGCTGGTTCGTTTGCTTTTAACCCAGGCATGCTGCCAATTGTGGAAGCTTTCCATTTACCTTTTCTTCTTTAAGCGTTTTAATTATCATCACTGACCTGTTGGGCATACCTACAGTATCAATGTCCCTTTTACATCGCTGCCTTCCCTTTCTCTGCATGTTTCTGCTATTTAACACTTGCTACCTTTGCCATTAGAGTCCTAGAGTGACCCCCATGGGTATCTTTGAAAGAAAGACCCTCTGCATTCCAGCACTGCCTCCTTACCCGAGTAATAGCAAAGGGACCATTCAGACACATGGACCACACTGAAGCATTAATTAGGCTGATGAAATCCATAGAAATGTATGGATTCAGCATAATCGAGTTTCTTCTGCTGACTATAGTTAAGGAATACGTGAGCAGCTGGGAGAATAGAAAGTACTGTTAGGGTGAAGTCATGCATGTAATTGAGTATATTTAACATAACCATTTTAATGATCGGTGATTAAAAGTGCATCTACTTAAATTGTATACCTCTGCAATTTGTCCATATCAACTTTAGAGCACACACAAAGAAAAGGTCGTCATATAAATTTATAAACAAGATCTCTTCCCGGCTACACATGACTCGAGCTGGAATGATAACTCGGCAGCAGCGAGGGGGGAAAGGCCTTTCGCGAGAAAATAGCTACGCCAGTGCGATATTAATTAATCACTGGTTTGGCCCCCTCTCTCTCTTGTGCAGTCACAGTATTAGAAGTGCATAATAAGTGAGTTTTCTTTTCATCCGTAATTATTTATAACAATCAGATCACTCGGGAAAAAAATCCCTGGGTTTCTTTCCCATATTAAAGAAGTATCTTTTCCCTCGCTTGACAATATTGTGTGTGTGTGTGCATATACATATAGTCAAATAAAATACTTGGCCTTTTTTTTCTTTTTCTGTCCGCAGAAACATTGCCGGAGATCCAGCAAAACCCGATAAATTATTAAACTTCTCCTGGCGCTAAACTTGTATGCGGAAAGGTTAAGGACTAGAAACACAGACAGTGTTTGGGGGAGCCATAGTTCATGGGCACGGCCGTGTCTCCTCGCAGGAGACCCCTGAGAATGGGAAATTAGCAGTCGAAATCTGCTAGTGGGGACTGGATCCCACAAAGCCCACGCGTTGGGAAGGCTGAGTGTCTCTCTCTCGCCTATTCAATCTGCCCAGGCTGGTTGCAGCGAATAAATAGAGTCATTGTGGAGCCCATACACAAACCGACCCAACTCCCTCCCCCATCCCTTCTCGCCCTCCCCCCGTCCCTTTATGCTTAAACGCACACAAATCTGCAACCGCTTTGCACTAAGAGCAGCCCAAACTTTTCTTCCCTGTACTGTACGACGCCTGTGGGAAAGGTTTATTCACACGTATAGAATATGTACTTATGGCAGAGAGACGGGGGTTCACGCTGGGTGAGGGCAAACAGGAGCCTGCCAGGAGCAGGACCCATCCTGCCCTCGCCCCGCCGGGCGGGCGGGCGTTCCTCTCTCCGCGGAAGATAACGGTTCAAAGTAGCCAGATGCATTAAACAGCCAC
>VZRR01013914.1:0-22614 GCA_013398015.1 Oreocharis arfaki | reverse complement strand
AAAACTGCAGCAAGAAGCAGCCCAGCACGTTGTGGAGGAGGAGGAGGAGGAGGAGGAGCAGGTTCCCTGCCCGTGGCAGGGGTTGGAACAGCCTGATCCCCGCAGGCCCTTCCTCCCCAAACCATTCCGTGGTTCTGTGACCCGCCCGCCTCACGGGTCACTCTGGCACGGGGACACTCAGGACACGAGCGCCTGGGGGTGCCCGTGGCTCAGAGCTGTGGTGGTGGCACTGCTCCCACGGCTCGAGTGGCACCAGCACAAAGGAGAAAAAGAAAGGGGGGGAAAAAAAATCACGAGTAAATAAAAATAAGCCCATTTGCAAATATTGTAAGGAATGCATGTTCTCATACGTGCTGCTATTAAGTCCGTTCGTATCATATCAGCAAACATCATGTCAGCTTGGAGAGGTTCCTGCTTATTTCTTTTTTCCCTGTGAAATGTTTTTCAATGCCTGAGCGAATCAAAATGAATGTAAATGAGGTTTATTAAGTCAGCCCCACACGGCGCTGTATTGTCAGCGTTTGTAGGCTGTGACAGGTTCGTTATTGCGGCTCGAAGGGAATGTCACAGGCACAGCAGTCTGCAGAAGGAACTTTTTAAAAGAATAATAATAATAATAACAACAACAACAACATCTCAGGACTCTCTGTGGTTCTCTGGGAAGTCATTCTGCAGGGAGGTGGGGGCTCTGCAGGGCACTGCCAGCCCGGCTCCGGGCACGGGGCTGTGCTCAGGTGCCAGCCTGGCTGTGCTGGGGCAGCTCTGGGCTCCAGAGTTCTCTCCTCTCCTGGTTCCACACTCCACAGATCCCCAGGACATCTGGAACACATCCCTCTGTGACTGTAACCCCGTCGAGCTGTCTCAGAGTCTTGCTGGTCTTCACTGAGCCGGGCTCATTATTTTTAGTAAATTACGTGGGCCTTGGCTATGCTGCAAAAACAACTGGTTAGGGGTAGTGTTAATGTTGTTATTTATTTACATTAAAAATAGCAGAGACACCCATCCGAGGTTCCAGGTGCTAATTGTACAATAAATTCCAATTTATTACCCACTCAGCCTCATTAATATCCTCATTTCCATGGGCACTCGGCCAGCCACCACCCCGCTGTCATCCAGGAGCTCCTCTCCAGCCCTCCCAACCCCTCTCCAGTGTTTGTGGAGCCTTGGCCAGGCCAGCAAACCCTGGGTGTTTTTGGATATGATGCAGCTGTAAACGGGCTTCAGGAGCATGGAGGGGATGCCCAGGGATCTCTCGTGGGATCCCCTCAGTGGCATCTTTCCATCTCGTGCTCCCCTCTCACCCTGGGCTGGAGGACCTCACTGATCTTGTCTCCTGAAACCCTGTCCTCCTCTAGGCACGAGTCCCTGTGTGCCCCTGCCGTGAGGTTTGCAGAGCTCAGAGGTGCTTGGGCTAAATTGTTCCCTTTCTCCAGAGTCCCATTCTCCTCCCGCCCATCCTGCAGGAAGATGCTTTCCCTGGGAGCAGCAGGGAGGGCGGGGATGTCCCAGCAGCTTTCAGAGCCATTGGTGATCCTGGTGTGGCCGTGAGCAACCCCAGCCCTTCCTCAGCTGTCCCCACTGCTGACAAAAGCAGTGAAATCCTGCCTGGTTGTGTTCTTGGGGGCACAGACAGGGCCCAGCCGTGTCCTGGGGCAGCTCCCCCCAGCACTGGCCCAAAACTGGCCCAGCACAGCACAGAACACACCTTGGCCAGTTCAGAGTGGGTCAGCAGCCTTCTGAGGGTGTCGCATTTTGCCTGACAAAGGGATCGGTTCCCCGAGGGGCTCGGTCGGTGCCAGGGGCCTCGTGGTCCGTCTGGGCACAGGGAGCTGCAGCCTGGCACAGACCTGGGAGGGGTTTGTGTATTTATCCCTCCTTTCAATCATCTCCAAACCACTAAACCATTTCACAAGGGCGAAGGAAAGCATCGATTACAATTACAGCGAAAAACTCTTTCAAGGCAGAGCCGGGTAGGGAGAAGATGCAATGATCCATTTGTAGTTTTTCACCAGGTGCTCCATAATATTATGGTCTGTTTCCTCCCCACCCATCAGCTCTGCCCCTGTCCCAAGGTGTCTCTAAGATCCTGGTGTTTCCTGGCAGAAGGAGACAGAGACCTCTGAACACACAGCGGTGTCTGTACCATCAGTGAGACCCAAAACAGAACAGAAAACTGATTTTCTTCTCTGGAAAACTCATGGACTGGTTTGCACACAGATGTGCCTCTGTCTCTGCCTCCCCATCCCGTGGTACTCAGAAAGAAAAATCCAAAATGTTTCTCTTTTCCCCCTGTATTAAAATGGGCAGCAGCTTGTATAAAATATAATGAAATCGGTAATTTAACACAGCCTAAATGTTGGGCAGAAGGATTTAACGTAGCCTAAATGAAGGAAAATGACCCAAAAACTTTTATCCTATGTGAAATACGTTACTGCTGTGCAAGGTAAATGGAAAACTTGGATGATGCCCCTTAAAAACAAAAGGATATATCCAAAATGAGCAGCCCGCAGGCTGTCCGGGCTCTGCTGCTTCAGGGACACTTGGGAATTGTCTGTGCCTGCAGCACCTCCCTGAGATACGGGGCAGGGGCAGCTGGGAGTGCTGGATTTGGGAAACAGGGGCGGAAGGACGGGGAAGAACTGAAAATTCCAGGGATGGAATGTGGGCCGGAGCCGGCGCTGCCCCATGAGACCAGCACTTGCTCCCCGCATCCACCGTGGCACTCCGTGGGCTGCAGCCCCGATAGAGCAAATCAAATTATCTCCTAATTGGTTAATTGGAGAGGGGTTCTGCAGAGCAGCGAGGAGCGAAGTGAGCCGGGCTGAGAGAAGTGCCCGTCTGAGAGCGGGGCTGTGATTGCTCTCTCCAGGGCTGCCAGGCAGGGAAAGGGGGGCTGGGGGGGCACTGAGCGTGGTGATGGACACGGGGGGGCCGAGGGGTCCCGGGAATGAGGGAACATCTCTGCTCCAGTGGGAGCTGGAGCGTGGTGGCTCGAGGAGGACAGGCTGGGCAGCACACGAGGGCCGAGTGGTCACGGCTGGGAATTTGGGGAGAAGGAGACTGCAGATGTGCAGGGGTTGTGTTTGGGAGCCCCTGTGCCCCCACAGAGCCCTGGGCTGGATGGGGCCCCGTCCTGCCCGCTCACAGCCGGGTGACGCGAGTGGGACCTCCCTGCATCGCCCTCTGCATCCCCACACGAGGCTCCCTCAGCCTGCCTGCCTGCCGAGGATGAAGGACTCCTGTTCGTGTTCCTGTCAAAGGCAGGGCGGGGAGGAAAGAGCAGTAAACACGGGATTTGTGCCTGGAGGAAGCACAGCCCTGCCCCGCGGGAGCAGAGCCGCCCCGGCCGTGGGCAAGGCTGGCGGTGCAGCCGCGGGTGCCAGGGCAAAGGTGGGTTTGGATTTCCCAGCCTTGTGCATTTGCCTTTAAATTCCAGCCAGATGCCACATTAACTTGCGTGACTCCTTGTCTGTAACAGCACATAATGCAGCTCGAATGATGTAACTCACTGTGATGCCAAAATTTATAGGAGAAGACACTGCTTGCCGAGGTCAGGCTGGTATCTGATTTAAGCTGGCAGCAGGAGCAGCAGTGTTTCTGCGAACCTACACCAGGGCTCTCCAGCAAATCACATTACTCTGAGAGACTTTGGCGGGCCCCTCATCCAGACAGCTCTTCAAACCCAGGGACATCAATTAGGCTGGAGTGCATCAAACCCACGCAGGGCGCTCCGGGAGCCGCCTCAGACTAACTCCAAAAGCACTTGCAGCAAGAGAGATTTTTTTTTTTTTTTTTTTGGGTGGCTTTTTTATTTTTTTCTTTTAAATGAGCAGAAGGATTCTAGATAAACTCGATAAGGGCTGGAATCAAAACAGGATCCTAGAGCCAAAAGTGGAGTGACAGCTACTCCAGGGAGTGAAATCGCTGACAGCTCCCGAGCAGACAGAGAGGAGCGCGATCAAACACGCGGGGCCGGCACCTCCATCCCATCCCCGCCACACAGGCACGTCCCAGAGAGGGGCCAGGGCCAGGCACTGGGAAATGGAGCCCAAAGACCAGCTCTGGAGGGATGTGGAGCTCTGGGTCCCAGCAGAGCCGGGCGGCCCAGGATTGTCTGAGGCACAGAGGAGCCAGGCCGAGTCCTGCCCCAGGCCGGTTCTGCTGCTGCAGGAGCTCCCGAGGGGACACGGGGGAGAGAGTCGAGCCAAAAGAGTCCCGTTGTGGAGGAAAAGGTCAAAAGGCCCTGAGCAGAGAGCAGTTCTTGACAAGCATATGGGGAAATGAGGCAGTGAAAAAGCCCCATGCTCAAAGCTGGACGCGGCCCCGTCCTTCTGGTTTAGCTCCCGTTCATTCCCTGTGTTGGTGTTACCTGTGGTTGTCTTGGGAGCTGAACACTTTAAAAATCAGGTTGCAGGTCACTCCCAGGCCAGGCTGGCCAGGGCTTGGAGCAACCTGGGCTAGTGGAAGGTGTCTCCTTCCTCCCTTCCCCTCAGTGGAGTGGGCTGAGCTTTAATGTCCCTCCCAACCCAAACCATTCCGTGATTCCATGATTCTGCTTCCCAGGGCAAGTGGCAGTTCAGGTTGCAGGGGGTACCAGGGTTTCAGCTCCTCTCATTTCTCAAGACCTTGTGTGGTGCTGTAGTTTGAGCTCCAGTCGGTGTCTGGGATCAGCTCTGGAGGTTCTCGGGCTGCACCTGAAGCTCCATTTGCACAACGTTACCTGTAAATAAGTGCTGATTTTTAAGCCGTGGTTAAGGTCTCACCAAACAGCTTAAAATTATAATTTAGAGCAATAATGCACTGGGACATGAAATAAAGTCGCTGGTGGTGACATCAATAATGTACAGAATAATAAAAACTGCTGCTGTTGCTGGGAGCCCGTGGTCAGCTCGCACATGCCAGGGGGGCAGGAAGGAGTGAGAAACCTCGGGAAGGTTTTCCAATCACTCCAGCCACCATCTCTAATTCTTTTCTTAAAGTACAAAATCATTCTTCCCCTGATCTCACTTGTGGTCAGAGCTGGGTACGGGCCCATCACTCACGGCGGTGATTTGGTTCAGCAGGTGTTGGTTGGGCCATCGCTCATTCCGGGCTAATCTGCTGGCGGCTGTCAGGGGTTATGGAGTATTTATTGAGTTTGTGTCAGCTCCAGATGACCAATAGCCAGCAGCCGCTGGATGCCCATTGACACTGATGGTATTGCTGAATTAAACTGGGTGATGTATACAGAACTTGCTTAGAGCTGGTAATGAAGCTGGGAACCATTTGAAACACAGTCCAGAGCCCCCAGCGCTCGGGGCTCTGCTCTCTACCTTTTAAATAAAAAATTATTATTATTTTCTTTTAACGCCAAAGGAGAGGCCATGAATCGAGCTCCCCTGAAATATTTAGAGAGAAAAATAGAGTAACCCAATGGAAATGAAAATCATCTTTATATTCTGCAGATTTACTGCCTGCTACTTGGGCAGTGACTGAGGAATTTCTCAGCTGCTTTTTAGAAAAGGCATCATGGGGGAAGGAGAGGCAGGGAGGATGATGAACTGGTTATTGATTCTGCTTCAAGGATCCTTTAAAAGGTTTTGCTGAGCACCTTCAAATCTCATTGACGTGGGCTCAGCACAGGGCAGGGTCTGGCCGTGCCTGGGCTGTTCTGTCACGTGCGTGGCTGCCTGGAAGCTGCACCCCCTGTCCCTGTGATCCCGGGTGTCCAGCGGGGCTGGGGCTCCGTGTGCTGCCAGCAGCTCGCCCCTGGTGTGGCTGGGAGGGGAAGGTCCCTCGCACAAGGCTGGCTGGGCCGTGCAGGACAAGGCTCCTTCCAGCAGGAGGTGGAGGCGGGAGCCAGGGCTGGAGTTTGGCTTTTGCCCATGGGCTGAGGGGCAGGGGCAGGATGAGGTTTGGGATGGCCCCAAGGCTCCCAGCCGAGCCCACAGCAGGTCTGGAGGATGTCCCACCCCAGCTGTGGAGGCTGAACACCCCTGAGCAGCCCCAGCCTCCTGTGAGACTCCCCTTTGCCACCGGGATGGAGCCGGGCTCGGGGTTGGTGATCCAGGCTGCTGCTGAATTATTCTGCACAGAGCATCGGAGTTAATTCGGGGGACAATCAGCCTGTGCGAGGCTGTCAGAGCTGCTGGCTGGGCCCCGCCGTGCTGGAGCAGGAGCAATCAGAGCTGTGACCTTGGCAGGGCCGGGGTCAGACCGCAGCCGTGATTGAGTGCCGGGGAGAAGGCTCTGGAGCTGCGATTTGAATACCTGTTTACATGTGGGATAATGGATGGGCACCCGCTGCCTGCGGGGCTGTAACTCACTCCGGGGATGCTGGGACTGGGATGACACCATAAACCACGGCAGCAGAGAGCAGGAGCAGCACAGGCCCCGCCGTGATTTACAGCCGGGGCTCGCTCCCCGGCCATCTCATCTGCTGGCTTTTATTGCAGACACTGCGTGGAGAAATTATTATTGTAAAAATTTGTTTAAAGGAGCTCTGTAAACTCTCTTTGATCTGACAGTTTCGCCTTAAAATCCTCCTGTTCTTGTGGCTGGAGGAGAGGGTGTTTGGCATCTAAATCATCAGTAGGTACAACTGCATCCGAGTGCCTGGTGAGAGAATTCTCACTCTGGATTTTACCTCTGGATATGGACCCCAGGGTGGGGAGAAGCAGGGGACAGGGCTGAGGAGCCTCAGCATGGGTGGCCTGTGTCCCTGCAGAGCCCAGCAGGGTCATTAGACCCTGTTAGACCCCGTCTGGGCTCGTGTTTTGCCCAGCTCCCACAGCCAGGCTGTGCCTGTCCGTGCAGCAAAGGGGGCCCGGGCTCTCCCATCAGCATCCAGCCTGCACAGGCAGGCCCTGAGCCCCCAAAACCTCTGTCCTCCCCAGCCAGGGTGGTGCTGCTGAGACCCCAGTAACAAGTGGATGGGCTGGCAGGGCTGGGAGGATGCGGGCAGAGCCGAGCTGCAGAACGGGCACCTCGTTCTTCCTGCCAGAAGGAAGGGTGCTGGTGGCTGCTCGCAGCTCCTGCTCCTCCCGATGAATAATCTTGCTGAAGTCTTTGCTGAAAAGCCTGGTTCAGGATTAGGGCTGAAAGCTCGATTTGATTAAAAGAGTCAGGAGCAAATTAGGAGCCATTGGGTGCTTAGTCTTGCCACTTTTTATAATAGGGCCCCAGATGAAAATATTTCAGTTGCTGTTTGCTCTTCTTTAGTGTCTTTCTCCAAGGGACTGCCAGGAGCGCTCCCAGCCCAGCTCCCCGAGCTCAGGTGGGCACAGGGACCTGGGCTCAGCCGCTCTGAGCCTCAGACCGGCTCTGTGACCTTGGCTGGGCTCTGCCTCTGCACTGCCTGTGCTAAACAGGAGATAATATTTCTCTATTTCCTGCAGCGCAATGTGAGAATAAATCAAGTGGGAACGGTGGCTGCTGGGGATGTCTGGGAGCCAGTGCCCTCCCGAGGTTCAGCTCTAGACCTAGGGCAGATAATCAGGAGTTTCACACAAATAAGCAGTCGGTGCCTGCCTCCCACCCTACAATTTGCCATTCCTTGGCACCCAGCTGGCCCCCAGAGCTGCAGATCCTGAGCCCCTGAGTGTGTTCCCCCGGCTGGAAGGCAGGAGGGGACTCCTTCGCTTGTGACTAATTGTCCAAAGCCATCTCACCCCGGGGTGATCTGTAAACGCTGCACCTCTCCGTGTCTGCGTGGCAGGGAAGGCAAGAAGCAGTTTGGAAAGATCAATCATCTGAATTCATCACGAAAGGCTCTGGCACCCAGGTCCCTGCCCCTCCTCGGCCGAGAAAATGATGGTGCTGAGAGATTACGGCTTGAGAAGAGCTTTTCTGTGTCTCCATAGCTTTTTGATCCTAAGATAAATTACCCGGGGAGCACTAACTGCTCCCTGCCTGTGCTAAACAAAGATAATGGCATTTGGAGTCACCTCCACGTAATGATGCAGCCACCAAATAAATTCTCTTCTCTGCCTGCCCAGCAGCAGAGCAGGGAAGGGGTTCGGGCACCCTGATGGCTGGGAGGGGGGAGGGAGGCTGTGCCTTGTGCCCTGCTCTCTTGGGACTGCCTTAAAAAAAAAAAAAATCAAGTTCCTAAACAGCTGAAAAAACATTAAATGCTCCATATACTCTCTATAAACAAGCAGTTAGAGAAATCCAGGCTGGAAAACACTTGGTGGAATAAGGTCAAGCTTCTCATATGAATCAAATTAGTGGCCGCTCAACGAACACCACACAACATTAGGCTGAGGGGACCAGGGAAATGCTGCATTTTCAAGGTTATGCTTTTGTTTCCTGCCGGAGCTGCTCCCTGCCAGGGGGCCTTGGCCACTCCGAGTCGCTCTGAGGGGGCTGAGCGCTGTCCCCTTTCCAGCACCTGCTCCAAAGGTGACAGAGAGGATCCCTGAGTGCTGTGGGAGAAGGGACATCGTGTTGCAGACACGTGTCAGCTCCCCCAGGCACCTGCCTGGTGTGGGAACGACCCCTGGAAATAGCAAGGAAATGGTGGGAGAGGCTTAAACCCTGAAGGGAATTACAGACAGGAACTGCAAGAGGAAATCACCTGGAGCAGCTCCCATGGCTGGGGGACCAGAGCGTGGCACGGGAAGCCACAGGGTGGCCATGGGGAACCAGGACAGGGCCCTCACCGAGGGGCCGGGCTGAGGCTCGGGGGGCACCTGGGCTGCCAGCAGGGATCGGGGTGTTGGGCCCCAGCATGGGAACACTACTGTCCAGCAGGGCTGGACCCTACAGCCCCAGCCTGGCCGTGCTCCGGGACCAGGGGATCGGGGATGCGCTCCCCCTGCCCCGTGGTTGTGCTCTGGAGCTGTCTCAGCCAGCCTGTCACACAGCCAGGGTGTCTCACTGTCATCCCTCCCTGCCTGGCTCCGTGCAGGAGGGCCGGGCGCTGTTTCCTTCAGGAAAGGGAGATGGAGCATTGCTCTGGATGCAGGGAGAGTTCCTGAGACTGAAGCGTTCAATTTTACTCCACCGAGCATCCAGTATAATCCATTGAAAGGGCACTGTCCTTCAGGCCTTTCAGCTGGGCTGACAGCTGCCCACTGATTAATTGACAGGTTAAAAAGATTGATTCCACATGTCAGAGCTGTAACCCTGCCAGAACAATGCTGCTGTCAATTGGGCTGTAAAACAGACGCTTACATTAACGGCCCTGACAGCGGCGGCGCACAAACACATGCACCTGCCTTTATGGAGAGCCTAAACACACAGCCGGGCGCAGATTAATCATCCTGAAAGCAGAGCTGGAGGATCAAATAAATGTTTCTGCGGTGCACGAGTGGCGCGGCGCTGCCTTGGCACCGAGTCCCGCTGCAGATGGTGCCCGGCGGGGGCCGCCGAGGGCGCGGGGACCCGGGGCTGGGGGCTGCAGTTGTGCTCCACGCCTGAGCAACCGCCCGGGCCACGCTCCCACCCTTCTCGGGGCTCTGTGTGAGTGTGTGCACAGGGCACAGCCGTGCCCAGCCTCGCACGGGCACGCGTGCAGCCCCCTCCCTCTCCCAGGTGCCGCTCACCTGCGGGCGCATTTGGGCGCAGGTTCCCCAAAGCCCCCGGGCAGCTGGCCCAGCTCAAGGCTGGGAGCGTGTTCTGATGTCAGAACAGGAATGGCCCTGGATGGGACGTGCTCAGGGGTCAGTGTGGGCACGGGGCAGTAAATCACTCCTCCCTTCCTCTCTCGCTGGCTTCCCTCCTCAGCAGAATGTAACTCATTAATATCTGCCACGCCGGGCTGCTCCCAGAGCCCTCAGCTGCAGCACGCTCCGGTCACTGCAGGACTGCTTTTCTTCCTGCTGTGCTGTGAGGCCGGGCAAATGGCCCAGTGAGAGACCTTGCCCCTGGCCTGGGGGTCTGACCCAGAGCTGGGCAGGGCTGGAGCCAGGGCCGGTGGTTTTCCCACCCTGACCTGGAGCATGTCCGGATGGAAAGTGCTGACAGCAGCCCCCAGCTCCCCACCCAGCGTGCTGAGGAATGAAAAAACCCTCTGCAATCTGGAGAGATAAGGAGAGGTTGAGTCACGAGTGAGCTGGGCTCTGCCAGAAGACGTTTCAAAGCTTTTATGGCGAGATTCAATACAGATATACAGAGATCAATTATCTTAAAAGCAGCAAGGAGGTTCAGCAAATATTTCCAGCTTTAAACAGGTTTATTTCCATCTGCACTTATCTGTGCTATTTAAACTCCATTGCTTGCAGTTAATCTTTTGTAATGCAGCATAAGAGGGCTTATTTACTTTCTAATGACATCAATTGGCCATAAATATTAGACATCTAAGGTTCGCTGGAGCTATAGGGACAGTTTTCCATTCCTGCTTGACATTTGACTATTTGCAGTGCTTCCTTTCTGTTTGTTCTTGTGTGACTCACTTATCGGCTGTCATAGGCCCGCTTCGATTTATTTAAATGGAATGAATAAGTACATTAGGCAGAGCTGTCAGGAGGGGAGAGGATGGGAACTCACGGGGATGAGTGATAAGTCAACAAGCTGCAAGGGAGATTCTCGGCAGAGCTGCACAAATCAAAGCGCTAAACGGGAGGAACAAAGGCAGCGCGGTGGCAGATTCCGGGATGAGCGGAGCTGCAGATCTCGGGGCGAACAGGAGCTGCCGTAATCTGTGGGGCACGGCGAGCCGCCGGCTCCTCACGGCACATCCCGGGAGCGGGCGCTGCCCGGAGCCACAGCCCGCAGCGCCCCAGCAGCACCGGGAGCTGTAAGAGTTATTAGAGGATCAAAGGCTCCAGACTATTATCTGCCGCTAAGGTGGGAGCTGTGCAAACACCCAGATAGCTCTGGACCTGGGAAGACAGTTTTTCTTTTTAATTTTCTTCGTTGCGTAGTACTTAGCCGGGCTAATTAATTGTGGGAAGCTCATATCGCAGCCCTGCTGGAGCTGTTTGCCTCGCATGTATTAGTGATGGTCTGGGAGCGGGGAGATACCTCGAGTCGGTTCGTCATTTTCAGATGATGGAAGGAACTTGCTTGGTGGGAGAGTGATAAAGTTTGAAGAGCCCTTTTCCAGAGGGCTGTTGGGACAGGCAGGTGCTGGTGCTGCAGCAAACTTGGGAAGGACCCAGGGGGACGTGGTGATCATTCTGCTCCTGCATCACTGAACTCCGGGTCTCATTCAACCACAGCACTTTTAAACTCCTCTGCTCCTTCTGTCCAGCTGGGTTTGTACAGGTTCAGAGGAACTGAGCTATGCCAGGTTTGAGAGGGATCCTCAGCTCCAGATCCTGGGAGCTGCACTGAGCCTGGGCAGGGTGGCCCTGGGGAAGGGGCTGTGCCCTGGGGTCCCCCACTGACACAGAACCCCTTGAGCAGGATGCCCAAACCCAGGTGAGCTGGGTGGGGCAGTGCCAGACCCTCTGCCAGGCTCTGGGATCTGATCCCACACCGGTGGGTTACCCCAGGGAAGGGCTGGGACAGCCCCACTGCTGCTCTTGCTTCAGTGTTCCTCCTGTCCAACAGCGAGCTTTTGGTTTTCACTCCTAATCTCTGAACCCCCCAAAACCCTTAATTGGCTGCACGCAGTAAATCAGAGCTGACAGCAGTTGAATAGCAGCTGATTAAAATCATTTGTTTTCAAACTCAGCCAGCTGCACGCTCCTGCCTGCATGACTTCTGTGGCATTCCCTGCATTGCTCTCCCTCTCTCTTCCTTTCTTTTAAAGGAGTTGCGTCACATTTTTCTGATTCTTGGAGAATGAGATCCTCTTCTCGCCCCTCTTCCCTTCCCCACACAACACCAGTCTCCATTTTACAAGCCCAGCCTCGTTTATCTCCAGGACTGCTCGTGGGGTTCCCACCCCGTTCAGCGCCCAGGCCACATCTGCTTTGGGTTTGGTTGTGTTTGGTTGTTTTTTTCCCAAAAGAAACACAAGGAGGGAGGGAAAAAACTCCTGATTGCCTGCCTTGCACCCCTGGCCAGAGCAGGCCTTGAAAAGCTGAGAATTGTTTAAAAGTTTGTAAGGAAGCAATGGCCAACAGTGAGAGGGGGTAGGGAGGGACTGGGATGCTTCACCTGAGGGTCTGGCACAGGTGGCAGCCCCTGGGTGGGGGCTCAGCTGTGCACAGGGCAGCCCCAGGTGCAGGAAAAGCTCAGGGCCAGGCTTGGGGAGGCACCTCAGGGACACTGTGGGGACACCTCCGTGACCCTGGGCCCGGGGAGCTCGGCCCTCCCGGTGTGGGCTGGGTGGTGTGGCTGCAGCGTGCTCCCCTCCTGCATTCGGCCACCAGCCATCCCTGAAAAATGTGTCCTGGCTGCGAGTGCCATTCCCCAGTCTCAGGCATCTGCAGCCATATGCATCAAATTAAAAGCAAACGCGGAATATAAATCTCCCTGCCATTCCTGGGGAAGGTTTCGCATGACAACCACATTCCTGTGACACTTTCCATCTTCTGTTTTACCACACGGACCAACAGCTGTTTCCAAAACAAACCCTGAGTGATGAACAGGCAAAACCTTGACTATTTGGACAAACCTGGCGTTGCAGCGGGGTCGTGCGTGAGTGGACGGAGATTCTGCAGGGCTGGGGCCTCCCCAGTCCTCTGCCAGCATTCCCTTCTCTTTCTCTCCACAAAAACATGCCATGGAGCCATGCAGGGGATGGTTCTGGAGAGGTAACTTCTCTTACAGAATATAGGCCTGACTGTACCTTAAACTTTTCCAGGCTGAGAGAGAGAAATTCGGGTCACTGCTTAATTAAGACTTGTGAAGCTTCCTTATTGCTGTTGTCATTTCTGCTGTGCTCGGAGCTGGCGAGCCCTGGGCAGTGGGAATTGGGAAGCACATACCAGAGGATCAGCCCAGCCCTTGATGAGTCTGCACTCCTAAATCATCCAGCCCCATCTGGAAGGAGAGTTTATCCCGATGGATCTGGGTTTGGCAGCCCTGGGAGCAGTGTGTGTGCATCCCCCTGCTGCTCCTGGGGCTCTCTCTGGCTGGGAATTGTCCTCCTCCATGGGGATCATCCCACAGGGGTCTTCCCACGAGTGCCACAGCTTCCCTGGAGTAGGATTTGCTCCTGGTGCCCAGCTCCAGAACCCTCAGGTCCACCTTTCCCCACATGCAGCCGGGTCCCGCAACGATTTCTGCTCAGGGAGGATGTTTACCTTCCCCAGCCGCCTTTTCCTTACATTTAAACAGAAATGTTTCCTTCTCTAAACAGTTTACATTCCCAATTCCAGAGGTATCCCGCTTGCCAAAGCCACCAGTATTTGTCTCACTTTAAATGCATTTATATGCTAATGCAGACAGGCTCTCCAGCTCGCACACACCACACACAACCAGGGAGAAATTAGTCCTTTCTTGGTGGATTTACAAAATACAGCCATCAAACATCCTCTGGGTTTATCCACGTTAATCAAAGTCTCTCTTCCCCCAAGTGCAGGTGTGATACGGCCATTCCTGGTGATAAACCAGGCTCGCAGCCCTGGATTATCTGTCCAGGCTTGACAAATCGGTGCCACATTTGGAGGAGGAGGAGAGGGGAGGAAGGAAATGTAATTTCAAGGATACAGTTCTGTGTGTGGCTGGACAGCATTTCTCCCTGTTTTATTGCCTTTGGGATCATCTTACACCACTCTCGGTCCGAAGCCTCGGAGCACTTCGCAGGCATTACCTGATTACAATCTGCAGAGCTATGAAGTGCTTCCCCAAGGTCAATCAGCCTCTCCCGGCGCAGTCGGTGCAATCACTGCGATTTCCAGAGCCATTCCCAGCAGGAGAGGCTCATCTCCTTCTCCAGGGGGAGCCGGGGGGTGCTCCCACCTCTGCCGCAGAGGGCACGGGGAGCGGCGGCTGCTTCTCCCGCGGGAGCTGGGGAGCTCTGAGCTCTCTGGGACCCCCCAAAGCCCAGGGACCCCCAGCACTGGAGGTGAGGGGACTTCTCCATGGATTCAGGGTTTTCTCTCAGGTCCCTGTTGCCCATTCTGCGCTGTCTGTTCTCTTCTGCCCCCGTTCACACCTTTTACCGCTCCGCACAATTCCCGGTTCCTCGCTGCTGTCAGGAGGGTTGGAAAAGCCCCCAGGCCTGCACCACGTTAGACAGAGCTTAAAAACAATAATAAAACCAGGCTCAAAGGATGGACCTGGAATGGTTTTCTGTGGAAAACTGATAAATCAACAGCAAAAAAAACCCCTTTCACTTTAACATCTCGGTTCTGTTTAACTTTTTGTCTAAAACTGTGACAACATTTTGCTTATAAAACCCCAAAATCTTTCATTTTGACTTCACCATTCTGTATTAGGGTCATAATGTAATAGATACTCAAGAAGAGGATTAATTGTTGAGTTCTAACACAGCAACAGACACTGGTTTTCTGTCTAGATTTGGGACAAAACCTCAGAACTCCTCATACGATGGAAACTCCATTTTCCATCCAGCTGTAACAGTAACCCCAATGCACCGAGATTCATCTGGAGAGGAGGATAGAAAGCATCCAATCACTCACACGTAAGATTTAAGGAACAATGTCATCCCCAAACCACCTTTCTTCCTTTTCAAGTTTTCAAGCATGAAAACTGACACTGGAAGGGAGAAAATTTAGCCTCGGAGCAGACAAGTTGGACAAGTTGCCAAATCATCCAGGGCCTGCTCAAGTTCGGCCTTTTTCTTCTGGAAAATAATGATGGAAAATTCATTTAAGTATCGTGTGTAGCTTTGCTGGGGTGGAGGAGGGAAGGGGCAAATTTAATTCCAAACTGCCCTCAAACGGACGCGGAATGTAAACTTTCGCTGCATTTCTGTCAGACTTAATGGATTTCACTTATGGGAACCATAATAAACAGCTCATTACAGAGTCAGCTGCGGGAGCGTTTTGAGCCCAACAGAGCCATTTGTTTCCCAAGGCAGATTTAGTCTAAAGGGGGTGGACAGAATAATCCAGTGTTTGAAGTGTCAGTACCAAAGCTTGAGGGACTGACAGGGTGGGATTTGGGGTCTCCAGCAAAGGCTGCTGTAGGACACGGGCGCGGTGCAGAGGAGCTCCAGAGCCCGAGTGGCTGCAGCTCCAGTTGGGTGGTGGCAGCTGCTGGACACGGGGCAGGCAATTCTCACACAACAGGCTTCAGAAAAGTTGTTGTCATTAAGAAGCCCAGCTCCCAGAGCCCTGCTATTGCCTCGAACCTGACCTCTTTTCTCCGCGTGTGAGGAACTTTCCATCCTTCGCGCTCAAAGGGAAATTATGAGTCCCAAAAGCCAAAGAAAGCAACAGCAGAGAGACACTTCTCCTCGTTTCCCAGGGTTTAAGGCACTGCCCAGTTTGGGGGAAGGGGCATGGCTCCCTGCAGAAGGGAGATGGGTTTGCCCTCCTCGGGCCTGCCCGGTGCTGCCGGGAGCCACAGGCAGGAGGGGCTCAGTTGCTCTAAACCAGGGATAGAAAAGCAGCTGAGCAACGTTGGACCTTCCCTAATCCTCGTGACCAAGCTGAGCCGCAGCTCCACCGTGGCCGGGCATTGTCCCCATCTTGGGGACAGCAGAGCCACCACAGCAGCTCTGAGGAACCTCTCGAAAGACTGAATTTATAAGTCAATAAACATCTGCGGAGCTGAGGGCTTGGGATCCAAGTGCACCCTCCGGAGCAGATCTTCCTTCCCCTGCTCCACATCTGGCGGGGGGCGGGAGGGGAGCAGCACCGGCGGCTCCTCCGCAGCGCCATAAATCTGCTCCTCCGCCCCCGCACGGAGCGCAGAGCCCTCCCCGGGCCGGGGGGAAGCCAGAGGACAGTGGTTTCAAACAGCGTGACTGTCAAGCTGCTCAGCACGCCATAAATCACAGCCAGCATCTTCCCTTTCATGTCTCTGCGGCCGGGGGCTCGCAGACACTCCTTAAACACTTCCATACCCACGGAGATGCTCCGCTCGCCAGGGCCCTGCGCCGCGGAGCTTCGGCCTCGGCGGAGCAGCAGATAAATCACTGCTGCTGGGGGAGAGAGGGGCTGTGAGCGGGAAGGGGCTCGGCTTCTCCTGTCCTTGGGTAATTCCTGCACGTGCACGTCACACGTGTGGCCCCTGGCACCTTCCTGCAGGCACAGGTAAAGCCATGGCTCAGCACAAGTGTGTGCACACACCTGCACTCAGGGGGCTGAAAGCCTTTCTTGTCCTCCAAGGTAGGGAAAAGTCGCGGTGCTTTGAGGAGCAGAGGATCCCTGGAAGTGTCCAAGACCAGGCTGGAGCAACCTGGGATAATGAAAGGTGTCCCTGCCCATGGCAGGGGGTGGGACTGGATGAGCTTTAAGGTCCCTCCCAGCCCAAACCAGTCTGTGATTCTGACACCCAGGCCTTAGTGTGTGGCCGCTGTGCTGAAATACAAAGTACATTGTTTTATTTTCCTCCTTGTGGATATTTCGGATTTGGAAAAATAGAGAGAAAACCCCGCCCTCCATTTCAGTGGAAGAAGAGGCAATGCTTGTGTGAGACCTGAGGTTTCACCCACTCTCGTTTGCTGCTGGCCTCCAACTCCTATGGTGGGTTTTTAGCCACATCTAGAGACTGTAAAGGACATGTTGGTAGAGGTACAGAGGATTGTTTCTTCAGTTTTTCCTGTTAATAGCGCCAAGAAAAATAAAAATCCCTGTAAATTCAGTCTAGAAACAACCCTGGTTAATAACCCTGCAATAAACCCCAGGACTGCAACTTGTTCGTGCCATTGCAGTTGTTTGTTGTTGTTGTTGTGGGCACTTTGAGATCTCTGTTTGCCTTGCTGGAAAAATGATCTCCACTGTGTGATGACCCTAAAAACTTTGCAGTTCTAGGAGATGACAAAAGAATTGAGAGCTTGGGGAAAAATAATTACTGCAGTGAGACTAGATTAGCTGGTTTTGAGTTTTATTCCTGAAGATGCTGTTGATGTTTGACCAGTTTTTTTGAGGTCAGCCTCGTAACTTCTCATCCCGTAATTATTCTAACATTTGTTAAACCAGTGAATGTTATTAATCAAAGCTAACGAGGCAGTGGGACAGATACAGGTCACTGTGGTTCAGCCTTTCCATGGGCGTTTCTGTGGCCGTGTGCTGCTGGAGTCACTTAAAAGTGTTGAAGAGGAGAAATAAACCAAACTCCACTGAGGAACTTCCACTCCTCTGATGGGAACAGAGCCCCTGGGATGCTGCTGGAGCAGGGGGGAGGCAGCACCCCGCCCCAGGGAAGAGGTGCAGGACGTTTTCTCTGCCTGTGATGGTTCTGTGCTGATCTAGATCCGTGCCTGAATCCGCATCAGTTTCACGGCATTCCCTCCTTTCCGGAAGTACTTTGAGGAACGATGCTCTGCTCTGCTCCGCTGCGAGACTCAAAGCAATTTTAAATATTAATTAAGTCTCTCAGCTCTGGTCTACAATGGCTGGTTACTATTTGAGTTAAAGAGCTAAAAACGAAGCGCTGTTGACAGGAGCAGCGCGGGGAATCGGTGCCAGGGGCAGAGCAGAGCCGGGATCGCGGGATGTGCCTCGGACCAGAGCTCCGGAGAGCTCCGGGAGCACCGCGGCTCCTCGCACCCTCCAGCCCCGGGGCCGAGCTCCATCCCCAGGGTCTCCAGCCGCAAGGTGCGGGAGCGGGGACTGCGCTCAGACGGGGGTTCTGCTCTCAGCTCCTGCAGAGCGAAGGTTCCCGTCCCAGGGCCGGAGCCGGGCGCATCCTTGGCCCGCACCTCTGCCCCGCATCCCTGCCCCGCATCCTTCCCCCGCATCCCTGCCCCGCATCCCTGCCCCGCATCCCTCCCCCGCATCCTTCCCCCGCATCCCTGCCCCGCATCCCCGCGGAGCCTCCCGGCACAGCCAGGGCCGGGCACCGCTGGAGCAGCGGCTCCCTGCGAGCTGCCGGGCTGGGAGCTGAGCCCGCTAGCGGCCGGACAAAGGAAGCAGCCGAGAGCGAGAGGAAGGCAGGGCTGCGAGCTCCGAGCTCCTCCTCGCCGGCAGCAGCGCCCAGCTGGCTGCGTGTGAGCCGAGTCTGATGTTCGAGGGCTCTCTCGGGCGGAATATATTTCCCTTCTTTGTAGCTGGCTGTAACTCACCTCCCTGCAAAGCTCTCTGCCAATACGGCGTTTGCTGATGTATAGCTACAGCCATTTTCCCTGTTTCCCTTACTCTGTCTCCGTATAGAATAATATGCGATTAATTGATTTTCTGTCGCTCTTTTAGTACGGAAAATTAATTTTGGAGCAACCTTGTTTTCTCAGGGTATGAATTCTCTACATGCAGAGTAATTCCACTCCTACATTATTCATGAGAGAAAATAGTGATGGAGTGTGTAACTGAGGCAGCCCCAAGGCCACAAACTGATAGTCTGCGTTACTGATACAACAATATTCCACTGATGCTTCTAAATAATTCACGGCTACAACTCAATTTGGCACCAGGCACGCGGCTCGGGATGTGACTGGTGCGGAGGGGAGCGGAGGCACCTTGGCAGGACACTCGGCTTCCCAGAGGGAAGGACATGGGCCACCACGCAGAGAGGGACCCGGCCTGGCCAGAGCTCCTGCTGGCACTGGTGGGCTTCCCGGGGATCTGGAATCACAGCATGAGCAAAAGGCTGATGGAGGGATGCCCGAAGGGCCCAGCTGTGTTTTCTGCAGCTGCAGAGGCCTCTCCTGCTCTGACTCCAGGGCATCTCCACCGCCACGGCTCATGGGCACCAGTCCCGAGGGAGCCAGCATCGCTCTGCTCCTCAGGGGTGTGCCTGGAGCACTGCCTGGGCCATGCTGATTTACTCCTGGAAGTTCCTGCCCGGGGGTGTCACAGCATTTCCGTGTGGATGAAAGGGTTAACGGTGGCCGAGGGGCTGTGGGGGCAGAGGCGAGCATCACCCACCACCCCCGGCTGCTGCTGCTGGGGGTGTCCAAGCCCTGTGCGAGCCGTGGGGCTCCGGGGCGCAGCTCTGGGCTGCACAGAGGGTTCATGGCCCGGGAGCGCGTTCGGCGTGAGCGGAAAATGGCCGGGGCCTTCCCTTCCTCCTTGGCGGCCTCTGGCAGCGGCCGCGCCGCGCGGGCCCAGATGACAGTGGAGTGAGTGAGAACCTCGTCCTGGCACCGGCCTCCCTTCAGATTAATGACTTGCGAGGAGATGCCTCAGTCACATGTTGGGATTTTTCCCCACTGAACTGTACCTGGCACCCTGCAGCCATTTATCACGGGCTGCAGATGGAAGGCAGCAGCAGCAGGACCTGCAGGGCCAAGACACACAGGTTCCCAGCCAGCCCGCGGGCGGGTGGGGGATCTTCTGGGGCATGCGCTTGTGTGGGTTTTTTTTAATCTAAAACGATAAATCTGATTTCTTCAGGATATTGGAACAGCTGCAGCTGACCTGGCTATTTATCTGACAGATCTTCAGAGCATACGATAACAGCTCTTAGAGGATGGATGCGGTGTTATAAACTGTCCAGGCACAGAACATGATTAATGGGATTCAGAGAGATAAACATATGGGGAGGAGAGCTCAGGATCTAAGAAAATCCCATCCCTGGACTGGGAGGCTGTTGATGAGCTGGAGCTCTCACTGAGGTCAATGGTGCGGGTGCCAACCACCCACCTTGGCCTCTGCGGCCTCCCCAGCCCGCGGCAGCCGTGGCTGTTCCGCACAGCACCGAGGATGTTCGTACCTAGGGGCACAAATGTGCCCAGTGCTCTGCCAGCGTGAGGAGGCCACGGTTCCACAGCCCCTCCCAGCCCTCACAGCCTCAGCCTCGCGGGCACAGCCTGGGTTTGCTCCCGCAGGACACCCCTGCAGAAATGAAGCACCCCAGAGCTCGTCCCTCGGCCCCCTCCCCACAGCCCCCACCTACCTCAGCACCGCTGCTTTACAGCCCTTTCCTTAGCCAAGAGCCCCCCCTCCTCAGGGAAAAACTAGTTTGGTAAAAGTTAAAAAAATCAATCTCTCCTATATTAGCTGGCACGGAAACTCGCAAGGAATTCGGCAGCCCAGCTCCGACGACATCCATTTCCCTGTCTGTCGTGCTTTGATGTGGGTTAGAAGCCTGCTCTGGCCCCTGCCTCCTCCTGGCTGTCCCCGTGGAGCCGTGGTTGTGTCCCAGAGGATGTGCAGCTGGGATCCAGGAGCAGAGTCCTGCTGCCCTCGGGATATCAGAGGGCCCCCGTGCACAGCTCTGGTGGGGAGCAGTGTGCAAAAGAGGGGGAGCAAAAGGAATCAAAAAGCGTCAGTGCAGAAATTCTCACTGAAAGGGAGGGATCAAATAAACACTGAGATTAATTAATCACTAATGGCACGGACTAAAGGTGACCCTTCAGCATTTACACACTGAAGACAGCAGGGTCAGGATTGCGGAGCATTAATCTTACATTAGCACAACTCCATCCTTGCCAGGAGGGAGGCAGAAATCCCTTTGGTTCATGCAGAGGAAGCTGAAGCTTATTGCTTCCTGCCAGGTCCGTGGCTGCATTTTTATGAAACACCTGCAATGAAAAAAAAAAAAAAAAGAGAGAGAACATAAACCTGAGAAAATTAAAGAGCTGTCCCAGCAGAACGCAGCAGCCGTGCCCAGCACCCGGGGCCGGGGCCTCGCCGCCTGCTCAGCCCAGCGAGGTTGGGTCACTGGGTATTAATAACGATGGATCAATAACGATGAGCAACTGGGAAGAGGGACTGTGCAATCCTTCCTCCTCCCTGCCAGCGCTGGGCTCTGTGTGTGTAAGGCTGGCGGTACAAGCCACCAGGGATGGGCTGTAAAAGGTGCTTTCTTTCGCCTCCAAACTCTGCTCTGCAGCGTGCACCAGATGCAGCAGCAACAGCACAAGGCCTCTAACCTCCTTCCAAATGGTAATAAATCCCACAAGACCCCAGCACACTTGTAATTTACAACTCTGCTAAAATGAACATTATTTCAAGCTAAGCGTATTCTCCGAGGTGCAGGAGGAATGTGGCAGCTTTCCTGCTGACAGCGGAGTTTCTTTCTTAAATGTCATGCATTCGCTTTCATTACTTCCAAATAATTGCCCAAAAGATCAGCAGCCGGACGAGCGGCAGCGTTCTGCAGCGCCGTGAGGTGATCCCAGCACCCTCAGACACAGCCGTGGGGCCCTGCTCGTGGGCACGGGGAGAGGCCACTGCCCGTGCCCTTCCCAAACCCACTCAGGGGGGCTCAGCTCAGGGGGCAGCCCTGCACTGCCCTGGGGAGAGAAACCCTTTGGAGTCGGTGAGGTTGGGCAGGTTCTGCCCATCCTGGAGGGCCAGGCAGGCAGGGTCAGGCCTAAAGGAGTCATCTTTTCCTTGTTTGAGGGCTTTTCATGGAAATGAAGGCCAGGTTGGAGGGACCTGGTGTGGTGGAAGGTGTCCCTGCCCATGGCAGGCGCTTTGGAACGAGGTGGTTTTCAAGGTCCCCTCCAACCCAACCCAACCCAACCCAAGCCAACCCAACCCAACCCAACCCAACCCAACCCTAGCCAACCCACTCCCTGACAATTCCATGGGGTGAAACTCCCTTCTTGCCATTTGGGGGGGTTTCTGTGCTGGTTTTGGGGTTTTGTGAACCACCCAGCCAGGGCTCGTGGCTTCAGCTTGGAAATGAAAATAACGGCACAGCGCTCCTTCCTGCAGGATCCCTTTGGAGCCGTTTTCCCACTGTCTGGGAGGCCCCGGGGGAGAAGGGGAATGAGGGGGTGACTGAGGGATGCAGAGACACACACCCTGCTCCTCCTCCTCCTCCTCCTCTTCCTCCTCCTCCTCCTGCCTCACACAGGAACCATCCCCAAAGCCCAGCAGAGGCAGCCCCACGCTTGCAGATCAAGTCCAAGACAAACTCCAGACCCCGCCTGCGAAAGCTCTGTGGCCTGTAACGAAAGCCCTCAAGGAAAACTGTAAATATCGGAGCTATTGGCGAAATTCAGAGCTGGCCTTGGGCTGGAACGGCCTCTCCCACAGTGGGAGGTTTGGTCCCGGGTACTGGCGCAGGCCTGCGCTTCAGGCTGCCTCACACAGCTGGAAAACCAGATCCCTTTAATCAGGACAGGGTTTTCTTCCTCCACTGGAAAGAGAAAAAAAGAGGGGGGAAGCAAAAAAGCTGTGATGACCCCCCGGGATGGTGGGGACAACAGAGCAGCAGAACCAGGGCTGCTGTGAATTGTTCTGTGGCTCCCAGTCCAAGGCTCTCATCACTTGAGGGCTCAGATCATTCACAGAAAATGGTGTTCTGTTTTGGGAAAGAGCTCCTGAGTGATGGTTTGGGCAGCACCAGTGGCCGTGAGCAATCCTGGGGTCTGGGAACCCCCACGGGGTGTTGCACCCAGGGCACAGCTCCCTCCCACAGCTCCTTTCTCAGCTTGAAGGTCAGTTGCTTTTTACCAGAAAATAGATTTTTTTCAGAAAACGGTACTTCTGCTAGAAAGCAAGCTGGTTTGGATGAAAACACAAGATTTTAATTGGTAAAGCAAAATGTTTTGAGTTTCACTGCTCTGGGTTTCTGCAGGGAGAGGGAGGGAAAGGAATTCCTCCGGTTTTAAGTTGCTTCTCTAAAACTTCAGAAATGCCTGTGGAGCGTTTCCAGGTTATGAGAAAACGCTGTTTTGTCTCCTTGAGAACCTGTCCTCAGGACAGCCCTCCCCACCTTGGGCTGTGTTTTGTGTGTGTAGCAGCGTTTCCCACCCCATCCCATCCCATC
>VZRR01013908.1:985-15624 GCA_013398015.1 Oreocharis arfaki | reverse complement strand
CGCGGCGGGGGAGTCGGTCCCGGAGCTGGACTCCCCCTGGTACGGCCCGGAGCAGGGGGCGGCTGGGCAGCGGCGGCCGGGCCTGCGGCCTCGGCGGGGCCGCGGTTGAAGTGGCCGGAACCAGCCCCTTCCCCAGCCAGTGACCTCCTGTCATTATTGTGATAATTTTTTAAAAAAGGAGCCGGTCCCAGCGGGAGGGGCACGCAGTTAAGGGGGGAACAGCCCCTGGTGGGATCCCCTGAGCTTGGCCTGGCCTGCAGGTGCCGGCGGAGCTGCCGCGCACCCGGCTCTGCCCGGGTTTGGCTGTTTGAGAGCTGTTCTGCCACTTAACAGCTTCTGAAGTCCAGCGCTTTGTTATCTGAGTCGCGCTGGGTGAGAGCGCGGAATCTGTGTGCTTGCACTTGCAGCTGGAGCTGGAAACTTCCCAGGAATGTGTTGTTCCACCTGCAGGGATCTGTATTTATTTGGATTTATCTTACCCGTTGTCTCTCATCTAGAATAAAGTGTGAGACAGTTCCCTCCTACTTGACCCACTTTGGTCTGCAGTTTATCAGAGGTTGATTTTTTCAGTTACGAGAGATGCTGAATTTAACTGTTCTGTGCAACCTTAAAGAGAAATAATCCTAGAACATAGTTCAGCTGGAAATCATTAACCAGACTGAAAGGAATATGGTGCTTCCTTGGGAGACTGAAGAAGTCTATTCGTCTGTCTTTTAGGCAAGAAGGAAAAGACTTTTGAACGGCCGTGTTCAATTGCAGAAGAGCCTCAGCCTGAGCCCGAGCCTGTTCCATATGTTCTGCAAGGAGAGGACATCCAGGCACTTGAAATTAGGGTGGAGGACCTAGAGAAAGTATGTATGAGTATCTTTACTGGCAGAAACAGCTGCCTTAACTGACACACTCCTTTTGTGTGTTTGACAGAGGGTGCTGCCCATTTACTTAAGCCGAAAGTGACTCTTGCAGCTGAGTTCTCATTCCATTTTATCTGTCCTGCTTTTATCATGATAAAATGTCAGCTTATCAGGTTCAGTTGCTAAAAGTAAAGGATTAGAAGTCCTTATACAGTCCTTTCACATGGAAGGATAAATCATCTGCTTCTTCAAAATTACATCTTCAGCTTTCTGATCCAATAAGACCTGTAAGTTGTTTAGTAGCTCTCATGGCTTTCCTTCCAAAACTCAGGTCACAGTGTGTGAGTGGAAGCATTTCAGTGACACAGCAGTAGAAATCTCTTGGGAAAGTCATTTAAAACTCTCCTTTCATGCCCCTTTTATAAACCAGGATCCAGAGGAGTAAGGCAGTAGCTGAGTTGGTATCTGCACAGCTGTGTACAGTGTGTTGTAGGGGAAGAATCACAGAAGATTGGCTTGGAAAGGACCTTAAAATTCTTCTATTTCCACCCCCCTGCCATGGGCAGGGACACCTGCCACTATCCCAGGTTGTTCCAAGCCCTGTCCAGCCTGGCCTTGGACACTTCCAGGGATGGGGCAGCCACAGCTTCTCTGGGCACCCTGTGCCAGGGCCTCACTACCATCACAGGGAACAATTTTTCCTAATATCTAATCTAAACCTACTCTTCTAGTTTGAATGCATTCCTCCCTTGTCCTGTCATTACATGTCCATGTGAAAAGTCCCTATCCAGGACTCGCAGGACCCTTACAGGAACTGTGCTGATATGACTACTGTACATATCCTGAAAGGATCAGATGGAATGAAGGTGAGTCAGTGTGTACCTAACTGCCCTGTGACTGCTTATTTCCTGAAGTTCCATGCTCCACGCCTTCCCCATAATGCTGGGAGAATTCCAGTTAGGAAGAATTACCTCGTCCGAAAATACCAACCCAAGGAGGTGGCACATCTCATAGCACATCCTGTTCCCCCCAGGAGACCCAGGGGACCACTGACTTTTCCTGGTAGGGTTCAACTTCACATCTTACCTCTGGGTTTTGGTTTTGCTAAACCAAACTTTAGTGACCTGGCTCTGGGGTTGGGTATATTTATATGTGTGTTGTAGGACCAAGACAGTGTGATGATGGCAGTGAAGAGATCCTCCCTCATCACATTTTGGGAAGTCTCCAGGAGTTAAAGATGGAAGCCTTGGCCAGAAACAACAACGAGGTTGGTTTATAGAGTTAGGAAAATGCTGCTGCGTGGCACTTTTCCAGAGGTGGAGTGTGGTGCCTGCAGTACCTTTCGATGCTTTGCAGCACCTATAAGGAGCAGGCCAGGCCCGAGGTGTGGTTTTCCCAGCCTCGTCACACACTGGGGGAGGGTTTGCCTTTGGAGAAACTGCACCAGCAGGTTTTGGAGTCCTGTGTGCAGGGCCAGGTCATGGAGGGAACAATTACAGAGGCTTCCTCTTCCCTCTGTGCCCTGCTGATGGTGTCAGGGAAGAGCTGGTGTTGCAGCAGTGCCATTGCTGAGTCTCGCTACTCAGATGAATACTTCTGTTGTATCTGAGTTGTCTCCCTACTGCCCTGGTTTCCTTCCTCTCAGAATGCTAAAGTGCTGTCAATCTGAAGAATTATTCTCTCCTCCCCTCCCATTCCTGTTTTGGTGTGCATGGAGAGGTTCATTTAATGTTTTATTTCTCATCAGCTAGCAGATGCTATTAAGGTTCCTTGTCCAGATGTTACTGCTGCAGCTTTGAAAGAGGAACATGGAGAAGAGAAGAATGAAGAGGCATGTCAGGCCCAAGTAGCAGAGCACAAAGCTTTCCAGAACTGGAGCCATCATATGGCAATGAGGAAAAAGCAGGAGAAACACTTAGGAGGTGAGAAAAGCCAAGGAGGTCTCATTCTGTGAAATTCTGTGTGCAGGTTGAAAAGTTTGATGTCCCCACAGCAAACCACAGGTCATTGCCCATCAGGGATAATCCTGTTGCCACTGCAGTCTAATTCCTTGTTCTCAAAGCTCCCACACTGCTCATGCTGGTGGCTCTGGATGTGATGGGAAGGTGAGCTGGTGGCTCTGGTTGGGGAGAGGACAGTGGATTTGGCAGGGAACAGTGTAAGTGGGTTACAGGTGAACAGTAACAGTGGCAAAGGGTGTGCCCAGAAGTGCAGCATCAATGATGTGACGCTTCTTATTTATAGAAATTCTCCAGAAGCCAGAGAATGAATTGCTGATGAATGTGTCGGACGATTACAGGCAAATCCAGGAAGAACGTGACCTCATTGACCGGAGTCTCCCTGCCCTTTTTCCTGGAAAGGTGAGAGCCCCACTTCCTGTGTGTCCTGATTGTGCTGCTCTTGTGAAACAGCACAGACACTGTTCTGAGTAACCCTCTGAAGTGCTGTCAGGAGATGTTTATCAAAGCCACTCTGAGTCCCTCAACCTGATGTGTGAGCAGAGTTTTCAGGGACATGAAAAAAAAAAACTTGAACTGTGCTATCCATACCAGTCAGGGAAAAGTGGTGATGAGCAAGTGGCATTTCTTGATTCTCACCAAAGACTGTTGTGCCCTGGGAAGTGGCATGGGAACGTGTCACAATTACTATTCCATGGGCAGAAAGATCTGATAGCTTCAGGCTTGGATTTTAGTGATTGCCATGGAGAAAAGGGCATGGGTAAGGCAGGAGGGTTATGAGAGTATCGTGTTAAAATCCTTTTTGACATTTATAGTGCTATCAAAGAATTTGCATTTGTGTGAGGCTTTATTTGAATATCATTCAACCTTCACGTGCACTAGATAGAAGAAAGTCCTTTTGTCTTTTACAGCAGCCTGATAGGAAATTTGGCTTGCTCTGCAGAAAGGGATAATTCCTAGACTTTTAAAATGCTCATATAGGCAGGGTTAGACTTCTTTATAGCTTCAAGTGCCTGTGAAAATAGCAGGCAGCTGCACGACTCTATCAGTGGGAGCTTTGTTTCCCACCCTAGGGATACCGAGTGGGAAGCGAGTTCTGGAGCCTTCCTGAGCAAATTGGGGATGAACTCACTGGGCTGACTCTGACCCTGACCCGGACAGAATGTGGGCACCCGGAGCCACTCACTCATGTGGGGAAACCCCGCACTGTCCAGAGGGAAACAGGTAAGGGAACACTGCATAGAGGTGATTCCAAAGAAATGGGGCACAGGTGTGAAGGGAAAAGCTCCTTCCCTGTTGAGCCTCCTCTTTAAAACACCATGAGGCCAAAGTTTGGCAGAGAATGAAATCTGATAGGCATGTGGGTATGTAGAGAGTGAGCTCTTGTGTGGGTATTTCCACAGGTCTGAAGCCTCCAAAGAAGATTCCTTGCCACCTAAACTGGGATAAGAGTCTTTTCCTGAAACATCGACGGCAGGAGCTAAAATCTATCCTAGAGGAGCTGGGCTTTCATAAGCCGGTAAGACCAGAGGAGCAAGGACATTCTTTGTGTCTCTTGTCAGGTGCTGTAGAGTAATAAAATTGCCAAGAGCTGGATCTGAAAAAAGCATTAGGAAACTAAAACTTGGTCCCACAGTGCTTTTCCTGAAAGTTCTTACATTTCCAAAGGGCCACACCTATGAAAAAGTTGTCTGACCTCCTGAAGTGTTGCATGGAGCAGTCTAGGAGCCTCAGAATAGGACCCCAAACCCTGCCAGGATCTAGGCAAAGAAAAACCTGCCAAGTACTGGTGCAGGACTTCGATTTAGTGCCTTGGGGCAGAGAGAAGAGATCTTTACCCATGTGGAGGGCACGCTCTGAAATAATCTCCTGAAGGCAGGTGGCCCCTCCTCCTAAAAACAGAACAAACCTCACTTTTTTGTCTTTGAAAGCTGTCTCTGAGGATGAGAAACATGTGTGAAGGAGACTTTCTCCATGCATCATTGGCAATGGGGAATGCAGTCATCTAGGATTCTTGGGGATCTCAGAATTGGTTCTTTCCCATGTCCCTTGAGCATTCTTCGGATACCTCTAAAAACCATTGTAGGAGCAAGATATCGCAACTTAACTTTACTTGACTGAGTTGGTGCGTTTGTCTGGTGTTTTAATGTCCTTGCTATATAAAAGAGCAACTGTGAGTTGGTCATTTTTGTGTATGTCCAGGATCTGGAAGGACTGGAGGTGATTGGGAAAGGGCAGCCTTTCACATCTGTCTCAGCTAAGGCTTTTCAACATGCCGCCCTTTCTGAAGAGATGGAGACCATGTAAGTTTGACTTTGTGGCATACTTTGTGGCAAAAGAAGGAATTTTGAGTGTGCACCACCAGTCTGTGAGGGTATCTTTAGCTGTTCTTATCCAGAATGGAGACGAGTCTCCACTGGGACACAATAAAAGGCATATTCTTATATTATAATCACCGGATTTATGAGCCTTTGTGCCTTGAGGCCTTGTGTCTAAGGAGCAAGAACCAGAGAAAAATTTTGTTGAGGCTCTTATTCCAGTCTTCACTCTGTGTGGCTCCGGAGCTGACATCAGGCAGGGTGGGATTCTACTCTCAGTTACCTCCATTTGCCTGTCTTTTTGTAGCCTTCTATCATTAATTTCCTTGTTTTCCCTGTCCTGTCCATGTGTAACAGGCACAACCTGAGTGCCTCTTGGCAGGTCTCATTCTTTAATATTCTGGCTGTCCTGTCCTCCTTGCCAGTGATATGTAGCTAGATGGGTTCACCACATCTGCAGAGCTCTGTCGCTAAAGAGATTACTGTGTGAGAAAACATTAATTGTGATTATTTCTTACAGGGTCTTGTAAATCACCCTTGGTTCTCCCCTCTGTGGAAGTGAATTTCACTCCATGAAAATGCTGGCTTTTGTTTCTTTAGCAGTGACCCCTTAGGTGACTTCTTCACTGTGGTTCCAGGAGATGAAAAGGTTCCATCTTTGGTTTTCTGTGGCCAGCCTGCTCGTTGGATCCAGGGCATCACTGCTTGCAGGGTAATTGTGAGATTTGAATTCTTTAGTCAAGCTAAGCCTGTTTGAGTTCCCAAGTCACAGTTGTACAATGAGTGTCACTCCAAAGCCACAGAATGAGGGACTTATTCTGAACATAATAGAGTACTCCTATGTTTGCTCCAGAGGGATCTAAGAACAGAAGGGCTCTGGTTGTGGTGTGAGGGTCAGATTCCCAGGCTTTCTCTGTATCATGGCCACTTCTTTGGACCTGCCTTACAAGTTCTCCTACCAAGGCTCAGCCCCTTGTTTGAGCTATGACTTCATGCAGGATAAATCCTGCCAGACAGAGCAGAAATTGTTATCTTTTTCCTCTTCCTTGTAGAAGGAAATTGGCATTGCTGCCCGGCTTACCTTTGAGACTCTGGCTAGAGAGAAGGCTGAAAGCTTCCTGACAGTGACCAATGATGGGAGAGCTGCCATTTGGTACAACTGGATGAGGCTTCCCCAGCAGATCCCCTCCAGAGAAACCAGGGGGAGGAGGATGCCCTGTTTTTACTTTGATACCAGACCAGGTATGAGACCTGCTGGTCTCCCAAGACCTTTGTACGTCAAGCAGAAAGCAGGAATTTAGGAGTTACCTGGGATGTGGAGTCTG
The DNA here is from genome assembly GCA_013398015.1 of Oreocharis arfaki. Classification (NCBI taxonomy): domain Eukaryota; kingdom Metazoa; phylum Chordata; class Aves; order Passeriformes; family Paramythiidae; genus Oreocharis; species Oreocharis arfaki. The sequence continues at coordinate 9,172 of VZRR01013908.1, read as the reverse complement.
ACTAATGGCAGAGCGCTGCTGGGTGATTTATCCTGAGGAAGCCACCCTGGGTGTCAGAGCTGACTCACCCCAAAAGAGCTGTGCAAGGCAGATCCCTCTCCTGGAACTTAAAAGAAAGAAGGTTGCTCCTGCTCTTAGTGTAAATGGATGGAATATTGAGAAGTGAATCGTATTCTGATGGCATAATCTTCTGGAGAGAAAACTGAGCTTGCTGTAGAAGGAGAGTGCAATGGGAATAACACCAGTTCAGGAACATAGGAACTGGGAGTAAATCTGGAAGGAGAACAATAGCTGGATGAAGTGTGATAACCAGCTAAAATATAGGGAAAGAGTCTCCTAGAGAGATAAGGACACTTGACGAGGTGTTGGAAAAGGGTCAGGTTAACCAGGTGGCTTCTTGCAGACCAATGCATTTTCTCTCTTATTTCAGGTGTAATTTTGCCTGGAGAAACTCAGAGGTTTTCCTTTATTTTCAAGTCAGAGAGAGCAGGCATTTTCAGCGAGCCCTGGGAATTTAGGACACATCCTCTGTTATTAGGAGGAGCTCTGCTTCAGGTGACCCTTTGGGGAATTGCTGTGTATGAGGATAAGTTGGCTGACTTCAGAGAGAAACTGGAGGTAACCAAGCATGTAACTGAGTAACTGAGCTTTGAACTTTATATGCAAATAGAGGATAAGGGTGGGAGTGGACAACATGGTATTTTTATTGTTGTGCAATTACTGCTGAGAGTGAGATTTACAGAACGTCTGCACACATACTTGAGCAGGTTTGCTAAATAACATGAGGAACTCTGCAGTCTGTTGTAATGTTGTTACTAAAGACATGACTGTGTCTCCTAAAGGGTTCACGCTGGTCCTTTAAAGAATGAAATTTCTGTTGGTAATTAATTTCATCAGTTACTTAGTGGGAAGGGGATTGACTGCTGTGCACTATGATAGCAGTTAAGGTATAAACTGAAAATTACACTGTGCTTTGAAAAGTATAGTTTGGGGGAGGATTTGTAGGGTTCATTGGAAAAGCTGTTGGAAGTATTGCTCTGCTCAGTGGGGTTTGCAGTTGTTCATGTCCTTGTAACTCCGTATAATGAATAGTATGGTTACAAGTGGGACCGAATTTGTGTGTTTGTGTATGGAATGGGGACTCACACGTGTTATTCTTGTTGTGGTGCCTCAGAGTGAGCTGGCTGCTCGAGAACGTGCTGCTATAGTGAAAGACAGCCTGAATGAACTTCTTGACCAAATTCGGACCCCCGAGCGCACCCCATCTCCTGTGGATGCCTGTGTCACAGAGGAAGAGCTGTTCCACAGGAAAAATCCCGAGGTGATGTTTTCTATTGGATGGGCTGCACAACTGAAATGAGTGGGGAGGGCAGACCCGTGGGGCTGCTGCATCCCTGGGATTCTGGAGCTGGCAGAGTCTTCCATGGAGGCTTTAACAGTTGGGTTTGAAGAGGGAAGGTGCCACTCATGTTTACCTTTTCCCGTTATCACAGTTGCATTATCAGCATCAAGTGGTAAAGCAGCTGCATAAACTATGGAGACAGCACCTCACTGTGCCTTCAGTCTTGGAGGAGGAAGTGTCCTTGGACCAGAGGAGCACTGCAGAGAACACGGAGTACCTGGAGAGCACCTCGGAGCCTCCCTCTGCCCAGAGCAGCACCACGGAGCTCCCAGGTGGGAAGTACACATTAGAGAAGGCTCCGAGGGAAAAGAGCATTGAGGAGGAAGAAGCGGGTCCTTCAGGATGGAACCTTTCCCTCGAGGACTTTAAACAGGTGGTCACCTCTGTTCCCACTGGTGCTGTGACAAGCTGATGGTGTGTTAATTCCCCTGCAAACAGCCCAGCCTGCCCCAGTATGAGCCCACCCAAAGGGCTGCTGCCAGTGTGCTGTGAGTTTGAGAGATTTACGATGTGTGTTGGCTCTGCTGACCACACCTTCAGTGCTCTTGTAAAGAGATTCCTAAGAGAGACTTTGTGGGCTGTTGTGTGAAGAAGAAAAGAGAATCACACAATATCATAGATATTCTAAGCTCTTCCTCTGTTAGCTTTCTGTCATCCTAGGACTGAATGTGGGGGGCAGGCTGGACTTACAGCTTCCCGTGGCTTCCCCAAGGGCTCTTCTCCTTGGAGAGTCCTTCCTATTCATCAGAGAACTAAGGGGGCACTCATGACAGGCTGTGGATAAAGCACAGACCTCCTTAGATTAAAGCAAGAGTGCACTGGATTCTGTCAGCGGTTTTTCTGTTGTGCTCTCCTGGAAATCTCTCTGCTGTTTTTATAACTAAGCACTGCTAAGGAGCCTTCTAGCTTGATAGAATCCCTGTTCCCCAGTGCACCTGAAGTTGCAAAGGGGCTTAATACCAGTCTGATAGGGGGATCTGTGATTGTTCCCCAGATCTTGGGTAACTTGGCCATATTCCAGCTGTGTAGGAAGCCACATCTGGGTGTGTAAGTGCCCAGTGCAGCCTGGTTTCAGACTGGCGTCCAGGAAGAGGGCTGTGGGCTGCTCCATTGAGCTCAGGGACTGGGAATGAAGACCGAGGAAGTGCTCCACAGCCCCTGTGTGTTTTCTCTCACAGGCTATAATGTCAATCCCTGGGGAGGAGCAGCGGGAAGAAGCACTGACCCAGCTCAATAAGGCAGCTCTGGAGCTCTGCGTTGAACAGAAGCCAACTCAGTCAGACCTTCTGTATCCACTCTGGTGGGTTACCTTTGCAAGGAAAAGCTTGTGAAAACATCGTGTGATCAACAGCCTCAGTGAGCTCTGTTGCAAGCGTTGTGATTCAGAGTGTACATATTATACGAGGTCTAGAAGTCATCTTTACACTCTGGTTTTTTATAGCTTAATTGTAGCAGCTGTCTAGGACCCAAATGCCTTTTTTTTTTTCTAGAGATAAGTTTAGAATATGCATGTAATGCATGTAATTTTGGAGAGTGTACAAGATTATTTCTGGCAAGATTATTCCAGTCTGTATTTATGAAACCTTTGGGTATTTTCTGTACCCTTTTACTCAGATAACTGTCTCCTCCCTCATACAGTCTCTCTGTTCTTTGCTCAGGCTTTCAGACTGTAAACATATCAACAGCTGCTTCTAAATTAGAAGGATGCAGGTTCCTCTTGGTAAACACAGAGCAGGTTGATGCTGATTTACCAACATGTGTCATGTTGAAGAGCAGACCTAGTTTCACAGTAATATTTATGGGTTCCTGGGAGCCTGTTGATTTGCAAACCTTTGAGACCTCAGAGGGATCTAACATGAGGAAAGCAATTTAGCATCCCCCTGCACAGATATTTAGACAGTGGGTGCTGTTTTGTTGGTTTAGTTGTGCAGGGCAGCTCTCAGCTATAAGATGCCTTCATTTCTGGGCACTGGGTCAGACAAGGTGGCACTTGCTGCACGGTCTCCCTTCTGATCCTGATCCTTTTCTCAGCCTCCAGCTGTGGCGTAGAGCAATTGATGACCTGGTGAGTCACTCTCTGAGGCTGAGATCCCTGCTTGGTTTGATTAAGAAGGACGCCTATGTAGAAGATGTTCCAGAGGAAACAGGTAAATGGTGGTCTTAGCACAGCAACTGCTTTCTGTAGGCTGTTAGAAATACAGAAAACATGATGAATTTGAACTAAAATGTCAATTTCAGCTTGTCTCCCTGAGGAAAAAGCATCAGGAAAAAAACGGCAGATTGTGTGACAGTCACAATACTAATTGGGATCTGCAGTTTGGCATCAGTGAAAAAACACCCCCACAAAAAGCCTTTTAATTCAGCTAGGTGTAGTCATGGTTTTCACACAGACTGACCCAGCAAGCACTGCCTCAATGAGACCTTTTCATTCCTTATTTAAACAAAGAACTCTTCAAGGTATTGTTTTTCGGTGCAGTACAGCTCAGATTAATAAAAAGGGGAAAATACTCTGCAAAAGTAACACACTCCCACTGTGCTAGTGCAGTGGGCTGGAGTTTCTGGATTTGTGGATGCTTTTGGTTAATTGAAATCCTCTCTTTTGTAGAGGAAGTAAGGCAAGGGGGAGCAAAAAAAGGAGGAAAAGAAGACAAGATAGCCACTAAGAAAGAAGAGAAAAAGGATAAAGAAGGCAAAAAAAGTAGAGGGTCATCAGGGAAATCGGTAGGTGTTAGGATGCTTGGTGAGCCCTGAGTGCTGGGGACAGTGTGATCCATCCTGAGGTTGTGTATCCTGAGTTTAAGCTGATTTCCAGCCCAGTGAAAGAGCTGCTGCTGCTGGGAGGTGCATCTTGCAGCAGTCTGAGCAGTGTCCTGACCTATGTCCCTTTTTTCCTTGGTCTGTCCCTGATTAGGATCGTTCGAGCAGCAGAAAGCTGAAAACAAAAGATGAGAAGCAAGTATCTTCCATTTCAGTGCAGGACATGACAGGGGGAGCAGAGTCTATCAAAGGAAGAGATGAGAAGCAGAAGGTGGAAGAGGGAGCTGCACCTACAGATGGGGCAGAACCTGCTCAGGAGCAGGTGGACTCTATTTCACTTGAAATGTACCAGGAAAAGCTCTACATTGAAGTGAGTCTGACCAAAGCTTGTATCATTGTATTGGTTTTGTTGTTTTCTTGTAAGGCACACTGAGGCTCAGGGAGAGAGGTAAGCATTTTGTTAAACTCAGAAAACTGGCAGACATATGTCCCTTGTGCTGCAGCAAGGTAAGTGTGAAATCCAAATTAATTTGTTTCAGCCTGGAATCTGTTAGCAGAAATCCAGCCATCACATAGCCACATGCGGGACTTCTATCTGGGATGTCTTTAGCATTGCTTGCAGACTCTGGAGGGATCGGCTGAATTAATTGTGCCTCGGATAATGTTAAACACACTTCATAGCCAGGGAAGTTATTACTAGAGCTCTGTTAGCAGCAGGCTGCCACTTCTGTGTGGTTGTGTGTGTGCCCATATGAAAATGTATCTCAGAAACCATCTCTGTCAGTCTCAGCCTCAGGATTTCTTCATGTGTTTTCACTGCAACTGTCTTCTCTGAATTTCTGCAGGTTTACAGGCTGCTGGATTCAATGGTGAGTGAAATGGCATCTTTATTTGAGGATCTAAAGCAGTAACATGCTCTGAAGTGGGAGAGTGAAGCCCTTTGTACATAGACTAAAAAAAAATAAATAACCATATTTACACAGATGGAGTGGAGATTCTTCTTTCTGAAATGATTCAGTGATTACAAATACTGGGCTGCCTCTTTTCTGACACACTGTGATGTGAGACTATTGCTAGATTATCTGTTACTGCTACAGATGATGCTTGCCAAGAAGAGACAAGGCAAGAAATATCACCACCTCAGAAAACGTTAAGACTGGAAAATACTGGTATTACTGCTAAAGGAGAATTTAAAAGTGCCAGTCAACATGAGGTATGTTCTTTGTGTCTTGATTGTGCTTGCCTAGCAGGTGAGTGAGCAGGGTGTTTCTTGTACTCATGAACACTGGTACCAGGACAGTAGACAAATCCACCCTGGTTTTTATCATATTTTTGGCTGCTTGTCCAGTCTCCCCTTGGGACTTGTTGACAGGAGGCTTCTCTGAGGCATTCTGTATCCCAGTAAAAGCACTGTGCAAAGGGATATGCTACCCTGCCTGGTTTTGCACTCACAAATTTCCTTCTTGTGCTGATCTTGCTGTCTCTCCATTGAGCTCCAGGTACCCATGCCCCATTCTGAGCCAGGTTTTACATGCTTTCTGCCAAGACTAATCAATCTTGAATTAAATGAGTGAAATTTGTGCTATAGAAGTTGTGAGCCATGGTAAGGCCTCGTGTTAGAGCCACCCCTCCTGTCCCTTCATCTGCCTATGTGTCTGGGCTCGTCACCATTCTCTATCTGTGGGCATCACTGCTGGGATGGGGCTTTTTGTGGAGGCATCCCAGGCCTGAGTGTGGCATGTTGGACTTCCCTTGCAGCAGGTTCCCAAGGCAGAGTGAGCTGTGTGGGGGGGTCTGTCTTGGCCTGGTGTCAGTAGATGCCACCTTCCTGCCAAAGCAGCTGGACAGCATTCCCCAGAAAGGCTTTGGCCCTGCAGAGCAATGACATCAGTGTCGATCATTAACTGGGGATGGGGATCCCACTGGAGCTCTTAGGCAGCAGATGCCTGTCCACGCTGAACATCGCTCAGCCACGAGTTCAGTGGCTCCAGCTGTGTCCCCTGGGCATGTGCCCCTGTCCCTGGGCTGGCACACGGCTCGGAGCTGCACATGTAGCATGAAATGACTGCTCCTTCTGCTGAATTGGTGTCTTTCTGCTTTCTCATTTTAACTCCTGTGCTGTCCCTGGGGAGAGGATCTCTTCCTCCCCTTGGCTCCCAGCAGTACCATGGCAAAGAACAGCTTGTTTTTTTCACTGGCCAGGTGAGGCCCCTCATGTTTTGAGATGTTTTCTTTTAGTGGGTTGTGGGGAAGCATTTTGGCACAGTAGCAGCAGGAGCCTCCTCTGGCTTAGCGGGCACAGACCCACACAGGGAGTGTCTCAGCTCAGCATTCCTGCAGTGACAATTTCAGCAACGTTTTGAGAATTAGGAGGAAAAAGGCCTGAAGTTGGGGTGTGTCTCACAGGCTCTGACAATAGCTCCTGCCTCCCTGGAGATGCTTATCAGCTTGTGAATCTGCCCAACTCAAACTGCTCAAGCCATCTGTTTCTAGAAGAGAGGGAGTCTGCACGTTCTAGAGGCAACGATTGTCTCTGAGGGAGGGATCCTTTCACTTGGTAGTTTTACCTTAAAGGATGGCAAAGCCTATCCATGTCTCCACGGATCCATTTCTTCAGTCCATCCTATTGAAACCAGGCTCCATGTGTTCATCTACCCACAGGAAAATCTGTTAATACAACACCAGGTAGATGAAAGTTTTACATCAGTCACGTACAATGGAAAAATGTCCTGTGCTGGCATCTTCCCTTCCGAGGGAGGAGCCTGGTGGTAGAGGGCAGGTGGGTGGCATAGGAGTTCTGCAAAGGAGAACAAACCTGTGAATAGTCCAATTTCTTGTCATATTTTTTTGTCATAAATATTACCAGTGCCTCTTCCAGCCTTGGACAAGAGTGTCCTTAGGGGACAAGGTACAAGCAGCATGCAGGAAGGGATGTGCTGGGCCGACTACTGTGATACTCTGCTGTCTGGCTGCTGCAGCTTTTTCTGAGCCAGCTGCTTTTTTTTTTTTTCCCTTTTGCATTGATTTGTGGAAGTAACATGACGGGAACTGCAGTGGTATTAGAGCTGGCTTCCACAGAGCAGCTTTAGAAACACATACCTCTCATTTACAGGCCCAGGGTGAGATGTGGGCTCTGTCCTTAGCACAGAGACCCTCAGGTCTGTCAGCCCTGCACTCTGCAGGACACTGTAAGGCCGAGTCCTTGCAGCCAGGCAAGGAAATTATTCCTTCTCCTCTCCCAAAGGCGGGCATTATTTGTATTAGTGTTAATAATTTGTGTTGTGTTTGCTAAATAACCGAGGTGAGCGACCTTCCTGGCCTTGGGAGTTGCATTCCCAACCCATCACGTGAGTGGGGCCTGAAGACACCATCACCACCAGAGAGGATGGGAAGAGGGGGAATTGCAGGAAAATGCTGCAAGCAGAGGGTTACAGTGCATTTCCAGAGGTTTCTCAATGGCAGAGGGGTTCTGGGTGAGCAGCCAGGCTCTGCTGAGGGCAAGCAGTGCTTTGCTGGGTCCCATTCCCACAGTGGGGTTTTGGGCCACCCAGCAAAGAAAACGCACATTTGTACAGCTCCAAAAAAACCTCCTGGGGTGTTTTCCCCAGGGAGAAGTTCACTTTGCTTATAAAAAAATCACTCCCTGAAGAAAGGCAAGCTGTCTGCCTCACCATCTGACACAGCGAAGCAGGAGCGTTGGGAGTGGAGGAAGAGGAAAGCTTGGAGCTTGGGCTGCCATGAAGAATGCCTGCCACTTTCCAAGCTGGGATGTTCTCCGGGCTGACCTGCGGAGGGTTTGGATGCTGGATATGCTCTTTTCCCACACTGCGGCTGGGAATGGGACTAGATGCTTATTCAGCCTGCGTGGCCAGAGCCTGTTGGGAATGCCAGGCTGCTGAGATCTGCAAAGCCCCCAGAGGCACATGGCCTCCTCCGAGACCCAAGGCAGGGCCCTGGGGCAAGAATGATCTCAGCTCTGCTCTTTGTGTGGTGGGAGCAGCGGCGGGAGGGCACGAGCCCCCCCCCCC
>VZRR01013907.1:17105-84589 GCA_013398015.1 Oreocharis arfaki | reverse complement strand
CCCCGCCCCCCGGCCCCGCCCCGGGACGCTGCTTCCGCCGGCGGCGGCGCGCGCACGTGTGACGTCATCGGCCCCGGAAGGGCGGCGGAGGGGGAAGGGGCCGCGGGGCCCGTCCGGTCCGAGCTCCGGGTCCGACCCCGGTCCCGTGTCCCCGCTCCCGCCGAAATGACGCTCGCCGTCTTCTTCGGGTGCACCTTCATCGCCTTCGGGCCCGCGTTCGGCCTGTTCATCTTCACCATCGCCCGCGACCCCCTCCGCATCATCATCCTCATCGCCGGGTCAGTCAGCGATGGGCGCTCTGCTGCTGCCGCGGTGTGGGACCAGGATCGGCTCCGGGAGCCGTGTGGGCGTGGCGGGGCGCTGGGACCAGTGCCGGTGCTGCTACCAGAACGATGGTGGCGGGGGCACTGATTCTGCTGCTGGAGCTGGTACCAGTACGGATGTGCTGGGGTGCTGGTCCCAGTGCCTTACGCGATCACTGTAGTCGTGACCGGGGTGCTGATACCAGTGACGGTGCTGGTACGGTATGGGCGTGACAGGAGTGCTGGTACCAGTATGGGTGTGACAGGGTGCTGGTAGCATCAGGGGTGTGATAGGCATGTGACTGCTGGCTGAGGCACCATCGTGGGTGCAGCAGACACACCAGTACACGTACTGGTGCTGTTGTGGGCTCGCTGGAGTCACCACTACACGTACTGGTGCTGTTGTGGGCTCGCTGGAGTCACCACTACACGTACTGGTGCTGTTGTGGGCTCGCTGGAGTCACCACTACACGTACTGGTGCTGTTGTGGGCTCGCTGGAGTCACCACTACACGTACTGGTGCTGTTGTGGGCTCGCTGGAGTCACCACTACACGTACTGGTGCTGTTGTGGGCTCGCTGGAGTCACCAGTACTCACGCTGGTACTGTTGCTTGCGTGATAGGAGCACCGATATTGTTTCTCTTGTTGTCACAGCACATTGAGGACACCAGCACTCATACAGTACCCAGTGGAGGGTTGGTAATGGTAGTGGTGCATGTGTGCATCTGGGAAACTGGTACCAGTACCACTGTGGGACCAGAAGGATGTGGTACTGGAACTGATACTGGTGTGGATATGAGCCTGGCACAGGTGCTGGTATTGCTGTAGGCACAACAGAGGCACTGGTGGCAGTTCTGGTGACCAGAGGGGCAGGAGTGCAGGCACAGCACGGTGGTGGGACCAGTACAGGCACCACCTGCCCAGCACTGGTACCAGATTGGCACTGGTGCTGGTTGGAGAGTGCACAAGGCCGGGGCACAGCTGCCAGTGCCAGTCCCACCACAGCAGGAGATCCAGCACAGCACCAGTGCCAGCAAGCTCTGTCTCTTGCAGGGCTTTCTTCTGGCTGGTGTCACTGCTGCTCTCGTCCCTCATCTGGTTTATCGCAGTGAAAGCCAGTGACCCCCAGGATGAGCGGCTGCAGAAGGGGCTCCTGATTTTTGGGGTGATGTTCTCCGTGCTGCTGCAGGAGGCTTTCCGCTTCCTTTACTACAAGCTCCTCAGGTAATGGCATCTCCCCCGCTGTGCCAGCACTTCTGGACAGTGTTCCCGGCTGTAGTGGTGCCAGATTTCATCTGTGAGCTGCTGGACTGGGGGGAATGTCAAGTGTGGCACAAAGCTTTCTCGCTGCTTACTGGGAGCACGTGGGTGGCACCTGTTTTGATGTGTTGACCTTAGTGGGTCTCAGGTGGTGGGGCAGGGCAGCCTTAAGGTCTGGAGGATCTGGTGCCCTGACCAAGCCGGGAAGCAATCTCAGGGCGGCCTTGGCAGCTCCCAGCCTTCCTGATACCATTGTCTTGGAGCGCGGGGATTTGTGCTGCCAGGAGAGCTTGTGCTGCACCCTGTCCTGTGTACAGACAGACACTGTGCTGGGGCTGAGCAGCCAGGCACGGGGAGGTGTCCTTCATACTCCCTAGTCTTCCCGGCTGGAAGCTGGGAGAATGCTGGGGAGGAGTGTGTCCGCAGGCCGTGCCGCTCCCTGCAGCAGGGCACTGCCGGAGGCGGGCAGGCAGAGGGTAGCAGAGCTCCACGGAGCAGCCTCTGACACAAACCACTGCATTTCCTTTGCCTTGCGGATCTCTGGTCCCAAGCATTGCTGTCCTCCCCGGGCTGAGGAGCTGCCTGGCATCCTCTTCACCTGTCACACCTCTGGTTGGCACAAATTATGAAGCCTCTCCTCTCCCAGTTTCTCTTCCCCACGAATTTTTCTAGCTCTTCGAGCTCTTCCCTGCACCTCCTCCATTGTTTGTCAACATCTCAGTGTAAGTGCGGAGATCAGGTACAGCCTCCCACGCCTGCAATGGGGCTGCTTTCCATGCGGGGGTGCTGCTTGCCTTACAGCCATCATCCCGCTCGCACCAGCCCTGCTCTGCCGGGCTGGCTGGCACCCGCATTCCTCTGTGGAAAATCTTTCTGTGTGGCCTCACGTGATTTTCACATGCCTGGTTTGTCTGGTGGTACAGTCACACGGACGATCTCTGTGGTGGGCGTTGCTCGGGGAGGGGGAGGTTGCCGGGAAGGTGGCATGGTGCACAGTGAATACTGCACCATGCCTCCAGAGGTGGCTTGGCTCTGCTGGGCTCCAGTGTGCTCTCACCCCACAGGAAGGCCATCGAGGGGCTGGTGGCCCTCAGTGAGGACGGCTGCTCCCCCATTTCCATTCAGCAAATGGCATATGGTGAGTGCTGTGCAAAGCAGAACAGCCTGACCACAGGGCAGGGGGTGAGGCTGGGCAGGGCTGAGCATGGTGCTGGGAGCAAAGAGAGATTTCTTGTGCCAAAGCTGGCTGGAAGGTGTGTGAGATGGCCCTTTGGAGGCTTAGAGCTTAGCAGTGTCCCTGTCCTGGCAGTGGCTGGCGTGGGCTTTGGTCTCATGAGCGGCGCCTTCTCCATGATCAATCTCCTGGCAGACGCATTAGGGCCTGGCACTGTGGGCATCCATGGGGATTCACAGCTGTATTTCCTGACCTCAGGTGAGTAACTGGCACCCTTCTCTCACATCTCTGCCCCACCACAGAGGCAGCAGAAGAGGTGCTAGAGTTTTCCCTCTTCGGTTGTCTTGTCTGTGCTGCACCCTAGCCCACCTGAGCTCCTAATAGTCCCCTGTCACATCTCTCTGTGACAAACTCTTCTTGCTGTTCCCTGTGACCCTCCCTGCTCTTCTTTCCATGTCTCCCACACTCAAAGTCTGACCCAGCACCTCTCAGTCCAGCCAAGCTGTTTCTCTACCCCCCCTTTACTGACTCATCTCCATCCCTTCCCCAGGCCTGCAGGCCAAGTCAGGTGGGTGATTCTCCAGTGATGCCTTTGCTTCTCCCTGCAGCTTTTATGACCATGGTGCTGATTTTCCTTCACACCTTCTGGGGGATCCTCTTCTTTCATGGCTGCGAGCACCGGCGCTGGTGGGAGATCGCAGCAGTCGTTATCATGCATCTCACTGTTTCGGGGTCGGTGAGTAACTGGGACTAGGGCTCTGTACTGGGATCTGTATTCAGAGTACTGGTCCCGTGCTGGGGCGAAACAGCCTTTGGCACTAGCAAAGCAGCTGGCCCTTCTCAGACCGAATCCTGAGGTTGGTGCCGCCTGTCCCACTCCATTCACCGAGGTAACGGCACTGCCACACATCCTGTCCTGTCCTGCCTGCTCACCCTTCTCTTCCCGTGCCTCTCTCTGCAGTCATTTTGCAACCCCCTGTACGTGGGCAGCCTGGTGCCCTCCTACCTGCTGATGGCTGCTGCCGCTGCCTGGGCTTACCTACTCTCGGGGGGATCTGCGCAGAACCTGCGACGCTTCCTGCTCTGTAAGTGCTGCTCCAAAACGGGAGTGGGGGACACTTTGGGTCTCAAGGGGTACCTGGACCAGTGCTGGGGGTGGTGAGAGGTTTTCTCTGTGGCTTGAGCGGGGGCATCATCCCCTTCTCTCTCAGATTAGAGGAGCAGGGAGTTTTTGAGGCCATGGTCAGGTTGTTGCCTCTCCTGGGAGAAGTGGGGTAAAGAGTTCGGTGGAAACTCACCACTTCTCTTCTTGGTTCCTGCAGGTTTACGGAGTGGAGCCAGCCCCCAGCCAGGATCCTGAGGCCCTGCAGGATGTTCCAGTCCCCAGCCACCCCTCCCTTCCCCTCCTATCCTGGCGGCAGGATCAGCCATCACCTTCTTTGCAATATCTTTTCTCCTGGACTGGGGGATCCCGGCCAGCCCTGGTGGGGCAGGCGCTGGGGTCCAGCTGTGGCAGCCAGCCGTCTGGTGTGGCTGAGACTGGCTCACTCCAACACCCCTTTGAGAGTCCCCGTAAAACACCTCAGTTTTGGGGGACCCGACTTTGCTGGCCCTGCTGTGAGCTCAGCCCCAGTTAGCCTGCCCGTGACTGCCGGAGGCTTGAGCCCAAAGAAACCCATCGCTTCTCCCCCCGCTGCCACAGATGTGCTGCCCCCACATGCCAGGGCAGGGGGCCCGCATTGCCTCCTCGCTGCAGGGTGGAGGAAGGGGCTTTGCAAAGTGCTGCCGTGCCCTGGGTCTTGGCTGACTCCTGTAGTGTTCCTTTCTCCACCTCTCTGCCCAGTCCTGCTGCCCCAGGAGCCACGGCCCTGGTGCTGCCCTGCAGTAGCGCAGTGAGCTGGCATCCCGGTGCAGCAGGACGGTCCTGGAGGACCCATGGGTACTGACAGCATGCAGGATGGGAGGAGGAGAGGGAAAAAGACAGTTTGCAAAGGACCCAGTGGGCATGGAGGGTGGTGGAGGGCTTGGGAGGAGATGCAATGCCACAGCTGTTGCCGGCACAGATTTGGGAGGGGGTTCAAGGGACCATTCCAATGGATCATTGCCCTCTCCTGTTCTTGGGGATTTTCAGGCGGGTACCAGCCCTGGTTCTGTGCCACAGGGCTGGGAGGGAGAAACTGCCATCGGGCTGAAAAGGCAGTTTTATCCACAGTGGGCTTTTATACCAATAAAATTAAGTACCACAGGCAAGTGGTGGTGTGTGTGGCCATCAGCGCTGCCCTTGTGGGGTGGGTACAAGCAGTGGTGACAGTGGCCTGTGCTGGTGTGATTGGAGTGGGATGGTCTGGCAGTTGCAGACCCCATCTGCTTGCAGGCCTTGCTCCTGCTCTGTCCATCCTTACAGTGGCTGAGCTCCAGTTTTACAGCTTTGGGGTGGACTGCTTAGAGGGCTGGAGACCTGCAGGTTCCTCTCCTGTCCCAGACAGGGACAGTTTCTTTTGGTTTTGCCATGGCCATAAAGCTCCCTGGGGCTTGGCTCCAGCTCCACAGGAGCCACCATGAAAGGTGGGAGGTAGCCACGGATCTAGGGTTGTTCTGGCTAATCTAGCTATGATGAAGCTGGAGGTGAGCTGGGTGGGGGCTGGCCAGCAAGCAAGCAGTGGCTCTGCCACCTTCAGCTCTGTCTTTCTTCAGCCCTACCAAGCCGCAGCTATGTTTTTCCAGTGCTTTGCACAAATAAGAGGAGGAAGAAGTCCCAGAGTGATGGAGGGCAGGGCTGGCTGTACAAGAAGCCTTTTGCTGCTTTCTCTGGAGCTCTGCCCGGTGCACAGAGGCTGATGCTGTCTTTGCCGTTTGGGAAGGGGTGCCTGCACACCCCTTTCCACTGTGAGTCCAGCTGCACCAGGGGGCTCTTTCCTGCCCCGCGGCTTCTCACAAAGACAGCAGAGACAGCTGGTACCATGGTAGGATTTTACTTTTTTTTAATGTTTTTTACCTTTTTTATAACAAAAATATCTATTGGGGCCAAATGCCCCCAGACAAACAGTGCATGTGGGCAGCCTGTGCAGCTAAGGGATGCTGGAGCATTGGTATTCCTTGACCTGGGATGGGAGTGAGGGGAGGTGGGGTGGCAGGCTGAGCCTGTGGGGCTGAGACTGCCACAGAGGTGTGGAGTTTACGCTGTGTTCTCGGTGCTGGCTGCCGTGTAGATGACCTTGGATTTGGTTGGCGAGTCCAGCCTGGTGGGGAAAGAAAGAAGGGGGGAGTGTTAGACCAAGCAGGGCCTCTTGTTGCCTGAAACCACCATTAACTCCTGTTCTCATGCCCTGGACCCATCCTGCCTCCAAGCCCCGTTCTCCTGTGTCTCTCCCTTGCTCACCGTGCGTTCTGGCTGCGGTGCTTGTAGATGTACAGCAGGAAGGCCAGTGCTGTGACAGCGAAGAGCACCCCGAAGAGCACAGCCAGCACATCTCCTGCAAGCCAAGCACGGGTGTGTTACTCTGAGGGTGGTCCCCTGCGACTACTGGCTGAGTAAGAGGAGGCAAGGAGCAGTCTGGTAGCCCAGGGGAAGAGGGGGCACAAAGGCTGAGCACACTTACCTGCATGAAATGAGCTTGAGTGTCCTTCTGTAGAGGAGACAAAGACCAGAGGATGAGAACCAGCAGCATGGGTGCTAGAGCAGCCCTACAAACCCGTTGTGGCTGTCCACTCCCAGCTCAGCACACGGCTTCCACAGGACCCCAATTCTCAGGCAGGTACACCCCCTGCCCACCTTCCCCTGCTGCGTGCCAGACCCTCACCTACCTGCTGTTGCTGAATCATCACTACCTGTAATGAGAGACAACACAGTCAGGAGGTTGCCTTTGAAGTGTTTGCTGTGGGAAGTTTCAAGCCTTCCAGCCTTCGGGCCCCACTTCCAAAGCAGGGCTCCCCATCAAGGCTCCCCATCACCCATGAGCAGGGGAGAGCTACCTGCCACATCTCCAGCAGCTCACAGCACCTTGCTGCAGGAAGCCCAGCCCTGACACCCTGGCAGAAGCATGAGGAGAGGGGAGAAGAAAGGATCCCTGAACCACAGCCCACACCTGAGCCTTGCTAAGCCCAGCCAGAAACTTCCTGCACTGCTGTTGCCACAGCCTAGGAAGCAGGCAGGGGGCTGGGCACTACAGCACCCCATGACTGCACCAGACCCCACAGGAGACCCCAGAGAGGCACGTGGGGTGAGCCCAGCAGGCAGCAGCCATGGGGACTGTTGCCTGCAGTGAGATGGTCAGCAGCTCCTAAGGAGGAGGCAGCTACACATTGCAGGTAGGGCACCTGGCATAGGGATGGCTTGGTGGCCTTACATGTTGGGAGGGAGCTGGGCTGGACAAATGTTTACCCAGCATAAAAGCATGGCTTTTAAAGAGCTGCATTATCATCTGTACATGGCTCCGGTGTTGCGCACAGAGTGGCACTATCTATGGGCTCTATCCAGATACATGGCTGCTGCAGGAAAGCTGCCACCTCCACCCAGCAGCTGGGGACAGGAGCGGTTATCCCGAGCTAGGGGTGACCCAAAAAAGATCAGCAAGCGTGGGCACAGAAGGTGCAGCTGCCAGCAAAACAAGATGTGACCCCACAGCACCCCATCTCAGTGCTTAGCAGCCCCAGGGCTAAAGCAGGCAGTCAGCACTGACATGGGGAGAAACCCCCAGCAATCCTGTGCACACAAGGCAGGGGACCAGTGACCTCATCCAGAAGTGCTGGGGCATTCTCCTGGCACTTCAGGAACAAAAGATTTGTGGCTTCGTTTTACTGGGGATTTTTGTATAGAAATGGCAAATAATGAAAAGGAAAAAAAAAAAAAGGTAGAGTTGGGCAACTCCCCTCTTGCCCCAGCATTGGGAGGCTTTGGAACAGCTTCTGCAAGAAAGTAGTGAAAGAAAGGCTGGGAGGTAAATGGAAAATATGATAAAGTATCTAACAGGTTTACCAAAGATAGAGCATGCCAGCCTAACCCGATATCCTTCTTTGATAAGTGATATTCTAGACAAAGAAAATGCGGTAGATTTTATCTCTCCCGGCTTCAGTGAAGCATTTGATGCAGTGCCACATGGGAAAGTGCTAGCCAGGCTGAAGACCACAGCGATTAAAAGCCTACAGCCATTAGCAAGCAGGCTGCAGGTGGGATGGTGAGGGAAGTACCTTGCACCACAGCATGTGGTTATCAAGGCATTGCCCAGAGGTCTGGGACCAACCCTGTGCTGCTTCTATTAGTCACCTTCACAAAAGGTGTAGGAAATGCCACCAGAACAGAAAAGGAACAGGATGTTGAACAGAAAAACCCCAGTGACCTCAGGGAGCAGCAATGGGCGAAATTTCAGTGATGCAGAGCGATAGTCACGCTGGAGGAATAGTGATTTCTACTCATGCCTGGAAATCATCAATGCAAGAAAGGCCTTCAAGGAGAAATAGAGTGGGCAGACAGGGATCCCTCAGGCAGGGGACTGTGTGCCTGGCCAGGATGGCTGTGAGGCCCTGCTGGCAGAGAGCAGCCTTCAGGAGGGGTCTGAACTGCCTTCCTGCAGGATTTGGAGGAGGGGCGTTCGCTGCAGGCTTGTACCTCTGGCACCTCCTACTGAATTTATCTATTGCATTTGGGTTTGAAGTAGCTAGCTGGAGTGCTAGGACCTGCCTGTTTGCTCTTGACCATGCATCCCCTAGTACTGTTATGTCTGCAAGAATAAGGATAAAATTAGTTTCCAGAAACCAATCTTCCCCAGGCAGTGTGAAAGAAGTGCAGAAATGGGAGAGAGCAGGACCCTAAGACGAGTGCTGCCACACGTCACTCGCCAGGCACGTCTAATCCATGCAGACGCTGTGCTTCTGTAAGAGGCACAAAGCACTGGCTCCTGCTGCTCGCCCATCACTGAATCCCTGCAGCAGGGAGCAGCCTGGGCACACTCACACACTCCTTACCAGGAGAGTGCTTCACTGAAGGGGTGGTCTGGAAACTCGCCAGCACCTGTCGCCCATGCAGGTTCTGCACCGGCCGGTAGTTGCTCTGCAAAAGCTTGTCATCATCGGTTCTCAGGCTCGAAAACAGCATTGACATCTGGAAGGAGAACAGTGTGAACAGAGTAGCATCATCCTGCCTTTGGGAGCCAGATAAGCTGCAGAGCACTGGCACAGAGCACCTGTACCAGCTTACAAGGAGAGGCTGGGAAAGACCCAGTGTGGAGCTCGTTGCCCTGACAGACCTGGAGATGAGAGAGCAGCATGGTTTGGTTGAAGATTGTCCATTTGACCGTCTGGTAGCAGGGAGGGGTGGTCAGAGAGCCATTATAGTGGAAGTAGAGTTTCAGGTTGGCAGGCAGCAGACCTGCGATGTTGAATCCGGGCACAAAGGTTTCCTGTCCTGAGAGAGGAAACATAATGGGTACAAACCCCTGGGAGGACAACAGCATGAAGATCATGGGCAGCCTGGCACTGCATGTGCCACTGCATGTGCCACTGCATGTGCCACTGCATGTGCCACTGCATGTGCCACTGCAGCAACTGGAGAAAGAGCAGTTGTTTTGCCCTGGAGGCAGAGAAAAGGAGGTGGGCTGCCTGCTGTAGCCTTGCTCTGCCGAGCAGCAGGCTTCTCTGCTGGGCTGCAGCCCCTGAGACAAAGCGCTAGGTGGGACAGGGCCTTACCTACTTCTTGGATTTCGAGCAGATGCTCAAGTATTTCATGGTAGTATTGGTTCTCCCCATGCCCAACCTGCAACAGAGAGAATCACAGTCATGGCAAGGAGAGGGGCCAAGGGAAGACAAGATGAGGATGGCAGTGCCAGCAAGGAGGTATCACTCCTTGAGAGAGGCACCCTAGCCCTGTGACCCCTGAATTCTCATCAGGGCTGCTCTGCCCTTTCTCTCCCCTTCTTTCAAGGTGCATTTTCACCTTTGCCAGTCCCCAAAACTGTGTCCAACTCTGCCCACCCTAGTCCCATCCTCCCCCTGCTGATCCATGGAGCTCACCTCCAGAAAGGCTCCCAGTACAGCCAGGCCGTCTGGCTGAACCATTGCCTCTGTAAAGCTGTTATACTTGGTGTTGTAGTGGACCACATGGATCTGGAAAGGAAACACGCAATTCCAGTGCTGGATGGGCACCTCTGGGAGAAGATCACTCCCACAGGGCTGCACCCTGCTGAGGGCTGTGAGATACACGCAGATGTGATGAGTACCCCTGCTGGGAAGGGAAAATGCTGGTGGGATGAAGAAAATCTGCTGCTGCAAAGCAGCCAGCATGAAGGTTCTGCAGGAACTTCCCTGGTCAGGAACAGCAAACCAGCACTCTGTCCTGCATACCGGGGGCTCATACTGCAGAGCCAGGCTCAGTTTGATGACAGCAGCTAGAGAAGGAGGGATGAAACCAGATGGGAGCTGGCAGAGCAAGAGGACAGTGTGTACAGAGTAAACAGTGCCTGTAGATCCCAAAGCAGGCTCACAGCCTCCAGAGAAGCTGGCTTCCACAGCCTGAGGACTGCCACAGCTCCTGCTCCATCAGCCCAGGACCAGGCTTCAGCGTGAGTCTGGCTCAGCACCAAAATGTGGCCTCCTACCCTGAATTCCACTGCTGCAGAGCTGCCCAGGATCCTGGCCAGGGGTTACAGCCTGCATCCAGTGGCAACCAGAGACATGGGTGAGAAGCATGAGAGCATTCCAGCTCCTTCCCCACCCAGCAGGGGAAGGGAATGATGCATCCAGCACGAAAAGATCCAATGCACCACGAAAAGATGCATCCAGCACCATGAGGGCTCCTTACCTCGGCAGGAAAGCGTCGCCCATCGACGGTGTGCTCCGAGCCAGGTCCCCGTGGGGAGCCCCAGTGCAGGTGCAGCTGTGCAGCTCGGTACTGCTGGGCATAGCCACCAGTGAGGGCCAGGGACTCGGGCAGCTCAAGCACAACTGCAGAGGCAGAAGGGAGAGGTCAGTAATACAATGTAAAGCCTGGTCCATTTCACAGGTACGCCAAGGAGATGTCTTAAGGGAAACAGTCACCCTGGGTTTCTAGAAACTGGTTGTAACAGAAAACCTTGCTTTCTGTCTGTCATGAGGCTCTGGGCATGCCTGCCAATGTGTCAGGGTTCAACTTTTGACTTAAGGTTGTAGGATACTGCAGTAAATATGTCAGCTTCAAAAATAGCTGCTACGAAAATGCTGGAAAGTGAAGAGCCCCTCTGCAAAGACTCCCGGGGTCAGCTCCAAGCCAAATATTATCCAACGATTTATTCAGTAAGTGAGAATAATATAAAGAGACCGTGGACAAAATACATAGAGAAAGATACTGGCAGAGTGGTGAGTATCTATGAGAGCAGGGCAGTTGGACAGAGCTGCAGCTCTTGGCGAGCTGGGACCTTTCAAATAAAGCAGCCTCTAAGTGTATGACAGCACTGGAGCTAGTGGCACAGAAGCATTAAATACTTTGAAAGCACTGAGAGCTAAAATGTTTGCCTCTTTGGATACCATAAATTCATACGTTATCTTTTCTTTACTTTATGTGGATTATCCAGCTATTTTTGGACTTAGGCAGCAATATGGCAAATCTAAAACTGAGTTACCTGGACATGTGGCAAAAATATCGGGAGCATCCTTGGACCCTGAGAAAGGCTGTCCTATCCTATTAAGCATCTTTTCTTAATTCTTATGTAAGTTCTTTCTTTTTCATTTTTAGATGAGGTGCCCTTTAGTAACATCACCGAGCTAGGGCACAGATTTGGGATTAACCACGTAACAGGGCTGTGATGAATCATTGGCCATCTCGACTTCCTTGCCACTGGGTTCAGAGATAGAAAACTCAAATACAGGAAGTGAGAAACTGTTCCCTCCCTATGAATTTATCTGCTTTTACATTTCTTTTGTATAGCTAAACCATTGTTTTCCTTCTCATAACTACCTGAGTCATTTTCAGGCCCTCAAAAAATGCTAATATAGCACATATACTTTGTTACCAAAATGAGTAACTGTACAAATATCTTACTGGACTTGCAACTTTTTATTTATTTATGGATCTTCATAAAGCAGACCAGTGGCTGCCACAGTGAAAAAACGCATCTTAAAAGCATGTGAGAGTACTTCCCCCCCTCCCCAACGAAAATGCTCTCACTGCTTTCCTAAACACCAAGCAACACCAGATGCCAGGGTGTCTAAAATAGCAACTACTGAGCTCAACTAGTTTAACTCTGCAGGCACATTAGGGCAGGAGGCCACAATATAGAGCTCTGAGCATGCACCATGCAGCTGATCTGACCATACACAGCAAGTCTGACCTGTCAAGTTTGCTGTACACACAGGTCAGCTCCAGCTCGTTGGCTACCAGGGCAAGGAGGTGCCTCGTCACACCGTCAGCAAGTTCTTAAGTCCCTTTCTCCATAACCTTTTCTTAGCTTGGGGACTGGCAGACACCAGTGTGCTCAAAGCATTCTGCTGCCTCCAAGAAAAAGCTGGTAGCAGCCAGTTCCGACCATCCTCAGCTCTGGAAAGATGTGGTTTGCCTCCATATCTATCATACTGAGGCTAATACTAAAATAACATGAGTAAGTTGCATCCAGAACTTCACAGAAACCGTTCTGATACCAGAGAAGGGAAACAAAAGACCTGTATACGTTTTTTAAGATCTTGAGATAGAATCTTTAAGTACAAACAAAGTAAGGTGGTCAAAGCTGTGCCCTAAAAGACAGATGTAGGTAGCTTAAATGTTAAGTCACCTCCAGAGACTGATGAATCCTTTGGAAGTGAAATGCAGGGGCAGAACCGATGGCTGAAAATCTGCATCAGAAATGCCAGAGACACATTTTGAAAGAAAATGTGGAGTTAACAAATTTCTGAAGCCAGCTCCCAAAGCCTCTGGATATCTCAGGGCTTCTCACCTTGCCCAAGAAAACACATGGACCTGTAAAATTTCTGTAGCCTTTTGCTTCCGCTTTGGCCTAGAAGGCAACAGGGCTCCAGCCTGCAAGACAGTTTCCTTCCCAGAGCCCAGGGGAACGGCATCAGAGAAGCCCAGTCCTGCTGAGAGAGTCTGAGCGTCCTCTGTTTATGCTCCAGCCCCTGCAGGTGCCTTTGCCCCTACCTGTGTGCCCATTGTTCTTCAGCTTGAGCTGCTTGTTGGCAGGCAGGCTGTAGCCAGAGAGCTGGATTGGCCGCAGGTCAGGGCTGAAGATGGCCTGAGCTGTGTCAACATTGATGGGTGACTGCTTGGTGCCGCCGCAGTCCGAGTAGTCCGTACTCCAGTGCTTCAGGTCTGGTGCAAGAAGGAAGGGAGGGACTGTCAGTGAGAGTGCCAGGGTGAGGACACCTCCAGAAAGAAGGTTTAGGGGTGTTGGGGAAGGGGACAGGCACTGGCCAGGGAATTAGCCATGCACATAAGGTTAGCTTCCACAAAGTCAGCTTGGGAGCAGCTTTGTGCCAACATGTGACTGAATGCAGCTGTATCAGAAAAGGTCTTGGAGCGTGGTGAGCTGCCAGGAAAGTCTATTTTTGGGGTGTTTAGGAAGAGTGCAAGAAGATCATTTACAAGTGGACTTGGCAAGCTGAGGAGCTCCTGCCCTGCAGCCCATCACACACTCGCTGCCTTGCACGGCCTGGCCTCTGGCAGGTATCACCCCCATTGGTGCTTGAGCAAGGTACCAACAGTGCTCCTGGGCTCTGCGGCAAATGGCCAGATCACATGGCTCAGTCGGCCACTGAAATGGCCCCCTCTCCCCAGTGCCACAGCTGGGATAAGCACGGCTGATGCCCCAGAAACCTCCCTTTGCACTGCAGAGGGCTGCTTCCAGAGCGCCATGGGCCAGTGCGAACCTAGGCTTGTCCCCAGGCCTCGCAGGACCCCTGTAAATATGGAGCTGGGCATTCGCAGCTGAGCCAAACCTCAGGGTGATGGTGCAGTAGTAAGGGGTGCATCTGTCAGAGCACTGTGGTGATGCCCATCATGGGTGCTGTGGAGAAGCCCCCCAAGCCATGATGGGAGGGCAGGGCCAGGCAGGATGGGGAGGGAGGGTGACAGAGGGCAGAGGTGAAGACAAGCTAATCCCTGGGCTGGTCAAAGTCCCGGCATGGACTACAAGTCCAACCTGGGGAATGCAGCCCTTTCCCTCTCTTGGCACAGGGTCAGGGGAGCTCTCATTCAGGGAGGAGCCCTTCCATGAGGGGCATCCCCCCACACCCAAGGGGCTGGGAAAGCCCTCATTTGAGCTACTGCTTCCTGGTGAAATCAGAGCAACCTCTGGCTCTTCAGCCCATCCATGCCTGAGTGCGGGCACTGTGTCAGGGTCAGGCAGGAGGGAAGGGTGAGTCCTGGAGTGCGCACAGAAGCCCTGTAATCATTAACCACGGCTGGCTCAGGCCCAAGATCTGCTGGGTAGTAGGAAAAAAGCAGAAGTAACTGCAGGGTATTTACCTTCATAGCTCCAGTGGCTGTGGCCTTGAGAAAAAAGAAAAGAAAAAACCACATGAATGGAAGGGAAAGGTTGTCAGCAAACACACCTCTGCCAGGCAGCAGGTCTATGTGCTCCCACTGCCTTTCATCCATCTCCCTCCCCACCTTTGCTCTCCCACTTCTCCCTCTGTCCCAGAAACAGGCATGTTCTCGGAGGGCACTGCCTCCTCAGAGCACGGCCAGGTACCCTGCAGTTGTCAGTCAGAGGGAAAACCCCTCTGACATTTTGTCATTATCCTTAAAAAGGAAAACTCAGAGGTATTGGCTTCCATCACTGAGCAGCTGCACCAGCAGCTGCTGCAGAGCAGCCAAAACCTCCCACTGTCCCAAGAAAAGGCGCTTCACAAGCGCAGCTCCCACACTCCACGAGGAGTTTGGGCAGCAAGATGCACTGCACCATGCAGACACCCACCTCCCACCTGGGAAAGCTGCCCTGGGACTGGCAGCACAGGAGGAAAACAAGCATCAAAACCTTCAAACCTGCTCTTCACATCAGCGAGTGCCCCTGCAGTGGGGATGGACTTTCACGGGAAAGTGTGCTGGGCTAGATGCTCAGCTCCTGCCCCCAGTTGTAACCCATATGACCACGCAAATGCCCGCACAGAGCTGCATAAGGTCCTACCACGCAAAACCCTTTCCTCAGGAAAAGCAGGAGGGAGCATGGTGGATACCATGCCAGGACCTCTGCATTTCTTGTGTCACCCATGGGTCACATAGTGACCACACCAGGGCAAGGTGTGACCTGAGTTTCCCTCAGCTGGTGGTGTGCCCACCATGCAGATCTAGAAGGGATGAAGACCCCTGGGAAGGTCCTGAGAGTACCCGGTACTCAACAGGCTGGCCCTCACACTGTCATTCTCCTCCAGAGTTGTCATCAATGCCCGGATTCTCGGCACATCACTGGAGCTAGCCTTAGAAGTGCACTAGAACCTCTTCTCAGATGCCTCCCACCAAACACTCTGGCTATCACCAGCCCTTCTAAACAACCAACTCCAGGCAAAGGGATGTGGGGCTCAGATTGCCCCAAGCTGGGAAACATGGCCCAAGAGGATTATGTGCCTACTCTGACTGGCACAACACGTACATGATGGGCTCCTCTGACTTGTCCTTCCCAGCATGCTTGTCACTGCAGACAGGCTGCTGGCACTTCCCGGGCAACAAGTGTGGGAGCGGAGAGTGCCATACTGGGACAGGTTTGGGGCAAAGGGGGGCATTCATACAGCAGCAATGACATGGAGGAGCATTTAAGAGGTACAGTTGAGCCCCAATATCCTCTCTGTCCCTTGGTGGGGCCGTTTGCCTGCCAGCCTCTCCAGGATGCAGGAGGGTCTCAGCAGGAGCTGCTCCAGCCCCCATCCGTGCTGCTGACAAGAGCTATCGACACCCACTTGCTATTAATAGGAGTGGATTCCAGCTCAGGGGTGAGAAAGGAAGAGGCAAGCTTTCCCAGGCCCGGATGTCCCATGCAAGGCCCTAAGCCCAGCAGGATCCTGCCCTCCACTCAGTGAGGATCCCGGCATGGGCACTGCTGGGAGTCTTGGTGCATCTGCTGCTCAGGAGAGTGGATGGCCACAGCCAAATAGGGCTGGGAAGGGCTGCAGGGTGTTTAGGGGCACTGTGTGTTGCAGAGATGGGAACAGGTCTCAGGGGTCCCACCAGCATGACCTGTGACTCCCCTCTGTCGCATTTCTGATGCTCAGGAGCAATATTCAGAGGAAGAAGGAGAATCAAGCAGAGGACTAGGCAAGGCACAGCTGCATGCACCAGGACATGTGTGCCCCGGGATAGACTGCAGTGCCCTCTCCACGTCTGTTTGCGTGGCACTGCCCAGGGACGCACCCAGCTGTGCTGCAGCAAGCTGGGATTCATTTATCCTGCCCACCTTGCTCACACAGAGGATACCTGCTAGCCAGATGCTGAGTGTGCATCAAAATCGAGAGAGCACAGACTCTCCTTTGCAAACACCATATACCTTCTCCCACGCTGCTCCCACTCTCCTACCCCTTTGGGCACTATCTGCACAGAGAAACACTCACATTGGGGCAGTCCTGGCACAGGTAAGGCACAGCACCCCTGGGCTGGCACATGGTGCCTTGGTTCACTGCACATGCCTCAACTGGCACAGCCCGCCCCTACACCCCACTTTTTGCTCACCTCCAGGGACTCTGCCTTGACAGAATGCAGCTCAAACATCGTATCACAGATTGAGCAATAGCCCCGTGCTGACACCTGCCCTGCTGTGTCAGCACTGTGCCGATTAATTACCTCAGGTTCCCACATCTCCCAGCACACATCTATTCCCACAGCTGAGGGGGCTCTGGACCCTCCTTGCAGCCTCCTGCCAGCTCAGCTCGGCAGCTTTGCTCACCCCGAAGGCTGCAGCTGCACCCAGGAACCAGTTCAATCCACCCCATCACAGCAGACTTCCCCAGGGATGTCTTGGCATCAAAACCAGTAGGATCTATGAGCTCTTATCCATCCAGTGAAGCCCTCTTGGGTGTGTTTTCCCGCCTTGTGGATGTGGGTGCAGTGATGGCACAGCCAGGCCACCCCCTCGGGCAGGCATCTCTCAAGCGCAGCCGGGCGGGTCTGGGTCCCCTTGGCGCACGCACCGAGCGAGCGCTGCAGGAGAGCGACGAGGCGAGCCCAGCCCGGGCGCTGGGTCAGGCTCTCAGCATCAGCCCCTGCCTCCGCACGGCTCGGAGGAGCCCTGCGCTAACTGCTCCGATCCCTTCCACCTGGGGGCCTTTGCAGTCTCGCAGCCATGAACATTAACCCACTGCCCTGCCCAAGTGTTGGTTTGCATAATTCAGTCTGCCTCCCACACTTCCCGCCGGAGCACGTCCTCTCCTTCGGAAAGCTGTGTGATGCCTGGTCTCCCTTCTGCTGAACTGCTGCCACTCACCACAAAAGACGTGGCTGCCCCTCGGCAGCGGGTGCTGCAGCTCTTTGCGTGCCCTGCCTTACCTCTGAGCACCCGCTGCCCCTGCAGGGGCTGCAAAGCGCTCCCGAAACCCTGCGGGGAAACAGCCCTGGCGACGCGATGCATACACCGGGAGATAACGTGCAAGAAGAGGGTTCCTTGCAGGGGTTCCAGCAGGAGAACACAGTAGGGTGCTGACAGGAGCTGCCTGCCCTTGCAGGCGAGAACGCCTCCGTGCTCAGCCGAGCGGAGCCCCCCCGGTTCACCTGAGTATTTCCTGCCGCCCGCCTTTCCTCAGCAGCCCGTGATCCAGCCAAGTTTCCCACGAGTTTCCCCCCTTCACACCCCTCCTTTGTGCTTTCTCCTGCTGTTGCTTGCTCCCACTCAGTCCTCCCATTCTGGGATACAGGCTTTGCTGCAAGTGCCAGCTCCATTCCCTCCTTGACATCCAACACCATCCAACAACACTTTCCTGCCGAGTTCAGGCAGACGCTGCCATTACCAGCGTGCTGCTCCGCATGTCGTGCAGCCCGGGAGGAAGGGTAGGAGCAGCTTTGGGCAGAGTGAGGAGCCAGCTCAACCACTGGATGCTGTGAATCACACACAGGAAAGGCACTGGTGCAGCAAGCTGCTCCCAGGAGACCTCACCAAGGGCGGACAGGGATGGACTGTGCCCCCAAAGCACTCAGGATCATTTGCACAGACCAGGAGGCAACCTAAAGCAGAGCCAGACAATAAGGAAGGAGATCAGAGGGTTTGCCCTATACGTCTGCACCTCCCATCCTGAGTTTTTCATATTTTAGGGTCTGTGCAGTCTGAGGTTGCTGCAGGGCACCCGACAACCCTGAAACACACGTGCTGTTCACAGCATGATGCTGCCTGGCAGCAACACAGCCACTGCTGCTGCCTGCTTGCCTTGAACTCCAGAAGCTGGATGGCTTGTGTGTGGCAGGCAGGACAGCGGGCTGGCTTCTAGCTCTTCCATCCTCCTCTCTTATCGACCAGGCACACAGTGCCCTGTGCTCAGCCACGGGGAGTGCTAGCATCCTGCCAGAGCCTCCTCTTTCCACTGGGACCCAGTCCTGAGCTACGCCTGGGTCAAAGCCCCATGAGGTGAGTTCAGCTTGCAGATGTCAGACCAGGACCGCCTTTCTGTGCCCTGTCTATGGATTAGTCCCAGGCTGTGGGGGGATCAGTGGAGCTTGTGGCCCAGAAAAGAGGGTAAATGGGGTGTTATTCCCGAGAGTCAGTAAGCCAGGAGGTACCAGGATATGCAGAGGTGCACAGAGTGCAGGTCCCAAAGTAGGGACCAGCCACAGCAGCCGGGTCCCAGCCTACAAAACACATCCAGGCACCACATCCCTTGGAAGCAATAACCTGATTATGGTACCTGGATTGTGCTCACGCTGCCCAAAGCCAGCTCTCCAGTCTGTGGCAAACATGGCACAGGCAGAGGGTCTGGGCAGGGGGTGCATAACCTGAGCATCCTTCTGCCAAGCCCCTCAGGAAGCATGTCTGTGGGAGGGCTGTGCCGTGCCAGCCCCACCTCCTCCCTGGTTTCTCCCTCCAGACACACCCCCGTGCAGCAGCACCCATGTACTTTCAGCCCAGGACACCACCCCATGTGCTGCCCATGGGGGCACTGATCCCTCCCAAGCCTGGCTGCATTAAAGCCCCTTTGTGTTTATAAACTCTGACCCACAGCAAGCCTTTGGGATCAGCTTTTAATCTGCCACTGGTAGCACAGGTTGCTGCAGGGATTGTTCTTTGTTCTCCTGGGGGAGGACTCTTTGGGCTGTGGAGCCCAAGACTGTGCCAACTCCCCCCCAAGAGGGGCAAGGGTTTGGGTGGAGGAAGACATAGGTCAGGCTTTACTCCAGGGCATGTTCCTGCTCCTTTTGAACCCAGCTGCCCCAGCGAGTGCTGGGGGAAACAGGAAACAATCAGTGCTGCAGAGAAAGGGCCATCCCAACAAAAGGGATAAAAATGGGGAAATCCCAGACGACAGATCAGTGCTTCGAGCTGGGGAGAGGGATGAATAAGGAGTAGTAAGCAAGAAAAATAGGTTCTCCTGGAGGAAAAGGACAGTGGGGAATGACCAAGAAAAGGACACTGAGAGCAAGACACATCTGAATAGGAGGGAGAGGAAACAGGGAGAGGGAGTTACTGTTTCCCAAAGTCACACTTAGCACGGGACTCAGGTCTCTGGGCAAGCAGAGTCTTCTCAGCGACCAGCCTCATGGCAAATCCCCAAGCATGTGCTGAGCGCCCAGGGCTGGAGGCAGCCAGCCCTACCTCATGCACAAGCCTCGAGGAAGAGGGAATCAGCTCATCATCCAGCAGAGGTGCTGAGACACGCAGCTCTTGGCACCTCCCAGGAGCCCTGGAGGGTTCCAGCCACGTCGTGCTTCCCATGGGATTCCATCCAGACCTTCAGCCTCTAACACTGGTATGGCACGGGCTGGCTTGCCTGTTCCCTACTGACCTCCTGGCTGCCTCTTTTCCCCTTCTCCATCCCAGTCCCCCCACCCACCCATCCCAAACCTCACGCAATGTCCAGCCCCTTGGGGCCAGTGCAGCAAACAGGTATGCTGGACACCCAACAGCCTCCCACCCAGTGGCCTGGGTTACTTAATCTCTGTGGCAAGAGCCGTCTGCATCCCCATCTCTGTCCAGTGCTCAGACCGGCAAGAGAGGTAAGAAAAGTGATTCATTGCAACAACAAGAGAAGCTCCTGGCACCAAAAAATTCCCAGTCCTTACCACAGGGCAGCTGTCCTGGCACAGGTCAGGACAACTCCTTACCAGAGGCAAAACCAAGGACACGCTATGAGGCTGAGCCCAGGAAACAAACCTGTGGGCAAAGCGGGGACAAGATGCATAACCGTGGGCAGCAAAGTCTCAGTGCAGCACTCAGCCCCAGGCGAGCAAATCCACAGCACTCCCCCAAAATCCCTGCAGAGCACCGGCAGTGCCGTGGCCTCCAATCAGAAAAGGGACCAAGACCAAAGACCCAGGACTTTCCCGCTGAACCTATAACTCTGAAAGCCCCCATACCACCAGCAAGACATCTCACGGGGAGGAGGAGGGGCGCACAGCCCTGCAGCCCTGCGTTCTGTCACGTTCCCCGTCCCCCATCGTCAGCCGTGGAGCAGCCCCCCTCTAACTCTGCAGCAGGGCCAGACCCCGTTCTTGGCATCCCGCGGGGACACCAGGTGGATGCAGGGCAGCCCAGCCGACACGCTGCAGGGTAAAGGGTACCGGCCATCGCTCACCACGCCGGGGTGCAGGGTTGGAAACTCCGGGCGGTCCCCGGGAGCAAGCGGGGACTGCTTGGTGCACAACCCTTGTACCCCCATCACAGGAAGCCCTGAGCCCCTCAGTCTGAAACAAGAGGGACTTAGCGAGGGAATAGGGCTGCGGACAAAGCGAGGGCCCTGCCCCTGGGCAGGGGTCGGGCCAGTCGAGCCGCACGGGAGTTGGCGGGAGCAGGGACAAAGGCAGGGACGTGCTGGGGGGTGCAGCGCTCGCAGCTGGGCGATGCTGGGGGAACACATCTCCATAGGGGCACTTCACCCTGGGGCGCACCTGGAGCCCTAACAAGGGTGCAGCAGGAGGTACAACAGCCCCCCGCCCCCAAACCAAGCAAGGGGAGAACTCCCTGGCATTGGGGGCATCTCTACACAAAGCATTAGACATCCCAAATCCAGCACCCCTTGCGCTGGGGTGCTCCACTCATCAAGGATCCCCAGTCAAACAAGGGAGTGAACCCTGTGCATCAAAGGCACCCCGAATATCAGAGACCCCAAACTCAGTATTGGGGTGCTGCACGCATCAGGGTGCTCAGGCACAGGCCATCCCAAACTAAGCTCCGAGGCGCCGCGTGTACGGGGACCTCAAAGACAGGAGCGGGGTGCCCCACTGCTCGTGGAGCCCCGCGCACCGAGGGACCCCTGCTCACCTTTCCTCGGGGAATGCGGGGGCCCCTCGCCGCCGTGTTCCTGGCCGCTCTCGATGTCGGAGCCGGCACGGCCCAGGGAGGGCAGGAGCAGGAGCGGGAGTAGGAGCGAGACCCCCAGCGCGGCGCGGTTCATCTCCGGCAAGTGCGCGGGTGCGGGACGGCGGCTCCGTGCCTGCCCGCCCGCCCGGCCGCACGTAAGTGAGAGCGGGCGGGGAGGAGGCGGCGGCTCTGACTCACGCCTCCGTTACCTTTTATAGGGGCTGGAGCCAAAGTCTGCCGCCGCACTGTCCGGCCAGGTGAGCCGCCCGACGCGGGACTCGAACACGGGATTCCCCCCGGGGGTGTCCCTACCCCCCCACCAGTCCCCCGCCGGGACATGCGGTGGAGCCGGGGGCGGAGGACTCCAGTCGGCTCCTCAGTCCCTTCAGCCATGAGTGTCCCCTCTCCTCAGTGACGGGTCAAGGAGCCCTCAAAGGTGGGCGTCCCTCTCCCCAGCGATGGGTGAAAGACCCCTCAGCAGTGGGTGTCCCCTCTCCTCAGTGTTGTGGTTGGGATCGCTCAGCAGTGAGTATCACTTCTCCCCAGTGATGAGGACGGGATCTGTCAGCCAAAAGGTTTTCACTCTCCTCAGCAGAGGGTGTCCCCTCTACTCAGTAGCGGGGTTGGCCCCCCTCAGCCATGACTGTCCCCTCTCCTCAGTGGTGGGTGAGGGACCCTTCCACCACGGGTATCCTCTCTCCCCAGAGATGGGTGAAGAACCGTTCTATACTGGCTGTCCCCTCTCCTCAGTAATGGTGTTGGGACCCTGAGCAAAGGGCTTCTCAGTAGTGGGTGTCCGCTCTCCTCAGCAATGGGTGAAGGACCCTGCTGGGGTGCAGACCCTTCAGCCACGGCTGTCCCCTCTCCTTAGTGGTAGGTGAGGGACTCCTCAGTGGTGGACGTCCCCTCTTCTTACTGATGTACAGTTAAGAAAAGCATTTCCATGGAGGCTAGAGTATGACACAACTCCTCTCCCGACAGGAGTCTTTCTCCTGCTCCTCAGAGGTGGCAGGAAGCACCTGGGTGCTGCTCAGGGTACATATACAGTATATCTGGATACCAAAAATCTTCGAACAAAGGTCCTGCACCACAAGTGACTGGGCCCATCGACAAGAGACTGCGGTCCATATTGGTAGATGCAAAGTGTTGCATATTTCATGAATCAAGGATGCATGGTATGAGAGTGGGCTTTAATCAGCTAATGAAACTCACAGAGGAGATGAGAGAGTTGTGATGATGTGCTCCCCACTTGCTAAGAAAAAAGTGAAGTAAGCATCAGGGATTATCAAGAAAGAAACAAAAACCAAGCCAAAACAAAAAAAAACCACCCCATCCTGCTGTTGAATAAATCTCGGGTGAAACCTCCTCTCATTTTTTTCCCATGGTTTTGTTTCTCCCATCACAAAAGAGTCAGGAACAGAAACAGCATACATGGGGCCCCAGGGCTGTTGGGGATGAGGGTGGTTTCTATGTTAAGGAGCAAAGCAGGCATAGCTGCCCAGCCTGGTGGAGCAAATTCTGTGACCATAGCATCCCGGCTTGTATTGTATAGGAGAGCAGGGAACGAGCACTCAGTCTCTCGGGATAGCGGATTTGCAGCACAATCAATGAAAATTATCCAGCATGAAGTTTGAGTCCAACCAGCATGGGTTTTTTTACGTGGTGCAGAAGGGAATAGGAAAATCCTTTCCCTCAACGTGTCATTTGTGCACGCACAAAAAGGTACCAGACAAGTTAATGGGATATTGTACCTTGCTCAGTGGCACTGCCAGAGCTCCAGCTCTGCGCCGTGCCCCGTAGGCTCCACGCCTCTGCTAAACCAGTTTGCCCAGCTCTTCCCTAGCCCAAATCACTGGCCATCCCATCACCTTCCTTTATGAATGTGCTCCGTGTAGCTATATGAATACATCCATACCCACAGTCTTGCCATCACTGCAAGAGAGCTCAAGATCCATCAAGAAGATCTGTCTGGGGCTGGATTTTTTGCTGAGCAGAAGGAACCTGTGGCAAAAAGGTGGCAGCTGGGAACAGAGGCTGCTGGCCATTGGCTACCTGGCACCATGGGGTTCTGCCACGGGCTGTGCCAGAGATAGTCTCTCACTGCTGGCCTCGCTGGAGAACCGTGCCTCCAGGGGTGACCTGCAGGTAGGATCAATGCAATTATCTTGAGCCACCTTGTTCCTTCCAATACGAGATAAATGGAAACATTGGATAAGAAGACATTCATTTGTCAAGGCTCAAGGAAACAGGGCTGTGGGGGGAAAACAAACCATAAACCGTAATTCCAGTGCTCTCTCCTGCTCGTGTTCCTAAATGTGGTTTATCTAAATGGTCTTCATCCTGAAGGGAGATGAAGAAGGCAGTTTTATACGGCAGAGGAATGACAGTCTCATTCTGTCCTTTTTTCAGGACAAGCCCAATGGACTTCCCACCTCACACCTGAGTCTATCAATTCTGCTTGCTCCTCCGGGGAGGTTACCCTGCATTCTCTTTGCTGCCCTGACTTTCTTAGGTTTCATTGTCCTCCCTCTCTACTGCTCTTCAAAGATGACTGTATCATATCACAGCTGCTATAATGGCGCGTGTCTTCTTTCCACCTATGATCTCTTACACTTTGCCAGCTCTTTTGTGGAGATGATGCTTGGCAGCTTTGGACACTTAGAATGAAAGGTCACTCCATCATCAGAGCACTTGGTCTGCATGGTGCCTCCTGGGAATGCTGAGGTTTGTAGATCACAGCCACATTCCATGAGCCTTTCGGAGCATAAGGGGTTTGTTGTGCTGTGCAAGGTTCCCACCAGTGCTATGTCCTCATCAAAATCTGTCCCCTGGGATTCTCCAGTAGAATTATGTCAGAGGAGATCTGATCAGAAGTATCCAGGCCCCCGCAAACAGCCCAGCTCTGCACCCTTCTTTGCGGTGAGCTATCTGGAAATATGCAGCACCAAACTTGTGCTCAGCTCAGCACGGATCCAGCCCGAGGCACAAAGCACTGGCGTACCAGGGAGCTTCTCCAATCCTGTGCAGCACAAGATGCACCAGGCTGAGATAGAGTGGGTGTACTTCTGGAAACACTGGCTGGTCTTGTTTTAGCTCCAGTGCTGTAGGGAGGGACGACATCTAAATGCTTGTAAAAGGGTTTATTCTCAGGAAAAGGATGTAATTCCCAGGAAAATTAACTCATTTTAAGGAAGGGCTTGGATGGCTAGAAGAGTTTTGGCACTCTGGGCCTGATTCAAAATTGTGCTAGTAATTCTTACCCATGGGATATACTAGTGATTTCCTGAGCTTATTGAGGGCTTTTTGTCTGTTACATTTAATGTAAAAGCTGCGGACAGTATTTTATCAGCGCTGCCATTGTGCCTCTTCACAGTTTAGAGTTAAGTTCCCTGGAAGATTTCCAAACAAAATCAGGCTGATCTATGCCACTCACTGAGATGAATCCCAGGTACCAGCACCTGCAGTTTGTATTTCATTACTGAGATTTGGGTAGAATTACCTAAACAACAATCTTTCCTTTGAGGTGGCATTAGTCTGCTTTGCAATTGCAAAAGTTGCAAAAAGTATTTCCTTCCAGTGATCTTTACTTTCATCTCCAGATCTGTACACTGGTGCCATTGGCTGCCCAAGCCCTACACCAACACATTGCCTGTCTCCAGCAAATAACTAACCTTCAGTGCCTGAGGGTAGGATGACAAGGGATATTTTGAGGCAAGAGTGTTAATTAGCTGGTTGCTTTCCCTTGGATGTCCAGGGTGATGGCTCCTAATTTCAGAGCAACCCCAGCACCTGTGCCGTGGGGTTCTAGACCCAGTCTATATCCTGGTCTGCTCTTCTCTGTAGCCAGACTTTAGGAAGCAGATAGCTAGGGGAACCAGCTGGCCTGGGAGCTCCTGAACCTGGGCGAACCTGAGGTATGTGAGCTGCTTTTAAACCATGAATTCTAGCAGCTATATTAGGGATAGGTTTGAAATACTTCTTTCAGTGTTTTTATATACAATTATAATGTAAAATATTTACACACTCATTGTTGCCTATTGGTAAAGACAACTTGAATAATGGGAAATGGAGTTTTATTTTAAGAGGCTTGCTTCCAGGTCTGAGTCTCAAAATAAAAAACTCCTGTAAACTTAAAATTTGACTTCAGGCAAAATCTGCTTAGGAGCCTCTGGATCCTCATGTCAGAATGTTCCAGGTAGGAAAGCAATCTCCCCAGAAGCTGCTGGCAAGCACCAGCTATAGTGTTGTCCCAGCAGGACAAAAATGTGGAGATTTGAGCCTGGCGAGAACTTCCAAGAACACTGAGGTGCACCACGATCTCTCTTTAGTAGTGAATACACCAATCTTTTTAATTGCAGCAAACAGAACAAGAGTTTACCTATAGCTATGTCCAAATTAGGACTGACAATGCTTGCCTGGGCACTGAATTTGATCCCCCTTTTTAAAAATCATCTTCATGGCCTCTCTCATGATCTGATGAAGCCACATGTGGAAAGCAGTTGTCCTCCTCTTGCCCTGTGTTTTCTTGGTCATGCTATAAACCCTCAGAGTTTATGAATCTTCTTTTCATTTTCCTTTAAAGTGAATTTATTTGCTCCTATATGAAGGCTGCCCTTTTGGTAGCACTTATTCCTGATGTATTTATAGGCAGCAACTCTATCCCCTCTCAAACTGTCTTTTGAAAGTTTAGACTGAAGTCTTAAAGAGTTTAGCTTGTCAGAGACTAAATGCCCCTTCTACTCTGGATCTCATTACCCTCTGCACCTCTTCAAGTTTAATTAATCTTTTCTGAATGTACACGTGCTGAACTATACATTTAACCTATGTGGAAAGTCCTTCTCCTGCCACATGTGAAACCACTCACAGTGAGCATGCAATCAGGTGGTTTGTGTACTCTTCTTTTTTTGTTTTCCTACCGTAGTTTATACCAGGAATTCTGATTAGCAGCTCACCAGCACTCAGGAACATGAAGTTCTATGACAGGCAGTCTTCACACCCCTGCTGCAACAGCTTGATTTTCAGCTGCAGAGCAGTGTTTCCCAGTTCGTTTCATTGGCACGCTCTTCCCCCTTGGGAAGGTCCCTACTGACAGTATTTATGAATGTGGATCCTAAAGCCCATTTCAGTGCACCTCAGGAATATCTTCTTTAACCATGCAGGGCCTCTTTTCTCAAGATGACCCATTATTTTTCCCTTTTTAAATTGTATTTTTCATTCCTTATCGTCCTGACTCTAATCAATATACACGCTTGAAATTACTTTAAAAATGTGTTGAAATTCTGGTAAAGGAACCCAGAACATCTCCTTTGTCCAGAGAGAATCTAGATAAGTATGCTAAAGATAATTGTAGCAAATTTGTATTCCTTTTTTAAAAAATCCTTCTTCTTGTTTATTCTGCAAATTTCCTTCTTCCAAAGACATCCAGATCCCTTTTCTCTGCTGAAAGTGAAGCACCTTTTTTAGTCTCTCCTGTGGCACCATCTCCATCTGGACACTGGATCTGTAGGCCAACTACTGCTTTTTTCACGCCTCAGGTCGCAGTTTTCACACCCTTCGAACACCTTAATCTCTAGGCTTTGTTCTGGATGGGGCGGCCTGTCCTTATACTTGGTTTTTGTTTTGACCTCTTTTCCCGTCCCCGTGTCCCACAACATGGACGTGGATGCTTGTCCAGTCGAGAAGTCATCCCTAACACCTGGTTTTTAATCTTCACACAGGTTGCCCTCCTCTCTGTTGTTCTCCATCACATACTACTAAAGATCCTTTGATGGAGCTTCAGAGTTCCCTGTGCAGGTTTTCAAATGGGAACAATTCATGTTTTCCATGCACAACTTGACCTCCAAGTCAGAGCATTCTTTGTCGATTGATCGCTTTTATTACAGCGCAGATTCTTTGTTCATCCTCAATATCATTCATCACAGATATACAACCACAGAGGGCTGGAGTCACCTCCTAAAACATTTAGATATTATTCAGGACACAAGTTTCAAATTTTTTTTTTTTTTTTTTTGTCCTGGGGGAACTAAAAAATTCCATGCCACTCTCGGTTCCACGCCGAGTCCGCGTGCTTCTCAGTCCGGGTGACTTCGCTCCCCAGTTCCTGCGATTTATTGCCCTTACTTCTGTCCTTGAAATTAAGTATTGTGATTGTAAACACTTGTAACCTTTTACTCGGTGTAATTAAACTGTTACCAGTGTATGTAAGGTTGTTTTCTGTAAGGAGCGTGACTACAATGATTTCCACACGCCTAAGAAACAATGTTAATCACTACCAACTCAGGCTAGTTCTCCGGGTCTTTAAAGGGAGCAAGCTGTGGCTGGTGCAAGCGGCTCCTCGGTAAACTCTGAGTCGTGTTATAGTCACAGGAAACTACCAAGCTACTCCCCCGTCGTGAACTGGCATTAGGGAAAGAGAAACAGTGTCTCAATGAATAAGAAATTAGCAGAGTTGAGGATCTTGCCTGTAATTTACAGAAAGTTGTGAAACGCTTTCTGGTGAAATTTCCCCACCACTGCAAACTCTACACCCTAGAAACCAAACATATTTTCACTGCTTAGGAGATGCTTGGTGCTGGTTAGGACTACTCAGACAGGCCACTGGCATTGGGGATGACTGTATGACGCGATGACTTTTTCTTCTTTGAGAGCTTCTCCGAAAAGGGAATAGAGTAGCAAAGCCTCTTTTGGGGTCAAAAGGCTACAAGACAAATATATAAAGAAAGGGGACTTCATGGAAGAGCAGGTTAAAAATAACCACTCTGAACTACTGTCACAGCATCTTATTGGCCTAAAGCAGTTAAAATAAAATAGAAGGTACCTGGGATGGAAGATCCCAGTGACAGGTTGGAGATTTAGAGCAGCAAGAAGACTCTGTAGGCCATTCTACCAGGCATCACCTACCCAATCACCCTGGCACTCAGCCTGGCAGCTTGCACATGATCCAGTGTTCACTTCTGGGAAACACGTAGCTGGAGCTCATAAACCCTCAGGGGACTTAAGATTTTTCTTAGAACTCTCCTCCAGTTGATGTTGAAATTAAATGCTTTGTATTTGTTTTTCATTAGTCTGACTGTAACACCATGCTGCTGCTTCTCATTCTGCTATGTGGCCAGTCCAGGATTCTGAACTGCCTCTGTGTATTTTCCCATATCTCACTTAAAGCACCTCTCAATAAACTAATGAATATCACCCATTGATAAATTAATAAAACGAAACCGTTTCAATCCATCTCTAGAGGACAATTTTCCAGCCTGAGAGTCCATAATTTTTCCTGTGTGTTCTCCAGTTTTCCATCACAGTTATTTCAAAGATGTGGACACCAGAACAGGACACTTTACATGACCCACAGACTCATCAAAACTGCTCATGGAGGAGGAATCCCTTCCCTGTTCCCACATACTAATCCAAGATCCAGGTTGGAAGGTGTCCTTGCCCAGGCAGGAAGATTGGAAAAAGATGATCTTTCAAGTCCCTTCCAATCAAAACTGTTCTGTGATTCATTGCAATTTATCCTTGTCTGGAAAAGCATTAGCTCCTCCTGGCACAGTGTCCTGGTAGGAATTCATACCATTCTGCTTCATACTCAATACTATTTCTTAACATCTGGATTTCCAAGGAAAAAACCCTTTATTTCCTAAGCCTGCCCTACTCCCCGCCCTCATGTTTGGCTTTCATATGCTGTGATTCTGAAGAGACCCATGTCACTCAGGCTTCACAGTAAATCCTCACTTCCCCAGTCTTTGAGCACAGCTGGGATTTTGCCAGAGGGTCCTTGTATTAAACTCCAAACTAGAGATTACACCCAAATAGAGCCAGTTTTGGCAAAACTCCTGATGGCCATCCCAGCAGGTGGTTCAGCGGCAGGAGAGAACTGCTCTGCTGTCAAACATCCTCAGAAGCTGAGCTGTGGAGCTCACATGCCCTGAGCATCTCTAGCACTGCACACGGAAGCCCACAGACAGAAAACTGGAAGTCTCTTTAACACTTAGCAGGCCAGGGTATCCCAGGGTCAAGGGAGATCACTGCACTCTTTCACGTCTGTTCTTAGGAATCATCCTTATCAGAGACGAGCTGGAAGAATAGGTGGAGAAAAAGGAAGTCAGATTCACAAACGACACTTGCAGAGTTGTGACAGAGGAGAGGAGAGCCAGAAAGACACATGGAAATCACGAGGCTCTAGCACGTGCTGAAGAGAGTCCCCCAAGGCAGTACAGCCCAGCACAGCACAGCTCATCCCCCGGGGATGCTGCAGCCTGCCAGCACCTCTCTGTGCCTCAGAGCCAGCTGCACACACACGGCCACAGGGCAGGGGCTGCACATTTCACAGCAGGGCACTGGTCAGATGCAGGAAGGGGCAGCACACAGACAAAAGAGGTTTTACTCATGGCCACTTGGCTTATAAAAACCTAACATGTCTTAAGTCTCCTCAGCAGGTGCCAGCTCTTGTCTTCCCCAGCTGTACACGGGCACCAGGCTCTCTCGCATGCAGTGACAAGCAGCAGAGCAGAGACAGGCAGGGATCTCAGAAGGGACATGCAGCCAGAGCTTCCACTGGCAAGGCTCACTGCCCGCACCCGTGACTGCTGCACAACAGTGCAAACATAAAGACCTATATACCAAACAAGCCAAACAGCTCTGCAGAGCGGAGCACAGCATGTCCTTCATCACAATGGGATGAAACTTTATTCATCTTGCCAGACCTGGGGATGCAGAAAAGGTGGAGGTGAGCCTGCTTATCAGAACCACAAAGTGTTGTTTTCTACCATGCAACCCAGTGTGGGCACCATGAGTCTGCTGTGCACGTCTGTGGCCAATGTCCATGCACACATCAGCTGGAAATAAAGTCACCATGGAGAAGGGCTGGGAAAGAGCCCCTGCTAGGCAGCACCCCCAGGGCCAGCCTTGCCTCCTGAGCAAGGCCACAGGGTGACAAAAACAGGTGTGAGGGACCATCACAGAAATGAATGTCTTAGAACAGAAGCAGTACAACCAAAGAAATGGTCTCTTGGGCTGAAAGGACGAGTGCCCTGCTTTGTGACCATGCTCGTCACCTCTTCAGTCCATTCAAGACTTTATAAACCCCAAGCCAGACCTGGCAAGGCCTGTATTGTAGCCTTATACCACTACAGAATCATGAAATAATTAAGCCTGGAAAAGACCTCTAAGATCATTGAGACCAGCTATTAACCTAACACTGACAGTTCCACCACTAAACCATGTCCCCAGCTGACAACATCTACGTGCTTCTTGCACACTTCTGGGGACAGTGATTTCAAAACTAGCCTGGGCAGTCTGTTCTGATGCTTGACCACCCTTTCAATTAAGAATTTTTTCCCAATATCCAGTCTAAACTTTCTCTGGAGCAACTTGAAGCTGTTTCCTCTTGCCCTATCAACCTTTCTCAATAGGAAGATCCCAGTTCTGTCTCCTCCCGTTTCTGTTTGCTGCTAACTTCCGGCACATGGCAATGCTCCACCTCTAAGTGACACTGCATTTTAGGAGACTGGAGAGCCCAGCAGCTTCAGACCAGAGGGGTCTGGGAAAACAAGCTCCCCCCAGCCTGAAGGAGATGACTGATGTCTGCTGGGAGCAGAGTGAACAGCCCAGCACCTCTCGGGTGAAGCCTTTGGGGTGCCGGCAGCACTGCGCTGCCAGACCATGTCTGCATCAGATGCCTGATACTGGGGCACTGTTTTAATTTAAAATGGATTAGGCTTTGTTTTCTTTTTAGCACAATAACATTGCACGCATTGTTGGGCGATAAAACCCACAGATAGCTCTGCCAGCGGGGTGTTGGGGTGGACGTGATCAGCAGCACAGACTGAGCTGAGATGGCGAAGAGCACAGGGAAAGCCTATGGAAATGTGCTGCTGCCAGGTCCTGGGGAGGCCCTTGCACGACTGCTGAAGAGCTCCTTCCTCAAAGAGGGCAGAGGGGCAGCCCAGAATTTGGATAGCAGCTGGAGCAGACCACGGGTGTGAGGCAGTAGGGACATGTGTGAACCTTGTGTCACTCCTACTCACAGCTGTGCAAGGGGGATGGTGCTGATGACTCCTGGGAGCACACTGTGAAAAGGAGGAGAGGATGTCTCAATTCACCACAGCATCTCTTAGCTAACTGCTGTTTTTCCCAAGCTGGTTCTGCCTCTCCCTCTGTGCTCCTCTCCCGGTTTTCCTGGGCTTGAGATCTGCATTTAGCTCTGGTGTATGAGGGGAGCATTGCCTGAAAAAGGCGAACTGGCAAAATCATTTTGTTCCCCGGGTTTCTTGGCAGGACCTTGGTATCACGTGCACCAGGTTCCTTCACTACCCTAATCCGCGCCTTCTGGCTGGCAACAGCACAAGGCAAAGGGGTGTTATTCAGCAGCACTGACCCTGAGCTGAGGAGCATCCTGGAGCATGAGGGTTTGGGGTGTCTCAGGGCTGAGCAGCTCAGTTTGGGGACACCAATCTATAGCCCACTGCAGTGTTACAGACCAGCTATAATTTTTGCCTCCTGCAGAGGTAGAAGATTCCCTAACAGATCTTTCTACAGCCTTGACAGCTCACCAAACCTGTGCTACCAAGCAAGCTGGCCTTTGCAGCTCTCTGACCCAGTTGTTCCTCAATCTCCTCTTCAGTCACATTTGCTCCTGACACGTGTGATGCCTGAAGAAGGCGATGCAGGCAGCAAAATGCAGCAGGAGTGTTCCCAAGATGTTCCTCTAGCAGCAGGGCACCTGACCCCATGCAGCTTCCTGCACAGTATGGTCCCAGTACTTTTTCACCTGAAACTCTTCATAACCTCTCATGGCTTTTTTTAGCATCAGTTTTGCTGCTGACGTGCTCCAGACCAGGCAACCCTTGGTTCAGAAGCTAACAGAAGGCACCAGGCTCTCCTGGGATCATTTGTCACTTCTAGAGGGACTGCTGGATCTGATAGGGACAAACCTTTTAGCAGGGCCCATTGCAATAGGACAGGGGGCAGTGGTGTAAAACTCAAAAGGGGTCGATTTAGATTAGACATGAGGAAGAAGTTTCTAATAATGAGGGTGGTGAGGCCCTGGCACAGGGCACCCAGGGAAGTTGTGGCTGCCCCACCCTTGGTACTGTTCAAGGCCACGCTGGATGGGGCTTTGAGCAACGTGGTCTAATGGCAGAGATGACCTTGATTATGCCTTTTTCAATTTAAACTATTCTGTAATTTTATGAGCTCCTGTGGACATGGAGAGGGTTGGGCTCAGAGCACGCTGCAACTCAGTATGTAGTGTAACCATGGCTGCTGCCTTAGGCAGCGGTGCAAGACCTCAGGGGCAGCATGAGAAAACCCCTAGCTCTGCATGACGCCTGTGTCCGTCTGCCCTGACCTGCCAGGAAAGCGGAAAAGCCCAAACCAGCCAGACCACAAGTCTGTGCAGGCCCTTGTAGCAGTGTGCTCCCAGGAGAGAGTGGCATCAGCAGACAGCCTCTGCTGGTAGGAACCCAGCTGCCCCAGGAGCAGAAGGAGGGCAGATGTTCTGAATGGTGCAGGAAAGAGCAACCTGTTCCAATGCTGCTCAAGTGATGCCAGGAGGCACAGCCACCACAAAAAGAGACTGTCCTTAGGTGGGGAGGTGGCCTAGGGCACTTGGCAGAGACTGATGCACCACCAAAGTCTCAAGTGGACAGTCTGAGAAGACAGAAATTGGGGTGGGAGAAGCCAAGTGTTAGCAGCAAAACAAACACCCCCTCAGAGTCTGCCTGGATGGAGGCTTTGCATGATGTGAGGGCTGCATGAAAGCTTTCCCTTGGGCCACCACAGACTTCTGGCCAGGTGATCCTGTGGTCTCTTACAGGCTTAATACACCATGAACTGACAAGTTCTTTCCTGGTTGCAGTTTTATTAGACCTTCATGTTACGCAGAGACTCTTCTCTAACAGGTATAATTACAGCAGGAATGCAGAGAGTACAGTTTTACTTCCATCAGATGCAGATAATTTCCTCATCCCACAGTCTTGGAGCATATTATTTGTCTGACACATAGGATCCCATTTTCTTAGAGGGGGAAAAAGAGTCAGCGAAACACTTAGCAATAACAAATTAAGTGTCATTAAGTCAGGCGATCACAGGGTTGTGACTTAATGCCCCAGTTTATCTACCTCCTTCTGCAGAAGAGCTTCTCAGTGCTATATCCACTCCTGTTGCTGACGGACATTATCGGGACTCAAGAGCAATGAAGACCCTTTTCATTTGATTTGGACTGACACTGTTCCATCCAGAAAGCTCCGCATTTCACCTCCTGTGAGGATGGCATAGGCAGGACCCTGCCAAGTCAAAGTTCGTGCTACAAATTCACAACTGAAGATAGTCCCCAGCTACCGAACAAAAACCCTCTGCAAACAGTAGATTCTCCTCTCCTACCCAAGTCCAACTAGATCAATCATCACTTTTGGCAGCAGCCCCTACAGAAAAGGATGGAGTTTCCATAAAGGAGGCAAAAGAAGAGCAACTGGGCAGTTTTGGGCTGGGAGAGGCAGGGAAGGACTCGTTCAAGTGCGAATTGACCAAGCACAGGGTACACCAAGCCAGTGTGAAATGAACCAGTGTGAAGGTAACATTGAACAAAGACGTTAATCACCAAAACTTTGAAAGAACGGAGAACTACAGGATTATTTTAAACATATACATGTATGTGTACGTATGTGAGAAGAGGAAGCAGAAAAGCTTCACATCACACTGAGTTTGGCCAGCATGGGCAGAAAACACCAGGTCTTTATTACAAAATCTGTACAACTGCAAAGTCATCTGCATGTGCTGCAGGGAAACCTGGGCCATTTATTATTAAACTGCAAAGCAGCCTCTTTCTCAAACGGTATCTTCTACAGATGACAAAAATCTGTCCCAGAAAAACTGGACTTGGCAAACCCCAGCAAAAAAACTGAGGAAATCCCACCACAAAGCCTGGAATTCTATGTCCCCTGTGATTCATCATGTTGTTCTCCTTGCTCTGGTGCCCATGGCAAGGCTAATGCCTGGGGACAGCGGTGGGGCCTGCGGAGCACCCAGCCCTGCAGAGACCCAGCCCCCGCCTCTCGCTCCGCTGCAGCAGGACCACGAGGGGATAACAGGATCAAAAGAGCAGTAACGAGCTCTGGGAACTTGTCAGACAAATGTGTTTTTAACCAAATCCCAAATGAGCCGCTGAAGGGAAGCATTAGTGCTGTCACGTGGAGCACATGATTTTGGAATTCATTAAGCCTTTGATGCAGTGTTAGCAGTGCTGTCCCCTGCCCCAGCCATTAGCCATCTGGCTGAAAAGCAGCCAGGTTTCCTTCGCCCCAGAACCAGAGGAATGGCCTGTGCTTGCAGCAGGTCGCAGGAGCTACACTGAGTTAGAGCATGAGTGCACCAGGCAGGCTGATTGCACTGGTCTTGAGGAAAAATGGCACCTCTTCTTGGAGCCCTCAGCACAAACAAGCCCTCTCCCCACGCACTGTGATGCTTCCTCAAAGAAATCAGATGATTCCAGAGAAGTTCCCTTTCTTTTTTCTCTGAGACAGGTTAGAGAGGAATGAAAAATTTACTTAAGGAGAA
Organism: Oreocharis arfaki; assembly: GCA_013398015.1. NCBI lineage: Eukaryota > Metazoa > Chordata > Aves > Passeriformes > Paramythiidae > Oreocharis > Oreocharis arfaki. The sequence continues at coordinate 49,916 of VZRR01013907.1, read as the reverse complement.
GTGGAACTAGGGATAGAGGTCCTGCATTTAGATTCTGAGAACTAGAACAAAAGAACCTGTATTTGAATGAAATCAGAAGAGAGCTGCAATTGAAAGCTAAACACAAATGTTGCTGAATGTTGTTGGCTACAGCACGGGGTTATGTTTTCTCAGCTCTATCTCAAATACAAAGTCCCCTCCGAAATGCCAACTCTCCCTTGTTTGAGGACAGTTTGTAAATTAACCTTGGTGAGGACGTGAAGACACAGAGGTAGCTCCCAGCTGATGTGAGTAGTGTGGTGCAGAGCTGGCTTGGAGCTGGAGCAGCACCCACGATAACAACCCCCTGTCCCAGCTCCAACATTAGTGAGCACAGTGGACACCTTAACCTGCTCTTTCACCTGGAAGAGGCTTGTGTTAGGAATATTGAGCTGTGGATCAGGGGTGACTGGCCATGATGGATCCAGGCTGGTTTCTACAGAAGCATCTCTATGTCTTGCAGTGGCAAATATTTTCCGTTACCTAACTTACCAGGATTGCGGTCCGTCCCCCCTTGATCTTCATGCAGGATAACAGCAAACTTGTAAGCGTACAAAGACACAAGCTTTTTCTTACAGCCTTAAGATGGGGTGATAACTGCCTATTCCTGACTGGGATCTGCCTGATGCCACAGTCTCAGGTCCTCCAGGGAAGCCACCACATTGTCACTGGGCTGTGCAGAACTCCTGGAGTACCTGTCACTGTGCCCCTGCTCTCCTAGCACATGCAGTGTGGTGAGGCCGGTGCAGTCTCAGCTCAGCAGGCCCTCAGCTGTGCTGTTGCTGTCATTCCAGCCAATACTTGGTGAGACAATGCCTCTGGCAGGGACTGAGCAACTGAGCTGATGCCTGCCAGACCAGCCACAGCAGGGCTCAGTTGCTGGCAGACACCTCCAAAGCACAAAAGCAGCAGGAGAAACACTTTGAAACTCTCTCCCCGGTCTCTTGACAATGTGGTGTTTCTCACTGATTTTCCAACATCCTAATTTGCCAAATGTTTTTGCTTGACTGGAAGCCAAGCACAGCTTTGGGAACAAAATCTGTGGTACACCGGGGGTTCCCCTGGCTGTCAGCTGCCAGGGTCTGTGATACAAAGAGCTGATGCTGGACACAGTAAGTAAACTCAATGTACAGACCAAAACGCAAGCTGAAAATCTTTTAGCCTGGCCTGCCCTGTCCAGAGCAGCTGTGAGCCTCAGATACACTGTGCTACCTCCAGAGATTCTGAAGGAAACATGCAGCATTCCCAATATGTGATGAGAGCAAAAAATGCCAAAAGCCTTGTACGAATGTGAATGTACCACAGGAGGGGCTAAAGGCTGACTACAACTTTGCTGCTGGACTCAGGTCCACGGTGCTGCATGGGGCATTAATTCTGCACCTTCTCTGAGTGCTTCATAAAATCACAGGATGGTTTGGTTTGGAAGTGACCTTAAGATCGTCTCTTTCCAACCCCCGTGCCATGGGCAGGGACACCTTCCACTACCCCAGATTGCTCAGAGCCCCATCCAACCTGGCCCTGAACACTGCCAGGGATGGGGCACCTACAGCTTCTCTGGGCAACCTGTGCCTATGTCTCACCACTCTCACTGCAAAGAATTTCTTTCTAATACGCAGTCTAAATGTGTGCTCTTTCCTCCAAAGGCCATTTCCCCTTGTCCTATCACTATGTGCCCTTGTGAAAAGTCCTGCACATTCCAGCCTCCACCTAAGTGGCTCTAAAAGAGCTCAAGGTGAAGTTACTGAAACCTGAAGTGGTGTTTAAAGTTGACTGCATGAGGCAAAAAGGTGGCTGACAGGAATTTCTAATGGGTTTCCAGGAGACTCCAAATTCTGAAAAATGAAATTAGTGTGCGAAAAGGAAAATGAGATGTATCGGAAGAGACAATGCACCCTTTTGAGAATATTTCGACACCTCCAGCAATTTTCTGAAGAAGAGTAACCACAACAAATGAAATGGAAAACCATAACAGAGTCTGTTAGAGTGATAAGATGGAAAACGAAAAAAAACCCTCAAACCCCCAAACTGCCAAACCATTCCAATAGAAAAAACCATTTTCACCCTGGAAGTTTGCCATAAATGGTGTAACAGAGGTGTGAAAGACCATTCAGGGAAGGTAGAGGCCCAGCAGAAAAGCAAGATGAGTAATCCACACCAGCAAGGAATGAAGGGAAATTCCCATCCTACAATCTCCTTTTGGAGGGTGAGATGATTCAAGTGAAAATGGTTAGCAGGGTATGTTTAAGCTCAAATTGATAACACGAACAGTAAATTATACAAAGGGCATTTATCCAAAAGCTGTGGAGGAATTCCAACAGAGTGCCATGGAATAGCATCCATGGACACAGAGAGAAATGGGATTAAAGGGGAAAGAATAATCCCACTCTAGCAGAAGAAAGTCATGTCTCACTCTTTAAAGGAGTGAGGAATCCAATTTAGTGAATGCGGCTGTACAGATGGGTGTTACAGGATGCCCAAAACATTTTCAGAAAGATCCCACACCAAATGTCCTGAGTTGCTCTCCTCCACAGCATGCTTATTCCCATGGTTAATAACAAGGCAGAAGATAATGAATGGAAAGCAGTCAGTGTTTAAAATGGAACACATCAGTGTGTCCCACCAGGACCTATGCTAGGGCTTGTGATTTTTAATATATTCATAAATGGTCTGTGTGTGAGAATTGAGGGGGAAGAGTTTGATGGTGAGGCTGAAGAATTGCAGTGTAGTGAAAATGAGATCTCAGGATGAAGAGCTGGGGGATAAAATGACAAATTAAAGTGTGGGTAGATGTATTTACAAGGAGAAACTCTACCTGCGTGAAGAAGGAGTTCAGACCAGTTAACCCCAACAGGGAAAGTGGCCTGGGGATCAGTTACAGGTTTTCTCCCTTCCTTCTCAGAGAAGGTACCGTGGAGTTAAGAAGAAGTGGAAAAGAGGAAAGGGACAAAGAAGACAAAGGGAGACAAGGGAGACAAACTGATGTGCTGAAAACCATTTGCAGTGACAGAGGTAATGTGGAAATTATAACTTGTTGTGTTGTACAGTATAGGAACAAGAGTATATTAATCAAGTAGTGACATAGCAGATTAAAGCAAATTCAAGTGTTTTTCACTATGCATTGAGGAGTCTCCCTCACTGGAGATATTCAGGAGCCATCTGGACTCAGTCCTCTGCAGTGTTCTCTAGGATGACTGCGCTCGAGCAAGGAAGTTGGACCAAATGTCCTTTCCAACCTTACCCACTCTGCCATTCTCTAAGTTCGAGGAATTAATTAACTAGGATTTCTAGGATGCAAAACAACGCAGAACGGATCCAAAGCAATCAGATTCTCTTATGGAAGAACAGTGCAGCAAGGACTGCTAGGCAAAATGAGACTTTGGTTAGAATAAGATTAAGCAGAGCATTGCTGAAAACATGCGGCAGCGAAAATATGGCTTTATGACTACCCTGCTCCTGCACCTGCTCCAATTATACCCCATTGGCCTCTTTCACAGCCAGAACCTGACACTGGTTTGGCCCCTAAATCTCACAGTGGTTTCTATGCTCTTGTGATGCACCAGGAGGAGCAAGTTGATAAGCAAAGCCCTCGTCCTAAATGTTGCTGTAAAGCAAAGTCACACCATGCAAGTACTCAGTATGGACAGAGAAGTTAACTAGATGGTAGGAAAGACTGTATCTCAGAGATGCTGTCAAACACTCCACAGGCACTTGACATAGGCTGGAGTGAGGCTAAGGGTAGTGTGGAGTAGCCCTTGTCTGGGCTGAACGCCGAATTGGTCTTTAAGGCACATTTGGGGAAGGAAACATGACAACATACACTATAAAGTTGCCCAGGAAGAAAGAGAACAACATGAAGGCTGCCGGTTTTGTGAAAAGAGTGTAAGTGCTACACTGGCGCTCGGGTTACAGGTTTGCATTCCGAAAACTCAAGTGTGTGTCAGAGATGATGGCTGGACTGAGGAGAGAGAGAGGAAAAACAGAACTGGGAAAAAGGAGAACGAAAAATGTTGAGAATGGAAAGAGAGTGAAAATTTCTGTTTCAGCCAGCCTGATGGGGAGTTGCTGGCCAGATACCTCAAGGCCCAAAGGCAAGACAGAGTTTTAGTTTGGACAGAACAAGACTAAACTGGAGTAGATCTTAGTCCTAAGGTGATTGGCTAAAATGTCTGCAGTCAAGATCATTCAATTACAAAGGACAGGGGGAGGTGACAAAGGGGCACAAAACCCTTCTGCAAAAACAAGGAAGCAGGTTAGGGAAGGTCTCTAAAGGACGCTATGAAGCACCAGTTGCAGAGATGGAGTGTAGGGGGATGACTATTAAGGCCCAGATTATGAAATAAAATTCCTCCCAAGCCTTCAGGCCCAGAGGAGCACTCCCAGTTCTCACTCCCTGTGGATTGCAAATCCTTCTTGCTGCTCTTCCCACCTTCCTGTGTTCTGGCTCTGCCCAGCTCCCCATGCCTATGTTTCTATTACTATCCCTTCTCTCAGAGCTCAGTCCCATGGGGTGTGAAACACAGTGCTCAGGGGATCTGCAGGCTGCCTGACCCTCTTCTGAGTACTGCCCTGGCTCACTCAGCCCAATAGAGGTTGGTATTTGCCTGCTCTGCGAGGGCTTCCTCATCCCATACAGTTCATCAAACACCAGCTGAACTACAGCGTGATATATCATGTAAGGTCTTCCCACTCTGGCTTACATGATTTTTTCTTAGCTTTTTTCTGAGACAAGACTTTCTGAGTGCCACAAGGTAAGGTGCTGCTGTAGGAATTGAGGTAGGGCTGCCCATGTACCTGCTTCTCTTCAACAGATAATCGGATCATAGAATCATAGAAAGGCCTGGGTTGGAAGGGACCTTAAAGACCATCTCATTCCAACTCCCTGCCGTGGGCTGGGACACTTCCAGCTAGAGCAGGTTGCCTATCTGGTCTGGCCTTGACCGCTTTCAGAGACGGGGCATAGACAGCCTCTCTGGGAAACCTGTTCCAATGCCTCAACCACCCTCACAGCAAAAAATTTCTTCCTGATATCTGATCTAAACCTGCCCTCTGTCAGTTTGGAGGCATTGCCCCTTATCTGACCGCTATAGCCCCTTGTAAAATGTCCCTCTCCAGCTCTCCTGTAGCCCCTGTAGGAACTGGAAGATGCTATAAAGTCTCCCCAGATCCTCTTCTTTTCCAGGCAGAACAATCCTGACTCTCACACCTTGTCTTCATAGAGCAGGTCATCTTCAGTGAGAAGATGAAACAAACTCTTAGCTTCCCCACAGTGCTGACTTTGGCCATGAGCTGGGGGCACACAGGAGAAGACTGCACTAGAGGTATCAAATCCTCATTTTATTCTTCAGCAGCCTACTGTATTCCCAGCTCTTCCTTCAACTTTTCCCAACTGCTGGCACACATTTGTGTCCATGCCAGCCCAACACCAGCCACACCGCTCTCCAGAAGCTTGGCTAGACTTTGCGTGTAGGCAGGGCACTGACTGTTTGCTAATGACTCTGCAAACCAGAGCCTTGCAGAAATTATGCCAATGCCTCCCGTGTTGCATAACCTCCTCTGACTAGCAGCTCCTCGCCCTCTCTTCCCTTGGTTTCCTCCTGCCGTGTCACAGAAAAAGCAGAAATAACAGATGTGAGAGAAACTTGACCTGCCAACACAGGTGTGCTGCCTGGCTCTGTGCCAGGCCCCTGGCTGCACACACTGTGATTCAACTCCCCACCCATTGCAATAGAGGCAAAAGAAACCTGTGATTGATCTGCTCTAGTTTGGGAAAGCTTGCCAGATATACTGCATGCAGGGAATTGTCCTGACCCTCCCCTCGTGCCATTCCTCTCAGTGTCACTCATGAGCTATGCCTGCAGCAGTGCCCAGGAGGTATTGGAGGTACTGCTGGGGAAGAGCTCTTCACCATGCTCCTTGGTTCAGCATGATCCCTGCCAGGCCACAGGAGCTGTTCTGCAGCTGGATCTTAGCCCTGGGCTTGCACCATCTTCTTTGGCACAGGAACTAGGAAAGAGTTACTGAGGGACCTCATTACTGACACGCATTTCTCATATGTGTCTCAGCTGTGTCCCCAAGTTCTTAGAAATGTTTTGACTATGAAGTGGTTCCATGTCCTACCCAGAAGGCAGGCTTCCCAGCAGCCCAGTGGCGGAGGAAACTAAGGAGAACACTGGAAAAGAGGCCAAAGCTGCCCAGCAAAATGCCCCTGGGCTCAGCCAGGAAGAATCTGCCAACAGCAGCCTTCGACTGCCTGGACTGGTTCTCTCCTAAACAGCTTCAAAGCAGCTGCCAAAACCCAACATGAGGAAGAGAAAAGGTGTGTTAACGCTGCAAGGCAGTATTGGGGAGAGCCAGGAACAGCCACTGCTTCCCTGTCTTGGATCACAAGCGCTGCCTTGTGATCCAGCTCAGCACCAGAGCAGAGGGAGAGAGGAGAAATAGTCCCATGACTAAAGGCAGTGCTGAGACACTGCAACTCCCACCCTATACCACACTGATAACAGCACCAGCCTGGACTCAGCTGTGCTTGCGTCTCCCAGGGATGGGGCAGGCAGGGTGGGCAGCTTGGCTGTCCTTCAGAGCAGAGCAAGAGAAACAGTGCCACAGGGAGAAGAGGCTGGCATGTGACAACAGTGTTACAGGTGGAGTAAGGAGTACTCCTGAAGTACTTCAAGCCTAAGTAAGTACAGGAGGAGTGGCTGATACAGGTAGTGGTTGTACGCCAGGAGTAGAGCCCCATGAGCCTTCAGCTTCTCCACTGAGACACTTCACACGATCCCATGCCAAAACCGCAGAGGTGTTAGCTGCTCTCTTTCATTTGCAATCTGTGGCTGAACTGACTGCATGTAACAGCAACAAAGAAAATAATGAACTTCTCTTTAGAGCAAGAAAGAAGAGATTTATTTTAAAGGGTAGGAAAAACAGTACAAGCAGTATGGTCCTTTATGTTCCAAGCCCTCTACCCACCCTCAGTGTAAAGCAGCATGTTGCCCAGCCAGGACTTGTGGAGATTCCAGCCAGGATGAGTGAGAGGGTTTCACCAACAATTCCCTGACTTCAGCTCTGGTTAAGGACTATGGAGCAGTGTGCCAGCACACTGAGGCAAGGGCAGTGGATCCCCTCTACAAGAAAGATATTCTTGACCTTGTGTCAGTTTCTGTCCAAGTGCTCCTGCACTCAACAAAAAGGACACTTCAGTTTTATTTTGTACTGCCCAAGCCCATCTTCCCTTGGCTCCCAGAGTAGCAGATACACAGGACCAAAACAGAGAGTTTTTAAAGAGAAAGAGGTAGGTAATCAGGTATTTGTGACAGAACAGGTTGTTGGGAGACACCCCATTTGTGACTGTTCATAGTGCCAGGCAAGGAATCCCCAGGAACACTGAAGTACTGACACACAGACTGTCAGGCACTGTGGGTCTGTGCCGAGCGTGACTCCTCCTATCCTCTGCCCTCTGCCAGGATCAGACTGGTCCAGATACTGCAGTCACAGTTCCTCAGTGCTCAGGAAAGTTGACTTCTGCATCAACCCTGTCTAAAAGCACAGGACCAGCTGGGTGCAGCAAAAAAACCCCAAAAAAACAAAAAAAAAAGAAAAGGAGAAAGGCTGCTGTATGTCTGGACGTGTTGACTATTAGGCAAGACCTAACAGCACTGGAAGAGGACAGGTCTGAGCCACTTGGACCTGCAAGACAGTCAATAAACACAACTCATTGGAGGACATAAAAGGGTTTCATTTAACTATCCCAGTACAAGCTTGCAGTTATCTATGCAAACCCCTGTGTTTTATCTTTCCTCTGCCTAACCTCAGACACAGGGAGCATCCCCTGGGTGCATCAATGAACGGTATATACAGGTATGAAGCAATTAAGCCAAACACTTCAGGGAGAGGATTTTCTCAGCTATTGAAGAGTTCCTGTCTTTCTCAGCTATGAAGAGAAAGACAAGACAGGCCCCAGCTAAAAAGCTTTGCTGCAGCATGAATTCCAACATGGGACACAGGAAACACGGCAATCTGAGTGTGTGGCTGGAAGCCCTGCAGCGGGTCAGCAGCCAAAAGCACGGTCTTCTGATCCCTCTCCACTCTCAGCAGACACATACCCAGATTCTTCCAGAGGTGTACAGCAGCACCACTACAGCTCCCACCTGCCTTCAGCAGCTGAGTGTGACAGGGGAGCTGCACATCCACCAGATACTTCAGATAAGGGAGAGTAAACCAAAAGGCCTCTTCCGGCCCACTCGAGACACGAGCCACCCATCCAGTGTACCACAGTCTCAGCCACTAGCTGTGTTTCCACTGCCGAGACTTTGTTGAAAGTCCTCTGCACAGCAACAAAGTTGCTGCCTTTTCCTGTGTTTTGAGCCGCGCCTTCCGCTCGCCGCCTCTGCCACCCCGCAGGGCTCCCTTCCCAGCACCTCTCGCCACCCCATGAAGCCACTGTAGCTGACTACCGCGGCGCGCATCCTGGTAGTCCCCGTCCTTCCAGCCCCAGGCCTCCAGCAAACTGTGAGCTCCCTCCAGCAGCCTGGCCATTGTACTGCAAGCACTCCGGGCACCACAGCTGCTGGGAACACAAATTTAGGCTGATTTTCCCTGGTTTTCCTGGTCTCTTTGTAGTCCTGGGATGAAAGCTGGCTGCCACTCTCTGTTTTTCCTGCTCTATTTCTACACAGCTTGTGGCCAAGAGATGCTACAGGTGGGACACAAAGAGAAGAGTTGCTTTGCTCCTCCATGTCCCTGTAAGCTGCAATTGCTGCTTTCCCTCATGTGCACCGTCTCCTCTTACCGTGCTGCTCAGGCTGTGCATCCTCAGTGCAGTGAGCTCCTCTGTTTAGACATGTTCATGGAAGTGGAAGTGAACTGTGGTGAGAAGCAGAGAAATAGCATTAGGCGGGTAGCACAGGCTGGCAAGGAATATTCCAAGGAATACAGTCTTGATCCCAAGACCACCAAATAAAACCTATGACCCAGGAGCTAAGGAACCAAGTGTGGAAGCCTCGTCTCTCCTGCCTCTGGGCAGGGAAACTCCACATGTCCCAGAGGGGCTGTGGCTTGGCAGAGGATATGCCCCAGCTCACCTGCTGGATTTCTTGCATTGCCAGGCGTATGGAAGAGCGGAGGCGAGGGAAGGCTTGTTGGCTGCTCTCTCCAGAGCTAGGCTTTGTTCTACTCTTGTCTGGGGTCTGTTGGTTTTGGAAATTCTTGGTCCTCCTGAACCACTGCAGAGCAGGTTTGCCGGTGGAAGGTATGGAGGGGCAGGACTGCTTCTCTGGAGGGGTCTCCCCCTTGTCTGCTGGTGAACTCAGCGTGAGACCCTCCAGATTTTCATAATCCAGGCTCTCACTACTTTTCTGGAGAAAGGAGGAGTGGATTCAGCAGTGGTTTGCTAAAGAAGTGGTTTCCCTTCACACACACTAAACAGCGCAATGAAGAGAAATATCCATCTGTGTCCACTGACATTGAGGGGGCAGCGGGATGTCGTCCACCTGCTAGTGCCTCTCCCCCACCCCAGGACTCCCCAGCTAGTAGCATTTCCCAGCGCGTGCAGAAGCAGCCAAGCTGCTTGGCCAGAATGGGACACCCCTCAACAGGAACACAAAAGAGATGCTCCTGCAGTGACTCTAACCACTCACTCAAGGCACAGTCCATGCCCCATCCTCTTCTCCCACTGCAGACCCCCGATACTCACCTGCCCACAGGGAACAGTCAGCATCTCCATGAAGGGCTGGATGCCCACAGTCTGGTGATAGCGCACCAGATCGGTGAGCGAGGCGTGAGCCCGGTCCTCCCCCAGGATGACATAGCGTGCATTGGGCTGCATCTGGATCATGTAGTGTCTGCAGCGGCCTTCGCCCCTGGGGAGAGGAACAGACAGAAATAGTCATGACATGCGGCCTCAGCGTGTCACAACCTGGTCTCTGCTTCCTACATCCATGGTCTCCAGAGGCCAGTTGCGATCAGGATTCTCAGTAACAAGTATCACGCAGAGGCAGGAGATGTGCTGTGCACCAACGTGTGCTCATAGGTGCTGCAATCTCAGTGCTCCTTCCAGCCAGGTTTGCCCACTCAGCCACAGAGTACAGCCTAAGCAGGACCTCTACCCTTGGAGCCACAGCACCCCACCCACAAACAGGTCTATTTTTTCAGTAAGAGACAAATTCTGCAGTGTCCCATCTGCTCCTACGAACTTTCTGGGACACCCACAACAGGAGAGACTGAACATCATCCTCACTGGACTCCTCTGTGGACCAGGTAATCTCCAGTCAAGCAGTTTTATAGAATCACTGAATTAAAGAATTCTATGACTGTAGAATTCCAGGGTCACAGAATTCCATGCAATGCTCAGTTTCATAGAATCACATAGGCTGGAAGAGCCTTTAAGATTCTCAAGTTCAAACCTTAACCCAGCACTGCCAAGTCCACCATTAAACCATGTCCCCAAGTGCCATATCCACACAACTTTTTAATACCTCCAGGGATGGTGACTCCACCACTGCCCTGGGCAGCCTGTTCCTGTGCAGCCTGTTTCTGTGCTTGACACCCCTTTCTGTGAAGAAATTCCTCCTGACATTCAGCCTGAACCTACCCTGGCACAGCTTGAGGCTGTGTCTTCTTGTCCTGCTGCCAGTTGCCTGGAAGAAAAGGCTGACCCCCACCTAGCTACAGCCTCCTGTCAGGAGTTGTAGACAGCAATAATGTCACCCCTGAGCCTCCTCTGCTCATTACCTACCGGTATGTCAAGATGTAGCCTGGTCGGCTCTGGCTGATCCGAACAAGGAAGCAACCCAAAGGCTTGTCAATCAGCAAGTTTTCAGCTTCCCTGGAATCAGGAAAGAGTTTTTCAGCAGAGAGCCAGCAGCTGCCTTGCCACACAGCAGGGATTCACATCCTATCTCATGCAGTATGAGTACCTCATGTATCTCATCCTACCCCAGTACTGTCACAGGGAGCCCAGCGTCTGCCCCATGTGTTCCTAGCTACACATCTCCTGACTCAGGCTGAGGAAGCACAATGCTCTCAGCCAAAGCCCCTCCAAGCACGACTGCTCCAAACCTGCCCCAGCAGACTGATTAGTGCAAAAGCAGCAGCTGCCTTCCAGCACCAAGGACATCACAAAGCACCACTGAGATGAGGAATCTGTGCATGTGTGCACTTCCTATGGTCCAGGGATGAAGAAGTCAGGATGCTGTGGGGTACTGGGTAAGCCCAGTGCCTTGGAAAAACACCAGCTTGGATTACACCACTCTGGCTTTCTAAACTTCCTGCTGGAAGGAGGACTTCCCCTTCTCTGTCCAAGAGACAAAGCTCTGCTTTGTGCTTGTCATGTGCCTTGCTCCAGGCTAAAGGTGACTACAAATCACCAGTGCAATTTGGGATTGCTCTGGTTGCTCCATTTCATGAAGCTGAGCTCACACGGCTGTGTGGAGACTTAAGTCTCTGCTTAAGCATCAGTGTCTTTGCAAAGGATCTGCCATGTCGTTCATAGTGCAGTGCTCATGGCTAGTCTATACTTGAATTTAGACAGTTTTGTCTTCCAGGCACTAATTCCTCTCCTGCATTCTTTCATCTGTGGACAGAAGCATCAATACAGGTTAGGGCCTTGACAATTATTAAAAAAAAAACTAAAAAGAAATGCAGCTACCAGGGAGTTGTGAGCTACTGTAGTGTTTTTTACTAAGCTAATGTGCTGTGTAATGTCTCTGAGTAAACGCTCATACTGATAGCCTGAGAACAAAATCCAAGAACATAGATCTAATAAGACCAAGGGAGAATTGCAGTTAGAACAGAAAAAAAAAGTTAGAAAGTGGAGCAGGATGATGAGGCCATTCAAATGGCAGCAACATTGACACAGAAATCCCACCAGTTACAGGATATTGGCAGTTAACAAGCGTGAAGAACCACAGATCAATCTGCACACAGGTGAGACCACACTGCCACCCTGCTCCTATCTGATCACTGGCATAATCAGCACTTCCCTGACTATGCCACTGCTTGGAAAGCAGTGCTTGACTCAGTCAAGAGAGTGAAGTGTGAGGTGGACCTGGTAGAAGAACTCCAAGCATTTAAAGAAAGCCTTGTAAACAACTCCATAATAAAGAAGGGCTTAGTAGATGTCTCTCCTAGCCTAAGTAGAAGTAAATACCATCTGTGCTGCACCATCCTTAGATGGGCAGATGTATCAATAAAAACCCTTCCTTTTCCTATATCAGGGGACTTCAGTGGAGTTTTGCCACTGAATACTCAAGTAAAGCCACTCTTAACACTTTTTAGAATAAAAGTAAGCTGAATTCTATATTCTCCTGCTGTACACTGAGGTCTCCTCCTGACCTAAACTGGGATATGAAAAACAGTCATAATGAATTAACCCAAAAATTCATCTTCATGTCTCTGCAAATAGTCCACAACAGGGAAAGTGCATATGTGTATTTCCTCTCAGATAACTTTACAAGCCTCCTATGCCTACACAGAACCTGTATTTAGGGACCTACAGTGGACTTATTTACTATGAGTTCCCATAGTCTTTCCATGAACCTACATAAAATTTCAGCATTTTCAGTCTATGATGAGGACTTCAAAGCTTCTCTCTAAGAGTTTTACGCTCACAGATTAAAAGTGAAAACTTATGCAGGTCACTCTCATTCCTTAAGGAAGCAAAGCCTGGCCAATCCAACCTACACAGCCCTCCTAAGGACACAGTGGTTTCTCCCTGTGGCCACCGTGTCCACAGTACTCACCTCCGACTGATCATCCCATGCAGCCAGCTTGGAAAGGCCCCATCATCCTGCATGACCTTCTGGGCCTGTGTCTCTTTGAACCAGCGGAGAGTTGCTCCTCTCTTGAGTTTCCTCATTTTCGCTTCCTCCCCATCCTGTTCCTCAGTTCCCACAACAGGATGAGGCACAGAAGGGCTCAAGAAGTTATCAAAAGGAGTGGACTGAAAGCAAGGAGAGAGGGAGAGTCAGCACGAAAGCAAAGCCAAAGGCAGGGGACATTTGAAGAGATCACTTTGGCAGGTGATCCCATTCCTGAGCCCAGTAAGACAAGATCAACCAACAACCAAATTCTGCTTTCAGTTCCTCAAAAGTCCTGACCACGCTTTTTAACTAACCACAGTAGGACAGAACTCACACTTCTCATAACAAGAATGACAATATTCTCTTGCGACTACATGCAGGAGAACATGGGCATGCAGAAGGTGGATGGAGCAGGGAACCAGCACATCTGGCTCAGGGCCCCCCCAGCAGAGCCTGTTTTGCTACCTCTGTTAGTTTGCTGCGTGGCCGTGGCACTGGTGGCTGTTGTGACTGATCAGAAGGATGAGGACTAGACTGAGGGCGCCTCTTTCGTGGCATGGGGACTGGAAGGGAGTTTCTTTCTGTAACAAGAAGAAACAAGTAGGTGAAATCTAGCATCCAAGGTCCATGAAATCCATCCTCCCCATGCCTAGGACTGGGACAGGCTCCGCTGCACAGATTACGTGGTAAAACCACAGCCTGGCCCTCCTTCCAGGACAGCCAGGCAAAGAACCTTTACCATGCTGCTTCTGCTCCCCACAGACAAAGCCATGCTTCCAAAGAGCAGAAACGTCATCAGCTCCCTGCCCACCACACTGAGGGAGCTCCCATCCCAGGGCAGGCTACCATCACCTGGAGCTTACAGCACTTCAAGGTGATCGTCACACCAGTGGACATGCACTGGGTCAGTGTGAGTGGGAGCAACTCACCCTGGCCTGCTGCTGCCAGATGCTGGATTTTTTCTCTCTCTGCCTCCTCCTGTAGCCGCTGTGCTTGAGCTCTCAGCTCAGCTAACAGTTTCAGGAAACTCTTCTTGCACCTGAATCCCCTAAAAACTGTTCAGAGAAAAGCTGTGGTTAGAAAAAAAATGCTGTTCACGCCTTTGTAATTCTCTCAGGGAAGAACACTGGGTGATAGTCCCTCATCCAGTGTGAAGCCCTCAACACTTGAATCATGCTAATAAAGAGCAATGGAAACACTGCTGTGAGCAGGCAGCCAAAACCTTGTGAGAACTGTCTTCCACTCTCTAAGCTGCCCGATGACAGGTTTATAGAAATCAAATTACAGATCTAAGCTCTCATCTCTAATGCCAGGGAACCGAATATTTAGAAAACAAAGCCTTACAAAACTGCCTGTTAACCACCTATCTCACTGGTACCCTTTGGACACCATGAAGAGGACAGGGTTTCCTCGATGCCAGCCCACAGGAAAACCTTTCCCATGAGCAGCCATCACAGGGTTCACCAGGAGCCTTACAGACACTGCGTGAACCCATCAACTCTACCAGTTATTAAAGCTCATGAAGTGAAAGCTGCACGCTCTCTTTTCGCACTACCCACACATCTTCCCCATGGATGACAACAGTGCACAGCTTGTGACAGTCTGATGTTTGTCACACTGTATGGTGCACAGCTGGATGCTGCTCAGATGCTCCAGCAGTGCCACAACCCATACAGAAGAGAAGTGCAACAGAGAGGGACTAGGCACGGTGACAGCCTCCTCCTCCTCCTCCTGCATGCACAGTCCTCATGTAGCCTGTGCAAAGGGAAGGACCAATCTGCCCACAGCCATTCTGAAGGAACAGGCTGCTAGAGCAGATGCTATGTGGAAAGGAAAGAAAAAAACCAAACCAGGTCTAACTTCATCCCCTTTTGCCTGTCTCTGAAAGCAGCAATGAGATCTGCTTCACTCCTTTCCCTCTCCCCAGTTCGACACAATTCACAAACAATCCTTACTCCAGAGGACAGTGAGCCAGATCTCAGAGAACAGCCAAATCACGTGCCTGTCCTGCTCAGCCCAGCTCTCCTGCACACATTTTCCCTTTCCAGGGCTCACACTGCCTGAGGGCTCTCCCTGATTCAGGATGAGCACTGGGGATTTGCAATAAGCACTTCAACTTCACAGGGCCTTGACACACAGGGGGCATCTACCCTACCCTTCAGTCCTCTGCAAAGGTGCAGAGGTGGAGCAAGGACTGCAGAAAAGGTTTTCCTTCCCCTGTCTGAGATCAGCATGGAGGGATGCCCCTGTCCAAGTGCTCACCTTTCTGTATGACAACTGCTGCTCTTTCCAGTCGCTCCACACACTTTGCCAACTGCTCCTGATGCCAATATTTAAAGAAAAGTCGTGTCTTTCTGGGAAGTTGGGAACAGAAAGATGCAGTGAGAAACACTGTCTAAACTTCTACCCATCATCCTTTGAAGAGGTCATTCCTACAACCACAAAGTTCTCCCTGAAGAGAACCAGCAGATTACATGTATAAAATCTCTGCAGTTTAGGCTTCCCATGCCCAACAACACCTACCCACAAATCCAGCCTTTCAGCTCTGTACTTTGCAGTATCTCCAAGCAGCTAAAAGAGATGAAAAAAGTGAAATAAATAATTTTCCACTCAAAGCGAACACCACTGTTTTTGGTTGCATAAAGTGCCTCAGCAATTCCCAGTGGTCAGTAACTGGCTGTCAGTCTGTAATGCTCCTTGAGGTACACCTAGGATCACATTTGGGAAGAACATCAGCAAAGGGGTTCCCAGAGGCAGATTTACTTCAACTCCCTGGGAGGCAATTCTGTAGAGCCTATTTTATTCTCAGAAGTGTTTTTCCTCATTTTGTTTCCAAGCCCTTTGGAGGACACAAGTTGCAAGGTCAGCACAGCAAGACTTCTGGGAGAAAGTCTGTTTTCCAATTCCAGTTTCGTTTTGCAGACTCCAGTGACAAAATCTGGGTCACTCAGAAAGATTCCCTGACAGTTGGAACTGGAAGCAGCTCTAGCTGCAACACACAGACAGCTTCCTCTCTCTCCTGCTAATCCAGGCTGTGAAATCGTAGTGGCACTTTTTGCTAATACCTCACACAGGAAACCAGAAGTGTTTTTCCTTCTATCTCAGCCAACTTCCACAGTGCCACAATCCATGTCCACAGGATTTCTTTTCTGAAATGCATCCCACTATTTTTGTGTCTCCAAACACACCACGCTGCCTGTTTACAATCATCTCTCCCCCACCTACGAGATTCTCTTGTGACCTCACTTGGGTTTGCAAGTCTTACTATTCAGAAGAGTCAGGAAATTCAAGGAAGCACTGTGAAGGCAGGAGGAGCTACTGCCAGGAGAGAATTGTTCCAGGAGATCATTCAAATCCTTTTCTTAAATGACTAAAAAAAGCCCCTCAGCTGGCTTCTCTACATGATTCATTCTCACTATCAATCACAGTTGACACTGGCAGAAAGAAGAGGCTGGGAAAGTAGAGAAGAGGAGGTGGGGAACTGCTGCCCTAGATGTAGGAAGAAAAAAGCTGGCAGGGTAAAACTCTGTCTCTCTGCAGAGCTGGAAGGACATTTACACGTGTAACAGCCAGATTCTGAAAGTGCTGATGGCATATTGTGCCTGTACAGAGACAAAAGTCGTGGATTAGAAACATCTTCTCTAGCCTGGGAGACACTCAGTGCTGGCTGCTTGTCCAGCATCGTCTTTATCTTCTTCTCACATGTGGCCATCAGGAAAAAGCTTCAAGAGGCACCTGACAACAGTACTTGAGACCCTGCCATGCTGAGTTCAGTGCATGCCTTTGACCACTATTTTCACTCCCTAAATTGAGTACATTGGCCAGTTTTAATTTCACAGCACAACAAGGCTTTGTAGTAATTGAATTTAATTGCTTCATCACAATTCAAGAAAGATTTAATTCATCATGGTACAGAATGCTTTTTAAGCATGAAATGTCCCTGCCTGGGATCCGTGTTCCCCCCACTACAAGATCTCATTCTTTTTCGTCTGTCCCTTTTACTCAGTTTGCTAGGCTACCCAGAGTAAAAGCTGCTGAAGAACAAACCAGACTGTACACAACGAAGTAAGTGTTCCTACCTTTCTTTTGTGAGGGGAACTCCAGGTTTAACTAGAAGAATTCCGTATCTGTGGAAAACAAACCAATACAAACACGTAAAAGCCACATCCTTGATGGGCTGAGCTGATCCCTATCACCCTGACGGCAAACAAAAATAAATCACTAATCTTTCCCACTCAGCCTCCCACAGAAAATAACCCCATGACCTCAGACCATACGAACTTTGAAGAGGTTGTTTTACTCCTTGCCCATATCTGGTTATCAGGGTGATTTCCCTAAAACAAGGAATATTCAGAGGTTTTAACAGACCTTTCAGCAAATTCCTCAAAGGACGGTCTCCAGGAGAAACCATCTCTTCGGATACGGATTGTCTCCAGCAGCCCATTGTACCGGAGCTGAGGCAGCACCACAAAGAGGATCAGAGAACAAAGAGAACAGGTCATTAGGACATCAGTTTTCTCCTTTGCAGGCAGAAGTTACTTCATTCAGCTCTGAACTTCTCCCATTCAAAATGAAAAAGCTTTTTCTGTAGAGTTTTCTCCTTGGTCAAGGACTGACCAATTTACCACATCCTGTAACACTGATGATTAACCACTCTGAGTTAGAAGTTGGAAACCATAAAAACCAATGACTGAAATAACTTCACCTTCCAGCCATGGGTACTGTTTTGCCTCTGTCCCTTAGAGGATAACTTTGTATTTCCAAATCTGGACACAGAAGTACTCTGAGGCATGGATGAACTTCCTCTTAATCCTATCCCTTCTTATATACATTAAAGAGGCTGCTGAGCTTTCTGAACTCTTCTAATCATTTTCAGTATTCTTTAAAGCATCTAGACCTCAGACCTGACAGAATATCCAAATACAGTCATATCAGTGCATTTCAGATCCTATCAAAGCAATCCCATCTTGGTTTCTCTTCGGAGTTGCCCTGGCTGATGGGTGAGAACAGTCTCCTCTGGGAAGCATTTTTTCCAGAGTACTGTCTGTACCAGTCCCCATCCAGGGGGAGATGCAAAGATGAGTCCTAGTGCCCAACAAGCAGATCTCATTGCACTCATGAGAAAGAAATTCAAGAGAAGTAAGATTGTGAAATCTGGACCTACCCGTCTGTGTCATAAAAACAACCCATACTCAGAATCTTTACACACAAATAAAGTGTGGCCACCCTTTCTCTCGCAAGGGGAGACTCAAGTGAGTCACCTTCCACACACAGCCTTTTGGTGGAATCTGCCCTCCCACTGAGATGTGGCAGAAGTCCCTGTAAAGGACACTCACCTGCAGCAGCACCACCTGGTCATCCAGCACACCTGGCTCCTTCTGGCTGTTGGGCTTTATGCAGCGCACAAAGTGCGGGTTGGCAGAATACATCCTCTCCATGAGCACCATCAGGGAATGCTGGCAAGGGCAGAGGAAGATCAACAGTCCATCAAGCCAGAGCACCGCCAGATGTGCAATATCCTGCAGTGAGCACTGTTTTCTCACCCCACAGCAACTTCCTGCATTCTGGAAACAACTGTACCAGTCCCACCATGATCAGCCCTCATCAGCAACCAGGAAAACCCCTCCCTACATAATGTCTGCTTTAACCACGCTTAGTGCTCCGGAAGCAGTGCAGTGATATCTGCAGTGATAAAGTTATCAGTGCTTTCATCTCACGGGACTCCTCAGGGCAGCAATACCGTACCCGGAACTGAGCTCCAGCAGACTGCTTCCGTGTGCTGTTGAACTTGTCATCTGCTCCTGCTATGACCTGAAACCAGACCAAAACAAAGGATCAGCCCTGGAAGAAGTACTTGATTGACAGCCAAAGAGCACTGCTGGAAGGCAGATGGCAAAAAATGAGGGAGAAGGGATTTAAGGGGTGGGAAGGCAAGTTAAACATAGAAATGGCAGAAGCAAGCACAAAACACGGTAAAAAATAAAGGAGAGACTGTTACAAGCTGATTGCTCCTATTCTAAACCAACTTCCGCCGTTTTTCAGCCAGTTTCTCAAATAATAATTATCAGGTAACATTTATCAATTGTCATGTGGACAATACCTTGGCTTTCATGTGAGGCATCAGGGTCCCCGTCCTGGAGATAGTGGCTGGCAGAATAGAGACAATTAGTTGATTTTGTACCTCAATCAACCAGGGCTAAACATTCAAACCAAAGTTCACACACAAGCCTCCTTACAAACACTGAATCACAGACAGGGAGTTAGGTTTCACCATGTGGAACAAGGAAAGAATTAGAAAAAGGAAGAAGAAAATGGAAATATATGAAAAACATAAGGCAGGCAATAATATTTTGTGCCACTGAGAAGGCATGGCAACCAGGTTATTAAATAAACCTAAATTACTTTCAATAGAATTATCATCAATGGGCATCTAACAGTGAAGAAAAAATGGTATAGACAGCAAATGGGGAGCTCACCTACAGCACCCAGGAGGTTATTTAAAGTCAGCTTATAACTAATTCAGTGACAGGATGAGAAAATCAGGGAAGTTTAATTTACTAGAGGATCTAGTAACAATTTTGTGCACCCTTGATGCAATGGCTTCATGCAAATCATAAAATCACGGAATGGGGTTGGGAGTGTCCTCTGGAGGTCATCTGGGTGAAACCCTTTGTTCAGCACCTACAGCCATTGCCCAGGACTGGACAACCAACATGAGAACAGGTTATACGTGATGTTTGTGAACTTTGAAAGGGTTGGGACTAGGCTAAGTAGCTTCAGTAACAGTGCAGAAACGTTAATGAAGAAAGATAGTCCTGAGCGGCAGCAGCTAAAAAACACAGTGGAGAACAGAAATGAAATTCATCAATTTCTCGTAAATCCCAGAAAGTGGCATGGACTGAATGGGACCAAAAAAATTTATGAAATTTTGGTACCAGAAGCACAGTGTTCTGCCAGCCAATTTCCAAGTAAGTATCCACCTGACCTTTCTCTAAATTTTTAATTAGAAGCCTTGGAGAATCTGAAGGTTTATTGATAACTGGAAAAAGAAAGTGTAGTGGTAGGAGAAAATAATGCATGACCTCAGAGTTTTAACAAGTTGTGAAGCTCCATTTTTAGAATCTACGACCTTGACAAGCTTAATTTCTAGACAAGAACAGATTGCATAGAAAGGGCCAGTGGAGACAGTCCTGCGCTGGCCTTGGAGAAGATGGGAAGGCAGCTGAATGGTGGTTAATCCTCTGGATGGGGATACAACCTGCCTGGCTTTCCAAGGCAGGGAATAAACAGCTCTGACAGCTCAGTACATGCCAGAAGCCCCACTCCAGGCTGCAGCATCCCCAGAGTCTCCCTGGCGATGCCAGCTGCAAAACACACTCTGTGAAACACACAAAGCCTCATGCCCACACTTAACTACTGCCAAGGTGGGCCTTGGCTCATGATGGATGCGCAGAGGGACTTGCCTGTGAACAGCACACTGAGCAGGGGGGTGATGCTGCTGATGAAGAGCCCGCGGACGTTGGCTGGCAAGGTGTCTCTGTTCTTCTCTAGAAAGCCCCTGGCAGCGTATTGCACCTGAGGAAAGGGTAGCAGGTCACTAAGGACAGCAGTGCTCGCAGGCTGGCTCTGAAAGCCACCTCCACAGCCTGCTGGGAGCTGATCATGTGTTAAACTGAACGTACTCCGGCTTGCACAGCAGTTCTTCAAACACACATGCAGCCCATTCAGATGCCAACCCCGTGGAACAAAACCATGCACCTGGAGGCGGCACCAGAACCACGGGAGTGCAGCACAACACCGAGACACCCACCTTCTGGGTGTTAAATGTTAATTTTTGTAATCATGAATACCACAAATAATAACTTAGTCAATAATGCTGAGATTAGATTATGAAGGTGGAAGTTACAATGACCTGAACTGTCATATCTGCTCCTGTTCCAAAAATTATCTCCAATCAATTCAACTTATGTGGACCAATGCTTTCAATACTGGTTGCAGTAAAGTTACATGCAATAGTCCTAAATCTCAAGCTGCTTAGATACCATTGAGTGTGTAAATAACTGCCTCCGCTTTCAAAACATTAATTACCTGGCTGTTTACACAGTGTTCCCAGGTGTTTGCAAAAAAATAGTCACTGCTATGCTCTGGAACCCGGTAGGTAAAGAAAAAGCCTTTAGCCTATCCTTCGGTGCAGCACAGTAGACACAGTACTTTCATTTATAAAGTACTATTTTAGAACTAGAGTTCTAATAGAATGATGATTAGAAGAATAGCAGATTTTTCTAATGCTTTACACTTCCCAGAGGCAGCCCCACTTTCCTCAGGGGTCTTCTCTTCCTGTACTTTTTACATAAATCCCAGGGAATTCCAGGAGGCAATCCACTGGAACGCATCACTTCTGTTAGTGTCGTCCTCAGACCACACATTCCTTAACATCAAAGCCTTATTTGTCAGGCAACACTTCCACCCCCTCCAACATACACTACAACAGCATTCTTCCTGCAAACAGTACATACTTTCCCAGCATAGTGAACGATGCTGAAGCCCAAAACACGGCCTCGGGCTGGCTGGAAGTGTAAATTCCCCTTAAAGCTGCTGTTTAGTTTATCCACAAACGTCTTATCAGTTGCCTGCAAGAGAGCAGATTTCATAAGCTGCAACAGAGGCCTGATGAGGACACATGGAATGAAAACAAAGTGTTGGAAGCATCCTTGGCTGTGCAATAGTCTTCTGCTGTACCCCCTCTCTGACTCTTCTCAGGGCTGCCAATGCCACTAGACTGCATGTCCCATCTCTTAAGTCACACATAAGAACATCTCTGTTCATCCTGCACTCCAACCCAAGAGCTCTCTCTGCAGCCCAGATATTCATTGATATGTTAGCCCCCAGAGCATTTTCTCTGTCTCCTCTCTCATGCATACCTGAGGGAATGCACTCTGCTCATCCAGAAGAGACAGCAGCCCAAGGGGTTTGGCCAGAAGCAGATTCTGAAGGAAAAGAGACACAGGACACGTGTCTGAAGCAGTGCAGGACATCCCCTCTCACCCTCACCACCCTTTGCAGAGGTTCTTCCCAGGTGCACCTCCTCCCCACGACAGAAAGACCGGGACTTTTTTCCTGGCTGGATGGAGCAACTATATTCTGTCAGTCCTCCCACTCACCAGAACAGGTTCATTATTGTTGAATGTGATGGTCTCCCAAGGCAGCCCTTCTTCCTTATAGGCAGCCTGCTCCAGCTGGAAAATGTGCTGAAATAAAAAAAAGAAAGTTGAAGCACCCAGCAGACTTGGCTAGACAACCCTGAACATCTTCTTTCCTGCCCTGGACAAGGGGATGGAGGTGTGGCACTCTCAGCCACAGCATGACAGGTCCAAGATGTAGCTGCCGCTCTCCACGGTTCTCTGTAAGCCTGGCACTCACTGCTGCTGGTGCACTAAGCAGGAACACTTGTCAGAGTGTCCCTGCTCCTATGACTTTGTTTACTGCTTGATCCTTCTACCTCTTCCTTTCCTGTCCCAGTGACTCCCCTGCCCCAGCAGGAAAGGTTGCTGCTCTCTATCCTGCTTCACTAATCATTATTTCTGTCCTCCAGGCAGTAGATCTGTTTTTTCCCAAGCTCTCCTTCACATGCCAGCTAGAGCAGTGTTCTGCTTTCTCGGCAACACAAGGTGAGGTCACCCTCAGCAGACTTACATGGTTGAAGAAATGCTGCAGCTGCTCATTGGCCAAGTTTATGCAAAGCTGTTCAAAGCGATTCACTGCGAAGTTTTCAAACCCAAAAATATCCAAGATGCCTAAAAAAAAAAGGGAAGAAGAGCACATCACGGAGCCTGCAGACTACCCCTGCAGATGACTGCGTACACCAACACACAACTAAATCTCCTATCACACAGCTCTTGTGGCACAGGGAAATCGCAGCCAAGAGAGACACCAGTGGTAGCTCTTACACAGCTTGGAGAGCTAGTTAAGAGAAGACCCATTCCAGCCTGGCTTCTCTGCTAAGCCAGAGTGCCCCAGAACTACAGACCAGCTACACATCTGCTTCAGATCGACTGATTGCTTGAACAAGGCCCTACAAACTTCATGCTGCTGACTCTTATCTCCAGCAGGATCATGGTTTTGATTACACATCCCAGCATGCAGGCTCTGTGAAACCTCACACTAGTCCTTCCTTGTGGCTGAGGAATGCACGTTTGAGAACAGAACAGGAGCAAGGCAGGCAGAACTCACCTATCTCCTTCAGTTCCACCTCAGGATCCACATTGTCAGCCAGCAGCTCATTTATCTTGCAAACAATCCAGCCAAATACTCGGCCATAGGCCACCTTTGCAATGGAGTCCCGGGCATCTGCACAGAGGGAACAGCAGCAGCTCACTGAAGGGCTCACAGGGGAGCAGGGCACACAACTCACGAGCTGGCTCAGTACATCCACCTCTAGCAACAATGTCTATGTAAAGCTACTTTAAAGATCAGATAAACATTCACTATCAGTCTGATTGTTCCCTCCCTTTGTAAAACCAGCTCTTTAATTCTAAAATCTCCACAATCTTTCTCCAAGATCACACATGGCATACCAGGGCATTTTTGAGCCACGCCACTTTTTTATAGTCTTATCCAGAGACTTGCTTTCCCCTCTGGAGATCTACTGTGTAGGGATCCCATCACCCCTAAACCAAGGGAGACGCTCCAAATTTTACTTGGAAAACTGGACGGTTCTCTTCCTCCTAGCCCACAGTTGCTCAGTGCTTAAATGTTGTAGGCAAGATGACGACACAATTGAAAGAAAGCTTGCTGACATTCTAAAAAGGAGACGAATTAACATGACCTATGATAAGGGATGTATATTTGATTGTCTAGAGAAATTTGTAAAACGGAACTAGCTAATCCCATTTCATTTTCTTCTTTCTTCTTTCATTAATTTTAAGCAGTAAATTACTCTTTTTAATTACTTTTTTAGATACTATATTTTAACTGAACCATTTGGTACAGATTATCTTGGATTATTTTCTTGTTTTATTGAATGGGAAAATAAGACCTTGTGCTCGCTACTTTACTCTTTTCACTCCATTCCTGATACTGTGATATCTCATTGTTCTCGTGGTTGTTTCTCCATTTATTACCTAGAGCTCTGCACACTGCCAGCACTCTGCAACAGGAGCCTTCCTCTCTTTTGTACAAATACCTAGTTTCCTTCTGGGCTCGACTGAGGGAAACAGCAAAGCTAATTCCTTCATTTCTCATTTAATCTCTGCAGTCTCCTGGAGACCAAACAAAAGCAGCATTCATGGCCCTACATGTCAGTAAGAGACTAAACAGATAAACACTGACATACTTGCCTCTGTGCGAGAGGAATGAAGGGGCACAGAAGGACATCTTTGTTCCCAACAAGCTGCACATGTGTGGGGATACCCTTCCATCAAAACCCAGTCTTTCTAGCCAGCACACCTGCAATTCATTATGTTTCCCACCTTCTGCCTGCTGCTGGGTGTGAAAACGCTGGATCTGCTCGCCTCGGGTCACTGAGGTCGTACAAATCAGGCATTTTAGCAGCTCATCTTCCTGGACTCCGAACTGACCCTGGGAAACAGGAAATGGATGAGGACAGCCAGTTGTAAACCTTTACTCTGCTCATAGGGATTGCAGCTGTGTGTAACGAGGTCATGGCTCAGGCCTTTGAGCCCCATTGTAAGGCAAGTGCTACTGCTGGCACCGGAGTCAGATGCGGGTTCTGATCGGCTCCACCCCCGCAGCGACCAACCTCACACACTCTCTCTCAAACACTTTTTGTTTTGCTCTCCCAGTGCTGCCACCTTTCACCTTCTCTGGGAGCCACGCCAGTCCCTGCTGAGCGGTTTAATGACTTATTGAACAGCACCACACGGAGGTGACTGTGCAGGTGCTGAAGCATCTCAGCTTCAGAGCCATACGAACCCACACGAGAGGCAGGCAACAAAGCGAACTCAGACACGCTGAACCTCTCAGTGGTTTAACAGGAATTCCCCTCCTGTGGGCTAAAAATGAAGAGCAGGCTTTCAGAAGTTAAGGTAAAAAGAAGCTGGCTGCTGAACAGACGTGGGTGGTTGTTTCAGGTATGGTGTAGGAGGGAAACAGGCAAAGAGATGGGAGTGAAACCAAAGAGCAGGAGTGCTGGGATTTCAAATAGGTCAAAATGAAAAAAAAAATACAAAGGGGAGAAGTATGTCACTTTTTTCTGTTCTGTGTTGTTAACAAAGCAGGATAATGTATCCGTGCTGCATAACAAAAATTGAATGGTCCTGGGAAATACATATTTCTTAATCCGTGATAATTTCACGCAAAACAGTAGAAAGCTTAATTCAAGATAACCAACTAAAAAAAGATAGCATCTAGAGTTGTATCCTTGGACAAAATCCAATGAAGACACAGAACCAGTGTACAGATATTGCACACTCAAATTTCTCCAAGGCACTGTCACACTCACTAACATAAAACATTCAGTTTTAAAAAGCTTGAGTTGTATGTTCTCAGCAAGGCATGTGTTGACTATGTAAGACACTGGTTCTAAGTACACAAGAAATAGAAGCTGAGACACATCTCTTTGGGTACGAATAGCAGCGAACACAAATGCAATCATAGAGTCAAACTGTACATTTCCAAAAAAACCCTTGTTCTCTAGAAACCTTCACACTCTGAGGCAGAAAGGTCCTCTGCCATCTCTGGCAGGAACAGCTGCAGTCACACAGCCACTGGGGAAGAGCATCATACCCATATGTTTCTGTCAACATTTCTTGTGACTCACCGCTGCAGCCTTCAGCCATCCCTGGGAGGCTTCACTGACTTTTACAGACCCATTGCTCTCCTCAGGATCAAAGGTCACATTGCCCAGAGACAACACACCAGCCAAGATAGCCTGCATGTCCACTTGCTCCTAAAACACAAAAGAAAGGTGACTGAAAAACCTATTGGCATGTAGCATGTACTGCACAGAGGACTCAGAAGCTGGAGAGGTTAAGGAAAGAGGCACAGGCAACCTGTGGGAAGAAACTCTCCACAAAGTCTGGCAGACTCAGGTAGTCTGAAAGTAACGTGGAAGATCTAGAGAAAGAAATAGGACTGAGCTTCAAATGAGCAGCTAGAAAGAAACCCTCTGCCTGCAGGAAGCACAGATGGAAATTTAACAGCTCCAGGACTAACCTGTTCTTGGAAGCCCACCATGTCAAGGGCATTGCAAACCTCTTGGTATTTGTGCTTCCAGTGTTCAGCTACTTCCTGTGTACCAAATCGTCCACTTATGTACCTGAGAAAGTGCATATCCCAAACAAAACGGTCACACAACCAGCACTGTAACTCTGTCCTACCCCACAGAAACAAAGCAGATCACCAGCAGCAGAGACAAAAAGGGGAAAGAAACTTTTCCAAGGTAATGCAGCAAGGATCTCGGACCTCCCAGCTTCTATGATGATCCATAACATCTGTTTGTGTAGCTCCATTAAGATCCCACTCCAGCTTCCACTCACCCACAGACAAAACCCCAGGGCAGAGGCAAAAGCTCCATTATGCTGTTTTCCCCTTCACCACCCGTCATGAAGACTAAACTAGTGTCTGACATACCTGTAGAGTGAAGGATCCAGTAACCCATACATCTCCTTCTGCTCTGAAGACAGTCCAGCAAACATGTAGTAGAAGATGTGGAAATTCCTCTCCCCAGTATCCTGTTGCACCACCCGTGACTTCTCCAGCAGGTACTCACTCAGCTTTGCACCTTGCACTGCACACAAAGAGGTGACAGGGTGGGGAACTTCACTCTGGGGAACGTGAAGCTGCCTGGGCTGTCCCACATCTCTTCTTTGGTGACAGGAGCACAGAATTGTCTAAACCAGCTTTCTTGTGTGCAAGACCCTCTAGGCTGCCCAGCACACTGGAAAGGGGCTTCTCCACGCTTTCTGCGGTCTTAGAGTTCCGTTCATCTCTTTTAGGAGAAACAAGGGCTTCTGGCATCACACAGTATTACTGATACTTACCCTGCACTCTCACCCCATATCCTTCTGGTATTTCCACTCTGCCCAAACCCAGGCCTTATCCTATCCAGGTCCTATACAGCACTGGCTGCTGTGAGATTTTACTTAATTGCACACCCTTCCCACAGAGAGCTACATGCCAAAATTATACCATCCACAAGTTTTGGCTACTCAGTCCACTCCCTCCAGTTCCTAACCACTCCCCAGGCTAGTAATTGCCTTTGACTTTACCTGTATTCCCCTGGAAACGCAGCTGTATGTATTTTCCAAAGCGGCTGCTGTTGTCATTCATCACAGTCTGAGCATTGCCAAAAGCTTCAAGCAACGGATTCACCTAAAACAAGCGAGGAAGCGGAACAACCATTCTTCAGATTAAGTGATCCAATCCAATTTGGAAAGATTTATCTTCAGCATTTGCTATTCAGAGTTCATATGGAAAAGGAACCACTCCATAAATATAGATGAGCAGCTATTTTATCTCTGCCTGGATAAAGAAATTCAAAGAGGCGAATATCACAAAGACTAAGCAGCACAAGGTTAATGACAATCAGTACAATCAAACTGATGGGATCGCAGTAAGATCATTGAGTCATTTGTTAAAAGATAAGGCTGGTATAACTGATTTCCACACAGTACCTGTTGTCACTAGATAATCTGAGTGCTATAGTACAGCAATAAACAAAGTCAACGTGGCACTCAATTAATAGAAGTATGACAGCTCAGCTACTGAAATTTGTAGACATAGGGACAGTAAATTATAAACAAATTAACAGAACAATCAGACCAGCTTGCTAAGCTGGATGCAAAGGTGGGAAAATGACAATTTTTCTGTATTTGAGCAAAGAATGCCTGTCAGCTCGAAGAACAATGCCTCAGAGTAGATGCTGGGCAGCCTATTGAACACAGCTTTAAGGCATGACACTGTAATACACCAAAGGAATAACTTAGTCCTTGGATATATCTACAGGAATGAAATAAGATGCATATTATTTCTTTGTTGTCACCTCTAGGCTTTCCAAGGTCACTTCATGTGGGCTGAAGTGAGTATTATTTCCAGTGAAGGAACTGCAGGCTGGCTCTAGGCACTCTGCTGAGCAAACACAGCTCTCTTGCTTGTGGAACCTGCTCAGGCCAGAAGCAGCCTGGCAGTGTGGCCCAAGCCAGCTCTAAGCAGAGACAGCAGGTGTATCAATGCCACGTCCCCACAACCCAGCACCAGCACTCACCTTGGATCCACCACGGATGATACCACACTGAACTAATACACCACTCCAGAGCCCAAAGCACAGCATGGGGCATTGAGTTTACGTGTCAATATTTTGGTTGCAGCAGGAGCTAACGGTGGTTTCTGTGAGGAGATGCCAGACACTTCCCCCATGTCCAACAGAGCCAGTGCCAACCGGCTCCAAGACAGACCTGCCACTGGCCAAGGTTGAGCCCACCACTGACAGTGGCAGCACCTCTGGGATAAAAACTGCTGCACACTGACGGAAGGGAGAGAGGGGTGAGAATGTGAGAGAGAGACAGCTCTGCAGACACAAGGTCAGCGAAGGAGGAGGGGCAGGAGCTGCTCCAGCTGCCGAAGCAGAGATTCCCCTGCAGCCTGTGATGCAGCCCATGGCGAGACAGCTGTGCCCCTGTAGCCCTTGGAGGTCCGTGGGGGAGCAGAGATCCACCTGCAGCCCCTGGAGAACCCCACACCAGAGCAGGTAGATGCCCGAAGGAGGCTGTGACCCCGTGGGAAGCCCATGCTGGAGCAGGCTCCTGGCAGGACCTGTGGCCCATGGAGAGAGAAGCACACCCTGGAGCAGGTTTGCTGATGGCACTTGTGACCCTGTGGGGGGCCCATGCTGGAGCACTCTGTTCCTGAAGGACTGCACCCTGTGGAGGGGACCCAGGCTGGAGCAGTCTGCTCTTGAGGGACAGTACCCCATATTGACACTGGAGCAGCCTGCTCCTGAAGGACTGCATCACATCAAGGCACCCATGCTGGAACAGTCTGTTCCTGAAAGATTGTCTCCTGTGGGAGGGACCCCATGCTGGAGGAGGGGAAGAACACGAGGAGGAAGGCAGTAACACAGATAATCTGTGATGAACTGACTTCAACACCCATTCCCTGTCTGCCTGTGCTACCGGAGGGAAGAAGGTAGAGAAACTGGGAGTCAAGTTGAGCTTAGGAAGAAGGAAGGAGTTGGGGGAGGTGTGTCAGGATTTGTTCTCATTTCTCATTATCCTACTCTGATATTAACTGGCAAAAAATTAAATTAATTTTCCCTAAGCTGAGTCTGTTTTGCCTGTGATGGTAGTTTCTGAGTGATCTCACAGTCCTTATCTCAACCCACGAGCCTTTTGTCATGTTTTTCTACTCCCCCCCAATTAAGGAGGGGGAGTGATAGAGTGGCTTGGTGGGCACTGGTTGAAGTTAACCCACCACACAGAGAAAGACCTCTATGTTTCAACAGGAAATCTGAGAAGACAGACTTTAAAGTGAAGTAGTCCAAGAACTCACTCTTCTTAATATATCACGTGGAACGTTTAAAGTACAATTTGTTTAAAAAACCTCACAACTCCCTGGGGAGAAATTCAGGTGGAAATATTTCAGACGAAAGACACAAATATGTTTCAAAATGAGCTAGCAAAGATATGTGAAAAGAGCAAGGATGGCAGTTAGCCAGCTAGCAAGTATGTGCCTGGCAGTATAAGCAGCCAAGGATAGGTTACTAAAGGCTGTGTGAATTCTTCACCCCTGTGTACCATTAAATCACATTTTCATTTTTCTAATGAAAGTCCTTCTTCTACCTCAAACAGGAAATAATTTGGAAAAATGCCACCAATCTCTTGTAACAGAGAACCTGAAAAATGATTGCAATAGTTTTCTGTAATTTAAGAATCATCTCCAGCAAACAAAATCACTGACCTACTAACCCTTCTAATTCGTGGTCAGCTATCTCACCATTCTTATCCACTGTTTTCTTATGTGTCTTATGTGTGGCTCCCTGATTTCCAGTGGTGATTCACCAGCAGGCTTCCTAAGCCTAATGCAAGTTGTCTTGAAGAAGTGCTGCATCTGCACCTGCAAGCACCATCCTGCAATGACCTACCTGAAGGATCCGCTGCTCCAGCTGCGAGTTACCTTTGCAGAGGTTCATTATGTGCTGCAACAACAACTTCGTACTCTCTGTTTTCCCAGCACCACTCTCTCCACTGCCAAGAAAAAGCAAAACAAATTCCATCAGACTTAAAGTAAAGTTGTTCTGCCCCTTATGGTTCAAGTGCTCCATCACTTGAGAGTGCCCTATGAGAGTTTCACAACTTTTTCAGCAAAACCACATGTGTGAGTAAACTCACACACCACAGCTTTACACAGGGTGTCCCATGCAGTTCTTGTCCTTCATCAGGGAACTTTTCTCCCTCTGCAAGGGAGTACAGATACATCCCATGCTGTCAGTTGTGGATGGGATATACCAGACAGACCATTTGCTCTGCTTCAAAACTCATCCAGTACATCAGCTCCCTCACATATGCTGGAGCCAACAGCTTCCTCTTTCTCCAGAGAGATTTGCCCTATCCACATCACATCCACAACGGGATACTGATCATGAGATGCTGTGGCAGTCTCAAATCTTGGGTGTTTCACACATTAACGTGCCTCAGCCAGCTGGGAACGTGGGCACAGAGCTGCTCACACCCCCATAGTGCCAGCAGTGCACGTCACCGTGCTGTCACATCCACGGCACCTCCACCTCCAAGTCAAACAACCAGCACCTGGAAAGCGCAGTTTCCCCCGTCGTGGGAGGGGGAATGTACAGTCAGTGAGACAACACGTCCTTGACTGACAACATCACACCAGCTGAGAACTTCAGCATACGCATGGGGAAAAAAAACTGCAGGAAATGCTGGAGGTATACTTGAGGGCAGGTCTCTGTTTCCACAGCTGACCTTTGAGCGTGTGGTGTGGCTTTGCTGCTTTGTAGATCCCCGTTGCTCTGCGTTGGGTATCAAGTATGTGTCATAGCTAGGTAAAAACCTCAAATACTACAGCATGTCCCTGATCCCAAGCACAGGTCACACCACCACTATCCAAATACATACGAACAAAATAAGACCATTTTGCCAGCTGAGAACATGCCACCCAGTGCCCCTGCTCAGTGTGTCAGGTTTATCTTTAATTTTCAGCAACTTCTCTCCTCCACAAAAAACCTATCAAACAACACTTCCATGGTTCAAGTTTGTCCTTAGACCCTCCAACAAGCAAAACACCTTCATAAGGTCCTGCAAGCACAGCAGGTGTGTAACTGCCCCCAGCTGTGAAGAAATGCAAAGTCATCTTCAGGTGATGCAAGTGCTGTACTGCAGCACACCCAGCCATGACTAATGTCCTTTGGGACTGGGGAGGAAAGAGGAGCCAGTGGAATTTGTAGCTCAAGACAGTTTGGTATCAATGAACACTTGTGACCTGGCAGCAGCTGCTTCATCCAACATCAACCTCTGAAGCACACTGTCCAGACCTTCCAGACTCAGTTGGAAACACTGAAGAGACCACAAGGCACAGCAGATCCTGGTGTGTCCCTGTGCTGCTGTGGTGAACTATGGTCTAACAGGAGTGACCTCATCTTCCTTGTTCACCCCAACGATGCTCATGTCACAAAAACTTGTCAATTGGTGTTTCACCACTCACAGAGAGGAAAACCATGAACTTCCTGTGATAGTAACACACAGACCAGGTAGAAGGTTTAAAGATGTACAGGAGTACATCAGCCTCATCTCTGAACTGCTGCTAGAAAACCACCAGACCACTGACCACTTGGCAAATTCTCACAGGTTACTCTTTCTTGTCTTCCACCTCCCAAGACAAATACAATGACTATTTCCCAGAGCCCTACCAGCAGTGCCTCTGGCACCTGCTGACTCCATGGCCACCACTTCCTGAGAGCACTTCATGTGAAGCGCAGGCACCAATGGCCTGGAGGCTACAGAAATGAGTGGGGCTCAAGTGCCGCTCAAAGTCAGCTCCCAGTCCCACCAAAATACCCAGCAGTGATTCAGCAATTCACTCCCACACCATGTAGACTGAAAATACAGATAAAATGATCAGAAGGCAAATATAAAGGAGCATTAAATCAAACAAGTTGGCAATTAGCATTTTGACCGAGTCGACATTTAAACTGTTCTCTACAGCACCCAGTTGTAGAGAAGAGGCAGTTAACGTTTCAAGGCTTTCTCCTTGCTGTTTGATATTTTCTCTGCTAGTTGACTTCGTTTGAGGGTTTCTCTGCTAAATAATGCTACCTGCTGTGCTGCAGAGTTCCAGCAGAACAAGAGTGACACGATGAAGTGAAATGTTCGTGATACTGGTAGGCTCTTTGGTTAAAAGAACCACTTTCCCCCAACTTCTAGTGCACGGAACTGCCCATGACAATAAGATCCCCCCTGACCAGATTCCCAAAGGTCTTAGAGCAGAAAAGCATGTCTTAATTCTTCCTGCTCTTTGGTTACACATGGGAAACCTCACTTCGTGAAAACAGGTTCCTTCCATTAACGCCCATCCGACTTTTACTACAGCTTTAACCATGGCAGTTGTGCTGCCAAAGAAGAGCACCCAGGGGCTTTTCTCAGAGCCAGTTAAATCTTTACAAAGGCAGGGATCCCCAGAAGAGAACCTGACATCTTTACCGTCGTAAAGATTGCTGGCCGAGCTGCTCCACGAAAGCCAGTTTTGTTTGCCCACACCTTCTCACAACCTGCCCGCCGTCCTGTCTGGAAAGCGGTCGGGATGAGGGATGTGCTGCCAGCGCAGATGGATTTTGACTCACCAACAGCACCGGAGATGAGCTTCACCTGAACCTTAAGCGGGGCGATCTCAGCGAGAGCTCCGGGGTAGCCCCCGGCCCCCCGCCGGCCCCGGGACCCCCGGCCGCCGCTCACCTGATGAGGATGCACTGGTTGCGGGGCCCGCCGCCCCCGCGGCCCAGCATGGCGTGGTAGGCGCGGCTGGCCACGGC